>NQII01002494.1:0-64510 GCA_002778355.1 Clitarchus hookeri | reverse complement strand
TTTACGGCTTCGCGAACTTGACGACATGGTCAGCTGGCGTTTCGTCACCGCTCGCCGGCATCCCCGCGAGCCACGCCCAAGCTAGGCTTGTCGCGCATGGCGAACACCCACCGGTTGGCATTGGGAGGGAATTTTTCTACCTCGGGGTTGGCGCCACCGCTCCCCTCCCGGCCGTGCCGTCCTACCGTCGCGTCGCGTACGCCGCCTTCACTCGACCTTTACTCTGAACCCGCGCGCCCCGATCTCATGCGTGAACCGTGTGTGAGGACGGATTCGTCCCCGACAATTCAGTAAGTGTGTGTGCATGATATGCTTGTATGCACGTTGTGTATAGTCTGTTCGCAGTTTCTTCACATTTTTCGACCAAACCTTAAAAAAAAATCACCCTATGTATGACGTATTTAGTTATTTCTTAAATATCCCATGTATAAAAAGGGTTTTATACTTCTGTTTGCATAAAAGAATCTTGCTGTTTGTTTAACTGAACTTTTACTTACATAAAACCCATAAATTAAATGATTTATTTTATAACTAACATGAATAAAAGTACTGAGAAAATAAGGTGTGTTGGTAATACCTAGTAAATTATAGTTCTCTTGTAAAATATTATTACACTGAGTGTGCACGAATATGTGGTTCCTCTGATGCAATCTTATAAACTCGGTTAAGTTTTGTTTGCATGGGGCGGAGGAATATCCTGGAAGTATAACTTAAGCAGGACTTCAGAAAAATGGGAAGTAAGCGTGAATGTACTATAGTCTCCCACTTCATGTGGAATTAACATTGCCATCGTCCCGATAATGTCATCCATGTCGGTCAAGCGGAATTGAGTAATTGTTAAAATAGTAAATATTATACAAACTTGCTTATTGTTATTAATTTGTGCATTAAAAATAGAAAACAAAAAATGTGTTATTTCAGTTTTCACAAATGTTTAACTAACACTTTAAATGGATTATTAAGACATGGAGCTACTTTCCTTCCGTCGTTACCAATTCTACTAAGCGCACGCCACTTAGTTTTTCCGTTAAAATATACACGATAATTCTAAAGTAGCTTCACAACTTTGAGCATTAATCATACATTATTGGAAGGACATACGATGTTGATTCCAACTCACGAATGAAGCCACACACTTCAAGTTTTATACACACATATCGTTTATGGTTCAATGTTACTTGCATTGGTTATACGGCAGACGTCCCACCTAAAGTCAATTTCCTCCCACACGCCATGTAGCAACACCAGTGGCACGTCAGCAACTGCGGCCGTAATTCGATTTCGTAGTTCAGCCACATTTACAGGTAAGGGTGCTACATACAATCGATCTTTAATATTACGGTGTTAGGTCAGGGGAACGAGTTGGCCAAGCTATCGGTGAGGCCCGGCCAATCCACCGACCTGGGAAACGATTGTCCAGGAACTAGCGCACATCTCCAAGTTAATCGGGGGTTGCACCGTCTTGCTGGAAGTGAATGCGTCCTTCCTGGTCGTCTTCGTCAAGTAGTTGAGGAATGAGGAACTGTTGGAGCATGCCCAGGTACACAATGCCAGTCATGGTCGTCTGCTTGAAGAAAAAAGGGCCTGTACACTATCTTTGCTGAGGGCGCAAAACACATTCACTTTCGGACTGTCACGAGCATGTTCCAAGGAGGCACTGGTTTTTCCACTACCCCTAATCCTGTAGTTGTGGCTATTGACTTTGCCAGTAACGTGGAATGTGCTTTCGTCACAGAAAACAATCGAGTCCAGAAATCGTTCGTCGTCTTTATTCCGCCGCAACTTTTCCGTATAAAATTCATTGTACTCACGTTTGTCACCATCTGAAATGGCCTGCACTATCGATACTCGACATGGGGTTAAGTGTGAACGTCTTCGTAAAAAAACACCACACAGTCATTTGCGGAATCCACTCTTTCCCGGGGTGCACGTCTCGTTGACTTGCGTGGTCTTCGAGCGAAGATTTCCCTAGCCTGTTCCACGACATCTGCAAAAACACGTGGCCTGCCAGTTTTCACGCTATGGGCCACAGAGCATCCCCGTATCAACAAAGTTCCTGTGCCAGGAGTAAATTGTTGGCCTACTGGGCGGTGTCTTGTGATACTGGGTGCGAAATTTCTTTTGCACTCGTGTCGCTGACTGTTTCTTCTTATCACAAAACACACAACGAGCTCGTTCCGCACCTGTGAAAGTAGCCATCTTGATCACACTGGCCGAGAGCGCTTGCGGTGGCACTTTTCGGTACTACGGTCTGTGTACATGAAACTTGAAGTGTGTGGCTTCATTTATGCATTGGAATCAACATTGTACGTCTCCTAATAATATTTTATTGTAATAATATTTTGCAAGATAACTATTTATGGTTACGCATTACCAACATACCTATTTTCTCCCGGTTTTAATCAATGTTAAATAAACAGGAAATATATACAATAAAAGTAAAAGTTCGATTAAAAAATAAAGATACTTTTATGTTTACGGGAGTATAAAACACTTGTGACACATGGTATATTTAGTAAACAACCGAACACGTCATTCATGGGGTGATTTTTCAAAGGTTAGAAGTGTGAAGATACCGTGAATAGATTGCATAGAGGATGTTCGCGGTAAACTTAGCACTTTCGAAATCCTTGCTTTAGATCTACTTGTATGCACATTGTGTAGTTTTCCACTGTATCTAGAATTAGCATTGCCACCGGGCTGATCACTTTATTCATACGTCGGTCAAGCGAAACTGTGAAATTATTAGAAGAGCAAATATTATACAAACTTGCTCATTCTTACTCGCGTTTGCATTAAAAACGGGAAATAAAAGAAATAATTTAGTATTCACAAATCTATACCTAACATTTTTAATTCAATGTTAAGATATGGAGCTACTGACTTAACTAAGGGCATGCCACTTGGTGTGCCCGTAGTAGGGCAGTAACATTTTTATAAAATTGATTTCAAAAATCTTTTGTTAACTGTGAACAGCCTATAGAATTAAATGTGTGTATGTAGTCTATTTGCGGTTTCTTCACACCTTTTGAATTCTACCTTTGAAAAATCACCACATATTTGACGTGATTGGTTTTTTCCTAAATATGTAACGCTTCACAAGCTTTTTATGAATTTTTACAATAAAAATATCTTATATTTGGTTGAACTGAAGTTTTACCTATATTTTACCTATAAGTTATAATGATACATTTATATGTTATATGAGTAAAAATTGAGTGAAAATAAGTGGACTGGTAATGCCTAGTAAGAAATAGTTCCCGTGTAAAATTATACTGAACTGAGTGCGCACGAATGCGGTGCGCTGCCCCTATGGCGTAATTTTCTAGACTTCGTTGACCTTTGAGGAGGAGGAATATCCTGTAAGTAGAACTTGAGCATTGCGACGGTGGCGCCGCCGCGTGCATCGTTTTCGGATTCGCTCCTCTGTAAAGCGGCCTGTTGCTTAAACGACTCGGCTTCCCACCTGTTTTCTCCTATCATTTCCCTCCTTTGATTACCCCTCCTTGTACGTCAGCTTTTTAAATTCAGGGGCTAGTTTATAAAGTGGTTACACGCCTTCAGCAGCTATCATTATATGCCTCATTCTACGCCTGTGAAGAAGATCGTTGGGTTGACGCCTGCCAGAGCTAATTTAAATTGTAATATGAGCTTAAATTGCCAGTTTACCCGTCCTTGGACGAGGGTGCTGTGAGACGCCGTTTAAATAACGTAGTTGCGTGAGCAGCTGATTATGCTGGAGCTTGTAAAACGATGAGTCGTGGTCGCAGCTTTTCATTTGTATGTCAGTTTAGTGTTTTTTTTTTTATAATTGCGTGGCGTAGTATTGTGTTTGCCTTGGGCTTTGCAGTGAGTTAGATATTTTTTCTATATTCTGGTTTTCGACGCTTGCCCAAATTTTAGTTTCGGCCTAACTAATTTCTTGCTTCTTTGTACAGTTCCAGTTTCCTTACACATTGTGTACAGTTTTTGTCTGCTGCCCGATTATTTACTCAAAGTTTACTTGTCACTACCGTGCTACCACGACTTGCGCGTTGGGCGTAGTCTGTTGACGTGTTCTAATTGTCGTCGTCGATTATTTTTATTCGATGGAGCTATGGTTATGGTCTATGGACTGCCTCTATCGATTCACTATTTTAAAGTAATATTTTATTTCAGATTCTAACTTGTATTTTTTACGTAAAGGAGGCTTTACTGGGCGTGGAGCGCTGCTCTCCTTTAGACAAATAGCTCCACTTAATACATTGAATTTATCTAGTCATCAATGTAACTATTTGTATTTTAGAAACGTTTTAATAACTCTGCTCGTTTTTTTTTTTTTGGAATTAAATATTTATTGTATTTTTGGAGTTATGTAATACTTCTAAATAAGTAATTGCGCAGCAATTTAATCTTTTTGTACAAGTGTTTGAAGTATTTCTAGTCAACAGAAATACTATTTAATATTTTTGAAATGTTTTAAATTACTTGGCTTGTTGCCAGTTAAATATGTATTGTACTTTGAGCTACGCAATACTTTGAAAGAGCAATTTAATCTATTTTTATGAGTATTTTAATCTACATTTTTTTTTTTGCGTTGTAAGCCCTTGGCGTTTAGAATTTTTCATGTAATATTTTTTTGTAAAGGTTCAATGCAAATGTTCAATCCTAAGGCGCTGCTAACTTGTAAAATATTCTGAAATTACAGAGCTTGAAAGTGACATCGTCTTTGTATTGTTTGTGCCACGGCACAGCACGGCTTCAGAAAAATTTGAAGTAACCGTCAATGGACTACACTTATTTATGCGACGGGCGAAGCAATATGGGGAGCCAGGGGGTCATTGCCTCTTCCCCCCGCTTGTCGTCGAAGGAAGCCAAGGGGATTAAGTTTTAAAACACCGAAACAAATATGATTATATTTCCACTAGAGACATAAGTTTATATGTTGGTTTATACTGAAACTTGCAAAAAACGGCATTATTTATATTTTCATACTGATCAGTGAGCCAACGCCCTTGGTGTAATATATTCAGAACTTAACTAAGAATATGCGATAAATATCTGAGCCNCACTATTTAAATTTTCATACTAATCAGTGAGCCAACGCCCTGAATGTAATATATTCAGAACTAAACTAAGAATATGCGATATATATCTGAGTTTCATTCATTCTCACTATTGTCACAACATTTTCAAAAACATTTTCTGAAAATATTGCTAACATCACAAACAGCGTCATTTTCTACGAAATTTCCCCAAATGTGTTGGTGAATAATGTATACTTGTAAACTAGAGAGTCCTATGTTAAAATGTTTGAACTTACGATAGCAGATCTGAATGTGGTTGCCTCTGTTTGCCTTGTGACCCCCACCCCCTTCCTTCTCACCTGCGAAAGTTTAAGACGATGCTGTGCACCGGAATATATCATTGTCAGCTAAGTTAAAATTTTAAATTAACTAAGTTAGTTGAAGTTACTTCAATGAATTAAACAACTGGAAATACTGTTCTTTACTTTCGAAGGATATGCAACTGGGCGTTACTTTGAAAGTAACTTAAGTGAACTTCGTTACTCAACGAGCGGTTTTTGTATGTACACTTTTAAATTAGAACACCACTGATTTTAATGAAAGAGGTAAAATGTGAAATATATATTTTTAAGTAGGCGGTGAACAGCATTTTTGTTAGAACAGACAGGTATTCCGACAAGAATCGACACGAATCATGGATACATTACTGCTAAATAAATAATTGGTATAAACACAATCACGTTAATGTTAGAGAGTGTTTCCCGACTTTCTTAAATGCCATGCCTAACATATAACATTTATAGCCAATTTAGGTATATTCTATTATATGTACACATGCCTAACAGGTGAATCGATCGCTCTTACTAATTCGAATGTATGCAACCCGCAAATTAAAATCTCACGTGAAACCATCGAATGTTTACACTTTGTACAAAGGATAGGAAAATAGTGTTTTGAGAGATTAGCGGAGTGTATAATGCGATAACATCAGTAACATCGGCTATAAACGGACTGAGATTCTAATATAAAGGTATATGGTTTTGGAATGACTCTGATCAGTGTATCAAGAGCCAATGTGTAGGTTCGAGTTGTTAGTGAACGACGAAAATAGGCGTACGAGACAATTTTGTCATAGTGGGAAGAATTGTTACAGGGCGACTATTTCGCCTTTTGCTACTGCATGTATTTTGACGTAAACTATAAATGGCATACTTACACAAATGCTGGCAGTAAATCTCTATTTTAAGGTGACCGCCTTGTTGAAGGAATATTGCACGTCTGAGGCCTAAATGCGTGGGAGCGCTAGGGGCGACCGAGACATGCGCGTCAACTCTCTTATCGCCTCTACGCGCAAAACACTGGACTGACGTGCAGTCTTGCCGTCGATAACGCGCCTCTATGAGACCTTCAGCAGAGACCCAGCCATTTTATGACGTAATAATAAAAATAAAGGTTTTATGTACGTTTCTATTCCTTTTTTTAATGTGTTGTACCGGAATTCTCATTCCTAAAAATGACCCTGAAAACACCCGTTTGAGCCATTTTCACTATCACAAAAACATTCTTTAGAGATAAATGGAGGAGCTGAAAAACGTATACCGACGCGTAACGTTTCATAAATGCTATTCGTAAGCAGACATCACTCAGACACGTTAGACGGGTTTTTTAATAAAAAAAGTATTGTGCTGGAGCTCTGAGCACCGTTCGGCGGCCTACCCAGGTGGCCATCTTAAGAATAAAACAGAAAGTAGCACTAAAATAATATTTTGGTGTGCAGACACAATGTTTAACAGAAAAAAAAATATGAATGTTGGTTCGCGTTAACTCGAGCACTTTCAAATATTTTCTTAGTTTCTGTTACTGCCCGTTGTATGTTCTTCGGCCACCCATATTTCCAGTTTTAACGCCGTTGGATTTTAATCTGTGGGGAGCTCTGAAGAACACTGTGTACGGGCACAAAGCCACGGACACTGAATGCCACTAGAGACGCGAATGTGTCCGCCTATGAATCCACTCCAATGTAAACCGTAGCCGATGTTCGCCATTCTGTTCAACAGCGTCACAGACGATGTCTCCCTGCTGATGCCTAACATTTCGAACATTTGTAGCTGTTATTGGCATTCGCACACACGCCCAACGTTGTCCTTGTGGCGTCCAATAAAAGCACTCCTAACAGACTCTCTTTAATACGTAACGTACTTTCTCTGTTATTCACTTTCAAAGAGTGTCAAAGTTAATTTGGGCAAATCCGGTATTTAACTGGAGAAAAAATGGGACGATCCCCTTATCCAACATTTTATTACAGGAAGTGATACGTGAACCAAACCAAATACATACCAGAAAAAAATCCTTAAAAACTGACGTGACTTTGCAGTTGCAGCACGTATAAAAATAAGTTTTGTAAATATCTACCAGTTAGCGAATGTCTTAGGGCCATCGCATATGTAGTTCTCTTTGAAATAGTTTTAAAACAAATACTAATTTTACAATCCGCGATTTTTAAATGTTNTTTTTTTTTTTTATAATTGCGTGGCGTAGTATTGTGTTTGCCTTGGGCTTTGCAGTGAGTTAGATATTTTTTCTATATTCTGGTTTTCGACGCTTGCCCAAATTTTAGTTTCGGCCTAACTAATTTCTTGCTTCTTTGTACAGTTCCAGTTTCCTTACACATTGTGTACAGTTTTTGTCTGCTGCCCGATTATTTACTCAAAGTTTACTTGTCACTACCGTGCTACCACGACTTGCGCGTTGGGCGTAGTCTGTTGACGTGTTCTAATTGTCGTCGTCGATTATTTNGTCACTACCGTGCTACCACGACTTGCGCGTTGGGCGTAGTCTGTTGACGTGTTCTAATTGTCGTCGTCGATTATTTATTCGATGGAGCTATGGTTATGGTCTATGGACTGCCTCTATCGATTCACTATTTTAAAGTAATATTTTATTTCAGATTCTAACTTGTATTTTTTACGTAAAGGAGGCTTTACTGGGCGTGGGGCGCTGCTCTCCTTTAGACAAATAGCTCCACTTAATACATTGAATTTATCTAGTCATCAATGTAACTATTTGTATTTTAGAAACGTTTTAATAACTCTGCTCGTTTTTTTTTTTGCAATTAAATATTTATTGTATATTTTGGAGTAATGCAATACGTCTAAATAAGCAATTGCGCAGCAATTTAATCTTTTTGTACGAGTTTTTTTAAGTATTTATAGTCAACAGAAATACTTTTTAATATTTTTGAAATGTTTTAAATTACTTGGCTTGTTTGCCAGTTAAATATTTATTGTACTTTGAGCTACGAAATACTTTGAAAGAGAAATTTAATCTATTTTTATGAGTATTTTAATCTACATTTTTTTGCGTTGGAAGCCCTTGGCGTTTAGAATTTTTCATGTAATATTTTTTTTACAAAGGTTCAATGCAAATGTTCAATCCTAAGGTGCTGCTAAATTGTAAAATATTCTGAAATTACAGAGCTTGAAGGTGACATCGTCTTTGTATTGTTTGTGCCACGGCACGGCACGGCTTCAGAAAAATTTTAAGTAGCCGTCAATGGACTATATTCATTTATGCGAGGGGCGCAGCAATATGGGGAGCCAGGGGGTCATTGCCTCTTCCCCCCGCTTGTCGTCGAAGGAAGCCAAGGGGATTAAATTTTAAAACACCGAAACAAATATGATTATATTTCCACTAAAAATATAAGTTTATATGTTGGTATGCATTACTTTGAGAACGAGTGCCTATTAATAGGTACCATTCTTCAGCACCTGAAGTTACGCCAATTTATACTGACACTTCCAAAAAACTGCACTATTTAAATTTTCATACTAATCAGTGAGCCAACGCCCTGAATGTAATATATTCAGAACTAAACTAAGAATATGCGATATATATCTGAGTTTCATTCATTCTCACTATTGTCACAACATTTTCAAAAACATTTTCTGAAAATATTGCTAACATCACAAACAGCGTCANTCATTCATTCTCACTATTGTCACAACATTTTCAAAAACATTTTCTGAAAATATTGCTAACATCACAAACAGCGTCATTTTCTACGAAATTTCCCCAAATGTGTTGGTGAATAATGTATACTTGTAAACTAGAGAGTCCTATGTTAAAATGTTTGAACTTACGATAGCAGATCTGAATGTGGTTGCCTCTGTTTGCCTTGTGACCCCCACCCCCTTCCTTCTCACCTGCGAAAGTTTAAGACGATGCTGTGCACTGGAATATATCATTGTCGGCTAATTTACAATTTTAAATTAACTAAGTTAGTTGAAGTTACTTCAATGAATTAAACAACTGGAAATACTGTTCTTTACTTACGAAGGATATGCAACTGGGCGTTACTTTGAAAGTAACTTAAGTGAACTCCGTTACTCAACGAGCTGTTTTTTTATGTACACTTTTAAATTAGAACACCACTGATTTTAATGAAAGAGGTAAAATGTAAAATATATATTTTTAAGTAGGCGGTGAACAGCATTTTTGTTAGAACAAACAGGTATACCGACAAGAATCGACACGAATCATGGATACAATACTGCTAAATAAATAATTGGTATAAACACAATCACGTTACTGTTAGAGAGTGTATCCCGACTTCCTTAAATGCGATGCCTAACATATAACATTTATAGCCAATTTAGGTATATTCTATTATATGTACACATTCCTAACAGGTGAATCGATCGCTCCTACTAATTCGAATGTATGCAACCCGCATATTAAGATCTCGCGTGAAACCATTGAATGTTTACACTTGGTACAAAGGATAGGAAAATGGTGTTTTGAGAGATTAGCGGAGTAAAATAATGCGATAACATCAGTAACATCGGCTATAAAAATAGGCTGAGATTCTAATATAAAGGTATATTGTTTTGGAATGTCTCTGATCAGTGTATCAAGAGCCAATGTGTAGGTTCAAGTTGTTTGTGAACGACTAAAATAGGCGTACGAGACAGCTTTGTCATAGTGGGAAGAAAAGTTACAGGGCGACTATTTCGCCTTGTGCTACTGCATGTATTTTGACGTAAACTATAAATGGCGTACTTACACAAATGCTGGCAGTAAATCAAGATAAGTTGTTCTCTACTTTAAGTAGAAGGAATATTGCACGTCTGAGGCCTAAATGCTTGGCAGCGCTAGGGGCGACCGAGACATGCGCATAAACTCTCTCATCGCTTCTACGCGCAAAGCACTGAACTGGCGTGCAGTCTTGCCGTCGATAATGCGCCTTTATGAGACTTTCATCGGAGACCCTACCATTTTATGACGTAATAATAAAAATAAAGGTTTAATGCACGTCCCTATTCCTTTTTTTAATGTGTTGTACAGGAATTTTCATTCCTAAAAATGACCCTGAAAACACCCGTTTGAGCCATTATAAATATCACAAAAACATTCTTTAGAGATAAATGGAGGAGCTGAAAAACGTATGCCAACGCGTAACGTTTCATAAATGCTATTCGTAAGCAGACCTCACTCGGACACGTTGGACGGTTTTTTTTTAAATAAAAACGTATTGTGCTGGAGCTCTGAGCACCGTTCGGCGGCCTACCCAGGCGACCATCTTAAGAATAAAACAGAAAGTAGCACTAAAATAATATTTTGGTGTGCAGACACAATGTTTAAAACAGAAAAAAAAAATATGAATGTTGGTTTGCGATAACTCGAGCACTTTCAAATGTTTTCTTAGTTTCTGTTTCTGCCCGTTTTGTGTTCTTCGGCCACCCATATTTCCAGTTTTAACGCAGTTGAATTTTAATCCGTGGGGATCTCTGAAGACCACTGTGTACGGCACAAAGCCACGGACACTGAATGCCACTAGAGACGCGAATGTGTCCGCCTGTGAACCCGCTCCAATGTAAACCGTAGCCGATGTTCGCCATTCTGTTCAACAGCGTCACAGACGATGTCTCCCTGCTGATGCCTNACTCCAATGTAAACCGTAGCCGATGTTCGCCATTCTGTTCAACAGCGTCACAGACGATGTCTCCCTGCTGATGCCTAACATTTCGAACATTTGTAGCTGTTATTGGCATTCGCACACACGCCCAACGTTGTCCTTGTGGCGTCCAATAAAAGCACTCCTAACAGACTCTCTTTAATACGTAACGTACTTTCTCTGTTATTCACTTTCAAAGAGTGTCAAAGTTAATTTGGCACATCCGGTATTTAACTGGAGAAAAAATGGGACGATCCCCTTATCCAACATTTTATTACAGGAAGTGATACGTGAACCAAACCAAATACATACCAGAAAAAAATCCTTAAAAACTGANTATCCAACATTTTATTACAGGAAGTGATACGTGAACCAAACCAAATACATACCAGAAAAAAATCCTTAAAAACTGATGTGACTTTGCAGTTGCAGCAAGTATAAAAATAAGTTTTGTAAATATCTACCAGTTAGCGAATGTCTTAGGACCATCGCATATGTAGTTCTCTTTGAAATAGTTTTAAAACAAATACTAATTTTACAATCCGCGATTTTTAAATGTTNACCATCGCATATGTAGTTCTCTTTGAAATAGTTTTAAAACAAATACTAATTTTACAATCCGCGATTTTTAAATGTTAAAATTATTTTATTGTCTTATGAATACGGCTCACACATTAAGAGAAAACAGGTTTATAAGTATGAAGAAGCTGATACTCATGGCTTGACAAATGCCAATCTCGTATACAAGAATATACTAACGAGTGTAGCAAGAACTTCGGCAACGCGGGTCTTTTTTAACAGAAACTACATAAACTCTCCTCCCTTAATCAATAATTTTCACTAGAATAAAAGTGTACCTTATTTGACTTTTTAAAACCGAAAGGTGGAACTTACGTCGTCAAGTTTTAGAAAACATCGTGTGCATAATTTGGGGTGAAATCAGTGTATATGTTTACGAATTATTTAGAAACATTTCTGTGGGAGGGGAAAGTTTTTTTGTGGAGGAAGGGGGGAGTTGGGTAGTGGAATACTCCGGCTCCCATATGGATATCTTAAAATATTTCAGTATATTGGATTGTCATTAACTTGTCGAGTCCATGCCACGTCGTCTTGCGGCACTTCTGCGTACTTGTGGGAGTCCTTCACGATATTAGGCAGGTGTACCAGTTTTTTTTTTTGGCTCTTCAGTGTATATACTTACTCATTTAAGAAAGCATAAACTTTGATTACTTGTAATTTTTCAGTAAATACTGCCGTTCCTTGGGATTTCTATAAACGACAGCAATTTAAACGAAAACAGGTTTTGTTTGTCGTTTGTTTACATTACGACAACCATTTACGAGTTAAGTGGTACGTACCGTACATAGCAATTTAGGTAGGTTAGGTCTGGAAATCTTTCGAATTTCGTACGTTAACGCAGCCATTAATATTAATTTTCTTTTAAATTACCTGTGTCAATTGAAATTCAGTAGTTTATAAAACCATGTCCGCGAACAGGACTCTAAGGAATAATCCATTCCCTCCTCATTCTTATCCTAATATCATTCTTTTATTTTTTCCTGAACCCCTTCATTAACTACTTGTTAGTATACTTCCCTTTACGCTTGAAACTTAATCTGTAGATGTTTTATTAAAAGGGTTTTAAAAGTAATCAGATTTCGAAATTTGTTGTTCTACTTTGTGGCAAAACTGTATGCTAGAAACGTTACCGTTATATCACAAAACAACAATTATTTTAGTAGGGGGATACCGGGGCTAGTCTCAATAAGTCTGTTATTTAACGATACATACTTTATGCACTTCAGGCAACCAAATAGCTAGTTGTAACAGGTTTCCTCATATACGACACATTATATTTTTACTGCACTTTCAGTGAATTAAGTACCTTATTACACTAAAGCACACCAAAATTTAGTTTACATAAAAATGAAGAGACTTAAAAATGTAGTTGTATGTGATTCCAAATGTTGTCACAATGTCCCCCGGCTTGGCAAGTTATGACATAAAACGTGGTTGTTTGTAACACTCACTCCCAAGAATCAGGCTTATCTTTAACGCAATTTAGACAAACGTGGGATTGCAGGTGAACTTTTCCAGCATGAAACCAGTAAGCGAATCGTCTACACGCTATTTTGCACCCATTCGTTACCATATTTGTATTTGGATATACGCTCTAAACTGATAGTATCCATTGCATTGTCAGGGCCAAATTACTTGAATTCTATGCTACTTTCCTATTTTTGTTTTTTCATATTCTCCGTGGCATATTCTTGTTGGATATTCTGTTTCCTATCTGTTTTTGCTTAATTTTTATTCCTCTCATTACTGACATTTATTTCTTCTTCGTTGATTTTATTTTCTAGTGTGTCAGTGAATATAGTAGGCTTTTCTTCTAATACATCCTTTGTAAACGCTATCTTTTCGCTGGAGTACTTCTGAAAATCGACGTGCTATCCCTGAACTACGCCATCTTGTCTCTGTAACTGAAAAATATATTTGTTACATAGGTATTGTCTGTTCTTCGCGTTGCTAAAAAAAAACAGTCACATCCACTTCTCACCGGGTACAAAAACATCAGCATTTAGAACAAATGCTCCAGTTACATCAACATTTATGTAAAGAGTTGCATGTCATCGGCTTATTTGCGATTGATTTCCTGGGTGAGTTTTCAGCCAAATCCAAATGCCTATCTCATATTATTTCTTAAAACCGCCATATAATGTCACATTTAATGTTGAGAATGATGTGAACAATGAAGACCAAATGTTATGAGAATCATGAATAATAATTTGCAAAATTACAGAAGTTGCTAACTGATGAGCGAAGAATAGTTACCCTGAAGTAAGTACCTATTTGACTTGTAAGAGAATGTATTGGTTTCAACAATTTTTTACAATTGCTTACACAATTTTTTTGAAACCAATTAATTCTCTTACAAATCAAATAGGTACTCTTACTTCAGGGTAACCATTATATATTTCTATATATATGTGTGTATATATATATATATCGAGGTAATATAAGCACAGATCCTAACGTATTTCTTTCTGCCAACGCAAGTCTTAAGAGCCGATAGAAGTGAAAAGAGAAGAGGAGCAGCGACGGAATATAATGGTGTGGTAAACAGGAGTACCTGCGAGAAACCCATTAGCAAACAGCAACGTCCGCTATGTTTCCCATCACCGAAAATCTGGGTCTGACCCCACCGGGATTCTAAGCTGGTTCACCAGGGTGGGAGATGAGTGGTCTTGATAACCAAATCATAGCTGGATCCCCTATTTTACTCAGCTTCGAAATATCATAGATGTGTCTCATCCAAGTAGACTATACTTGAAGATGGGATTCTATCATGACTGAACACGTGTATTTATTATAAATTTGTGACATATTAATATGAGTAACTGTAGTGTGCCTTGTTGAGATTGTAGGATAGTCATGACTAATCAGGAGTTCTCAACTGCGTTTCCTGAATAAAAAAAAAATCTATTTTCGACTAAGGTCTTAATTTAATTTCGATAAATCGCGAATGTTTACCCAGATGATACACTACACACGTACCCTAGTTTATGCAGCTCTTTTGGTGTAAGTTAAAAACATGATTAAAATATTTCGTCTGAGTTGTTCGGACAACTGGCACTCGTTGTTCTACAGTAAACGCACAGAGCGGTTTCTATTAACGAGTGATAACATGGTTAAATGTTTGATAGCTTAATTTTTTTTAAAATTGTATGCAGCTTTTGACAGTGTAGAGTAATGAACGTCTACTTCTGTGCAAATCTGCGGACTGATTATTCACGCAAGTCGGAGTCCTCCAAAACGTGTATTGATTCTCTCTCCACGATGCCAAATCAAGCAGAGATTTATTTCCTTCTGTTCTCCTGTCGTGTGTTGGGATTCTCCACTGAAACAGTAGGAATTTACGTTCATGATAGGCTGGCATTAACCTCTTTTTTCTTGCAACGGAATTATCAAAACTTAAAACATAGAAGATATTCGAAATTAATTGAAAGAGATTTATCTAAAATAACAGCGTTTAGTTTAAAAAAAAATACGAGACAACAAATTAAAGTTTTCTTGGAGTATGCGTAGCTTTGTCCCATTCCAAACTGTTGCTTCGCTTTTCCATCTAGAATTCATTGATTTTATTCTTCATACTTTTTAGCGGTACAGTATGACAGTACATCTCTCATTTGCATCTTAATCAATAAATGTATAACCGCACATTATAGATCAGCATATGCACACACGTCTATTTATGTCAAATTAACTGATAAATCTCGTTGAAATGCAAAATAATCGAAGTACAGGTACGGGTAATGTACAGCAGTTGTAAACTCGAGCAGAAATTTTCAGTCCTATCAGTCCCACATTTGAAAATACGTCATAACTATTAGACGTAGATAAGTATGAGATTCCACTACATTAGTTTTAAAATGTTTTACTTAGCTACAATGAAATGCAGTGAGTTTTCGCTGAACTCGACAAAAATTGTTTTAGATATAAAACAGGTCATTGGTCTTTCCACTACGAACCCGTCAGTTTACTTACCTGGAAGCTTGACAAAAAAAAAATGGTTTCTTCTTATCTCCTACCCAGTGCATCCTCTCGCCTAGTTTGTGATTATCAACAATGTTGAAATACACACCTGCTGCAAGTACTCCAGGCTTTCCGTTCTAATATACAATAATGCAAATGAATGGATTTAGTTTATTGTCAGATTAGAAGTCAGAGTTAACCGCATTTTATTTTCCCCATATACTTCATAATTAATTTTTGTAAACAGAGGTTCAGGTCTGGGCTGTTTCGATGCTACGTTAGTTCTAATCCATGCCAGCACAGCTCCTTTAGGGCCCTGCTTCACCCCTTTTGCCGAAATTCTTCGTTCTCGCGTCGTAATTTGGTTTCATAGTAATTACTGACAATGTACGATTATAGAAAATTTACATTTTACAAGTTATTTAATATTTTTGTACGCAATTTTAGTTGTGTGTTACCTGCTTGTTATAAAATTCAGGAACATATTTACATTTTATTAATACATCCCTGCCTTTTTGCAAGAAGGAAATAACACGCAGTGAAAATTAGTTACAAATGTCTTAAGAAACTAGTCAATTGTAAATTCTCTATAATCTCATATTTCCAATATGAAACTGAAATTATGACACGAAAACAAAGAATTTCTGCAATATAGGCTATGTTGAGCCTTGAGATGTGTTCGGCAAGAAGAAATAAAACACATGATTTATTGGAGTTTGATTTATTAAACAAATTTTTCGTCCCTTAATTCTCCGCGTGAAAAACACCTAAAGTTTTGTGCAAATTCTTAATTTGTTCATGAAATTATTTCGAATATTCATGTTTATTATTATAATTTTACGAAAATATAATAATTTATACAAAACATTTTTATGCGTATCTTGTTCAGTTACAAGAAAATAAATATCGAAAGTTTACTGTTTGGACAGTGTGTCCAGAAAGTATTACGAAAATCATAAAAATANTTGTTCAGTTACAAGAAAATAAATATCGAAAGTTTACTGTTTGGACAGTGTGTCCAGAAAGTATTACGAAAATCATACGATCACTACCTTTACCACAATTAATATTGGATGCACCCACTCTTGCTAACCATTTCAGGGCATGCCGTATTAATATCTACAGGATAAGTATTAAATAATACCCCAACTTTGAAGGTCTATAATATCAAAACCAAACAACCTACAACCTTGATTTACAAATGAAATAAACCGTGGAACCGTAAAGTTTTTTTTTTACCATACATTCATAAATTTTCAATGTGACGACCATGAGTGGCCAGAACGACTTCTACGCGATAGTCAAAATCGTTTGGTTTTGATATTACAGACCTTCAAAGTTGGGGTATTCTTTTATACTCACCCTGTATTTCTCATTTTGCGTACGGTATCATCCAATACTATTCTGAACTGAAGTTCAGAATAATCCTGTTTTATGGTGAGTATTTGTTAAAGAGTGGATGATGCAGCGAATGCTGTGTGTCATGGTTCACCTTAAGTAGAGTAAAACAGGAAACACGTCTCCTTTTAATCTTGATGAACAACAAATAAATCGACTGGTAGGGATGCATTGTCAGTAACGAAGTGATACTTACCCGGAAGCAATAAATCAAAAATTATTTCACAGATTGTGTGGAAATAAAATGCACTGAAGGACTTTGAAATTTTGTTTTCTCTTTTCGTCTTTCAGTGTGTTGGGCAGTGAATATTTCCTTTGTGATTCACCCAAGCTGTTGGATAATGAATTTTGCGTCGCAGGGAAGTTTGCATAAGAAGACACTAATCTTTCCAGGTCTTCGACGAAGCACACGAAAGCCATCGCTTGCAGTACCGATGTAGTGGCTAGTAAAATGAAAGTTGCCACGAACGTTGTGGTCACCTGGTACGAACTTCATGTTATTACACTTGCAACATACTGTGCCCGACGAAATATTGCATTAATCATCCTTGGGAAGAGGTCGTAAACAACGAACTCGAATAAGTTTACTTTGACTCTGCTTGCCGACGTCAATAACGGTATACGTACACGTTGTATTTGTGTCTGCCCCTCGTGCAATACAGGTTATATGAACATAATTAATGTTACTGCCCCGGATGTTGCCGTGCTGTACGCCTTCAGATAACNTCGTGCAATACAGGTTATATGAACATAATTAATGTTACTGCCCCGGATGTTGCCGTGCTGTACGCCTTCAGATAACAGCAGTAAATTACGTTCCGAATGTGAATGGACTCTCTGCATTGCCTTCGTTAACTACGAAATATGACATGTAAAACCACAGGGTAGTAATAAATAACTGTTTAAAAGCAGTATGTGCGTTTTGAAACATTTTACGAAATATATCAACTGTTTCAAGCTACAGAAATATAATTTTTCCTCCTGCGGCAAGAAATATGGCAAAAACAGCAGACGTTACACAAGAGACTTCGCTGTAGTGAAGTATCNTCGTGCAATACAGGTTATATGAACATAATTAATGTTACTGCCCCGGATGTTGCCGTGCTGTACGCCTTCAGATAACTGCAGTAAATTACGTTCCGAATATGAATGGACTCTCTGCATTGCCTTCGTTAACTACGAAATATGACATGTAAAACCACAGGGTAGTAATAAATAACTGTTTAAAAGCAGTATGTGCGTTTTGAAACATTTTACTAAATATATCAACTGTTTCAAGCTACAGAAATATAATTTTTCCTCCTGCGGCAAGAAATATGGCAAAAACAGCAGACGTTACACAAGAGACTTCGCTGTAGTGAAGTATCATTAATTTTCAACATTTTTATTCTAATGTTAAACCTCTCTCTCATTGTATGGTTATAATGTATATGTAAAAATTAATATTTTACACACTTTCTTGCAATGTACGAAAAATATATATTATTTATTTATTTATTTATTTATGTGCGTTACCCATTGATGTACGTAATTGAAACTCAGCAAAACAGAAAATACTCTCGTATAGGCTATTCACGGTAAAGTGAGCAGCTTTTGAAGACCACTCATTTAGAATAATAGTCAATAAATATATTTTATTGTAGCCTTAGTCGTTAACTTTCGAGTATGGTGAAATATATACACTGTTTTTGTAACTTAAATTGTAATAATTTGTATTTTAAAAAGCGCTGGAAAGATAAAACATGGCTGATAGGAGAAAAGTAATTAGGGTCTCAAAAGTGCTCACTTTGCCGTGCACCAGCTTATATCAGCGATGCAAGGGGAAGTGTATAATTAATAATAGTGTTATTAATTACAATTTAATTTTCTCTACACACAAAAAGTGTTTTCACTCAGCATAACTGGGCCTATAAATATGAATTTTTAGAGGTGATTTTCTCCTTATGGCGTAGACACACAATGGAGGAAGATCGGGTATTGTGGACGCTCCTTTTGTTTCTCAATTTTTTTTAGAAACTCTATTAAACATTTTACATTATTTTATGGTACATCACATCTTTATATGTCAGTATACGGTATACATATGACTTACAAATTTGAAAATAAATTTGTGTTCTTCATGTCTTGATATTAGTACAATTCTGCAAAGGTCCACTTTACCCGCACTGTTCGGGTAAAGTGGAAACACAGGTCCATTAAGTTATTAAAAAGTGTAAACCCTAATTGTAATATAGTGCATGCAAGTGTACATTTGCTAAATGTTTTGGGCACATCACTGTTATAAACGGTGATATTGAAAATACAGAAAATGAACAAAGTCTATTACTAAAATAATTCAGAACATGTTCTTGGCACACATGAAAATATTCTACCAAATTAAGATTAAGGCGCATCAAACACATAATCTATAAATATGCGTAATAAGTATGATTATCTTCGTTTTGGGACAACAGGATCTGGGATCGGAGATAGAAGCTTTTCATGCTCTGTCATTCCGGTCGGTCGGCGGCCATTTTCTGCTAAATATTTTTATTTTTTCCTCAGAATCGACTAAATTTCCCTCAAAATTTCACTTTTTTTCTCTAAAAAATTCTCATTATTACCTCAAAAAACCACCGATTCCCCCAGCTTCAAAAACGATCCCCTGAAAGGTAATTTTCGATCTATCGTACAGATTTGGGGGGATCGTTTTCGAGGGCAGAGCAGTGGCGGCCATACTGATTTTATAGGCATAGGATATACCAAATCGATACAAGGGGTCCAGGGTCCGGAGTCAGACCTAACCATCAGCCATCTTGGTTCTGTCAGCCATATTGAATCGAGGTGACCTTGACTTTTGACCTTTACTCCAGTGATTTTCTACATTGAACACAAACATTCTCAAAAAATCCCTAAAAATGTCCTAATATTTTATAAAAAATTAATACAAATATTAGAAATTATTGTTTTTATTATTTTTTTTAAACTTACATTTTCAGAGGTTCCCCACAGCACCATGCCCAGCAGACGAATGGACCCCGTACAATCAATTACATTGTATTAACATTCCCCTCTCCAACCCACTCATCTTCGGTCATTCTGATGAATGCACTCTACCCACCATGTTGGTTTTTACATTTATCATTTGTTTACATTTTCAACACCTAGGTGGTACTGGTGACTCCAACCAATATGTTAGATCTGGATGACCTTCACCTTGACCTCACATCTGTGCCCATGACCATGGATAACCTTGCATCCATAAAGAAATTTTAAATACTTTTATAAAATCCAAAAAAATATAAAGAAATAGTTAAAGAATTAAAAAAATAATTAAAGACGTTTTTTTTATCAATATTTCAAACAATCTCGCAATATTTCCATCAATTAGCACCGCAATCATCACCACAATCCAAACAACAATCAACAGACCAATCAACAGACTAATCCACACCAATTCACACCAATCCACACAAATCCACACCAATACACACCACTCAGCAATCTGCTCCACAATTACTCCTCAATCACTCCACAATCCGCTTCACAAACCCAATTCTTGGATCAATCCCAATCCTTCGATCAAGTCCAATCCACAGACCAATCTATACCAAACTACACACCAATCCACACACAAATCCACACTGATCCAAAACAATCTGCTCCACAGTAGCTCCACATGCTCCACATCATCCACATGCTCCACATCATCCACATGCTCCACAATCGCTCCACCTGCTCCACATACAACACAACCTGCTCCACATGCTCCACGATTGTAATTCACTACACAATCGCATTCCTCTCCACAATACGCTCCACATGCTTCACATGCTTCACAGCGACCCATGCCAATCCTTAGATCAATCCCAATCCTTCCATCAATCCGATTCCTTCGAACAATCCTTTAACCAATCTTTCGGTTTATCCCCAATCTATATGAATATAAATTAAATTCGTTCGCCAACTGTCTCCAAAGTTGTACATGTCAACAGCATGAGTGTTTTGTATTCAGTCAACTATCCATGCATTTTTTTTACTAAAGTATTATTATAATTCTATATGCAAATCTTTTCGTAAACAGTCGAGTGCTCATAGCACCACTTTAAAGTTGTGAGTGATAAAAGCACACGATACACAAAAATAAAGGATAACATATTATTTTAAAATAACAATAAATTATTATTTTGTATTTAGAATTTTAGAAGAAACCAGTTAATTTCAATCATGCTATATATCCCCGTCCCNATTAAATTCGTTCGCCAACTGTCTCCAAAGTTGTACATGTCAACAGCATGAGTGTTTTGTATTCAGTCAACTATCCTTGCATTTTTTTTACTAAAGTATTATTATAATTCTATATGCAAATCTTTTCGTAAACAGTCGAGTGCTCATAGCACCACTTTAAAGTTGTGAGTGATAAAAGCACACGATACACAAAAATAAAGGATAACATATTATTTTAAAATAACAATAAATTATTATTTTGTATTTAGAATTTTAGAAGAAACCAGTTAATTTCAATCATGATATATATCCCCGTCCCTTCAGTTTACTAATGATTGAAGAAATTTCGTTAATTTGCGTGAGATCCCCGCGTTTTTGAAGATCAGTCAAATATCTCAGTCTATCAACAAGTTCATTCGGGTCTTCGGGAAAGAGGTAGCTAGTATTCTCGGCATCTTCTGTCTTCTTCATGTCGTTTGTTGCAGCAAATGTGTTGGAGGGGTGTCTTCAGCACTATCGTTCTCTTCATGTTCATTTTCATCAATACTCTCTTCATCAATTCTCTCTTCATGCTCATCTTCACCTCTTGTTTTGTATTTTATATTAATTTTGCTTTTCTTTGCAGCAGCAGTTGTATGCTTTTCAGTATTTAGAGCCGACGACCATTTATTTGAAGTTCGTCGACTTCACTCGAAAGTCTTGCAAGTGGAAATTCTGCGCAAACCGACTCTACTGCACTCATTCCGCCTTTAGAATTTACTGTCTCATCATGATCGCCTGTCAAATCGGTACCCATCGATGCAGCAAGAGTTATTGCCGGCAACACTTGCTGACTCCCAGTAGACGAATCCTTGCAGATCTCGGTATGTTCTTTCAATATATCACCTCGCACAAACTGCATGGAACCAATTTCGCAATGCTCCATCGCACGAGAAGGACTCTTCGTACAGGCCCTTCTCTCATGCCAACGAGCATTTGACTATAGGTGAAAACTCGATCACAGAATCGACACTAGCGACAACCAATTAGAAAAGATGCAGGTCACGGCTCCATGATCGTTGAGGTCGAAGGCAGGCCTTCATATTTGCAATTCATCTTCGTGGCATGACGAACTTCCATCACAAAATTTATATGTAAAAAATATGGGAGCACTCTGAGAAAACCCGCATACTCGTTCGCCTCAGAATAAAACAGTCAGATCCTTACATAACAATATGATATTTATATATGCTTTTTGGTATGTATATATAAATATAAAAATTTAAAATAAATTTATTTTCCAATATTTATATACGCATATTTATGTAACAAATTATTTAAATTAATTATTTATTTACATATTTATATATATTTATAATTATGCATAAAATTAATTGAAATAATGTTATATTTCTATATTAATATATACATAATTATAAATAAAATTAATAAAAATATTTGTGTATTTTTATATTTATATACTTGTACATAATTATGTACATAAAAATTAAAAATAATTTTATGTTTATTTATACATAATTATTTTCGTGTTATTCACGTCCCTCCAACCACAAGTCTAATAAAAAAGTAGTCATCATTTCAGATGTGAAAAGTATCAATATTTTCAAGTCTGTGCATTGCAGAAGTGTTACAATAAACATTAAAGGGTATAAAAGTAAATAATTAATGTATTTTTTTTGGTTCTACACGCGAGGTGTGTGTTTAGGATTTCATGAAATTGAGTTGGCAAGAAAAGTTTTTAACATATTGTGAATAAGATATTTTATTTTATCTAAAATTGGGATATAGACGAATTAAATTAAAGTTTTGTGTACTTCTTTGATAATACATATTGAACATTTAATAACTTTCCTTCAGTTTTCAAAATTATGTATAGTGATTTCAGTTTTTACAACAGGCTATATTGTTTTCACACTAGAAAATTTTTAACTGTATGGTATCTATCTTTAGTATGTAATATGTAAACAAGAAGAATTTATACCGTTTACTACAAATCCAAAACTGTTAAATTCAATGCATTACAAATTTTTTTTACAGTGCTGAAATAACTGTACAGCTACATAAATGCACCGATGTCACAAAATATAGTAAAGATCTCTCTCTAAATACTGTTAGTGCGTAGGTACAATTACTGAATGTGCCAGTCATCGCGTGGCCACCCGGAAAGGAGAAAGAGGATTAGAGAATTTATTTTCTGCGAACTGATATCCCAGCGGGAGTGAGGGATATAGCGCGGATGTAATGCCGGAGCAAGGCTACATCCACATGCGGGCAAGTTGCGCCTGAGAAACTACAGAATACTACACGCCCGACACAAGAACGCAAACCCGCAATACATCAGCGCTGTCCGATAAATGTGATAAGCAACGTGGCTTGCAGCGACCAAACATAAAGTATTAGAGTCGTTAGAAAATCGTATTTTACGTTATGACATCTTATACGTAGTAGAGATAACAGTCCCTGTTGCTATTATTAGAGTTTTGTGGCCTTGAGCTCCACGTGCGCATTTTACGTGACACAGGAAACCACACCGTAGGTTTCATACTACCATATGTTAGAATTTTTCTGCTTATATAGCAGGTGGCCATCGTAGAGCATATTAAAAATAATTGGAGACGAATTACGGAAGTCAATTCAAAGAAATGCACATGTATATTTCTGTGATTGGGGTGGATGCAGTTGGAAGAAACGGCGACCACAAACTTGAGGACACATGTTGGGCGATTGATAAACTTAACTTCGTTGTTGGAAGTACCTCGGTCGTGTAGTTCGCCTGCCATTGCAGGCAGTAATTACGTGTCTTATCACTCGCCTCGTAACGCTAACAACATCTTTGCATGTGGGGAGGCTGATCGTGTGAGTGAATATCTACCCAAGTGTGTAACCAGAATTTGACGACTTGGAGCTAAAAAAAAAAAGTAGTACAGTTTTATACACTATTATTTGCATTGACATTAATTTGTATGTAAATGTATGCAATCANGGCGATTGATAAACTTAACTTCGTTGTTGGAAGTACCTCGGTCGTGTAGTTCGCCTGCCATTGCAGGCAGTAATTATGTGTCATATCACTCGCCTCGTAACGCTAAGAACATCTTTGCATGTGGGGAGGCTGATCGTGTGAGTGAATATCTACCGAAGTGTGTAACCAGAATTTGACGACTTGGAGCTAAAAAAAAAAAAAAGTAGTACAGTTTTATACACTATTATTTGCATTGACATTAATTTGTATGTAAATGTATGCAATCANTAAAAAAAAAAAGTAGTACAGTTTTATACACTATTATTTGCATTGACATTAATTTGTATGTAAATGTATGCAATCAATTTGAGTGACAGTGGTGCAAGTACATTTCTATAGAATAATTTATTTGGGGAAGATAATTTCAGTCCCCTTACCTCCCTTCCACGTAGACACACCTCTGCAAAAGGAGTTACCTAAATGCGAATTGTCATACCAACTATTGAAACTACGNCTCCCTTCCACGTAGACACACCTCTGCAAAAGGAGTTACCTAAATGCGAATTGTCATACCAACTATTGAAACTACGGCTATACTAAGCTAACAATCACATGACAGGCATTTTAAGATTAATGCGCTACGTGAAGCTATTAACGGCTTTGTGTTGCCAAGTTTCGGTTTTAAGTCACGTTGGAGCACGTATCTTACTCTTCTAGTGACGGGGGATGTGCCAGAATTGTGAATGCATCGGCATTATCGACACTTGATCGTGTTCTCTTAAGCGATCACGACGATCGAGAGTACGGTTTATTTTGTGTGCCGGTTTGCGGCGAAATGAGGCTAGTTACACAGGAATGAGTAAGTTGCGAAGTACAGGTCNGGGTTTATTTTGTGTGCCGGTTTGCGGCGAAATGAGGCTAGTTACACAGGAATGAGTAAGTTGCGAAGTACAGGTCAGGAGGCAGGGTTGTTAGATAGACGCTATTCGATATCGTTTCTGCAGAAGCTTACCATACCAATATCGAAACAATAAGTCACGTTCACAAAGTAAATAAAGTCGATACCGAGATATCTAAAAAGTGTAGGAATTACTCGAAGAATTAGCAAATTCAGAAAATACTTACTTTTATAACAATTTCGCAATTTCGATTGACCTACCTATTAATGAAGTGAACNATTAGCAAATTCAGAAAATACTTACTTTTATAACAATTTCGCAATTTCGATTGACCTACCTATTAATGAAGTGAACGAGCAGGTTCGTGGTAATGTTGATTCCCGTATATAGTGGAAGAATGCACATTGTATATATTGTAAATGTATGGTTACTTCCATCTTTCCTGAATCCCTGCAAAAGTTCTACTTCCAGGATATTCCTCCACCTCATACAAACCAAGGCTGGAAAATTACATCATAGGGATCACGCACCTCATTCGTGAGCACTCAGTGTAATCATATTTTGCAATGTAACTANGCTGGAAAATTACATCATAGGGATCACGCACCTCATTCGTGAGCACTCAGTGTAATCATATTTTGCAATGTAACTATTTTTTACTAAGCATTCCCAACATGCCTATTTTCTCTCTTGTATTATTAATGCTGATTACAAATGAAATATTGTAATTTATAGATAAAATGTAAGTGGAAGTTCAATGTCTCCAACATTAAGATAATTTATGTTAACAGAAGTATAAAACGCTTGTAACACGTGGCATATTTAGGAAAGAACCAAACACGTCATACATGGGGTGATTTTTCAAAGGTTTGATTCGGAAAGTGCGAGGAAACCGCGAACAAACTGTAAAAGCATATCTCTAGCAGGGTTTCCGGAAGTGCTGTGGTTTACCGTGAACAGCCTTTACCTGCGTAACTGGAGCCGGTGTAACAGTCTCGTCCTTGAAGGACGCGGGGGNGGGGGGGCAGACAGTCACTCCGGAGCGCGATGCAGTCCGCGCTCGAGAGCGGGAATGCGGCATCGTTGAAACTCGCTACCCTGGAGGCGGTTGGCATTCCTGGGCGCCCGCCTCCCGGATTCGACGACACGCTGTTATTAAACCCACTCCACGAGGCTCCCGTCTGGTCGTAGCGCCTAGTCTGCGCAGACGTAAGCCTTAATTGAGACAGTACATGCCTGCTAATATAAACACTCGCGAAGGCAACTTATGAAAAAAAAAAAATTATCTGCGCACAGCTGCCTATATTTGAACGTAAACACCGACCTGTGTAATTACAGTAATGTTGGCTACGAGTTAGGAAAAGCTGTTCTATGATTTAACGTCTTAATAAGTGTAACCTTAAAATTGATAGCCGCTGAAGTGATTTCTCTTTTATTCACGTTAGAAAAATAAATGGCCTAACGGTAGCATATTTACACCTTTAAACCCCTACTTTGCTGCAACACGGGATTATTGCAGAAAAAAANTAAATGGCCTAACGGTAGCATATTTACACCTTTAAACCCCTACTTTGCTGCAACACGGGATTATTGCAGAAAAAAAAATGTTTCGTTAAATATTAACCACATGAAAAGTTGTTTTTTTTTTAATTCGTGCCAATGATAACCTTGCATTCCCGTTACAGTAGTTCAACATTATTCTTTGTGGTAAAGTGAGTTACTCTATTTTTAACATTATACCATTGTGTGGAGAGCTTAAGAAATTCGTTGTTTGCTAACTTAGCATTTAGCAAGTTTCGTAGCGTGTTAAAAATTGAAAAATTCAAAATAAAAAAATTGCCTAACCCTTATATTTTAATTAAAACAACATTTGGTTACTGTAAAGGAACCGCCCTCAAAGTAATTTTTTATTTGCTATAAATGTATATGTTTCTAACGATTACAAAGTTTTACGATATAAAAGCAATTATTAGCGCCAAATTAATTATAGTTAACTCTAAATTGATACCAAAGAGTATAATGGAGAGGAAAAATTATTTTGCAGGGTTTTCAAAAGTATTCTTATCAATTGTGGAAAAATTATTTAAAATATATTTTAGTTCAGAGCTTATGCCAACTCTAGAAAGGTGTAAGTTTTTATTCAACGTAATGTGTGCGCGTGTATTTGTTTATGTAAACTATATTTAACGAATGCTAGGACTGAGAGTTTTGCTTGAATTTCGAGAATAGAAATAAATCGTGGCTATAATTTATTTTCATAACACTTAATTATCACACTGCAACAAATATGTGTCCAGAATTTCTACGAGACAGTTTTTCAATATTTTGTTTGAAAAAATAAGTGCATATAAGATCAAACAAGGCAGTTCAAAATTTACAAAAATAGTTTCGTACGCTATTTACATTTACTAACAAATTCTGAAAAACTAAAAACAAATCTGAAACATAAAATTGTAATAATCATGGGCAATTATTTTTCCAGGGTGAAAATATACGCGATTTCCACATAAAGAAAATATCATATGAGTGGCCTACCATATATATATATATGTGTTTGTGTATGTATGTATATATATATATATATATATATATATATAGGATTATCTGGCATATATTGAGGGTACTTTTACTTGAACGCGGAGTTAAAAAAAGAAAAATTTCAGTTGTACAAATACACCAATGCAGGTTAAACGCTGCTGCCGTGTAAAATTAACAATTTTTAATATTGTACATTGCGATTGAAAGGATTGTTGTGACTACGTTTTCTTTGTCTCAGACCCAGCGACAACGCAGCTCTAACTGCCCAGAGATATGCAACTTGCCCCACGTACGTATTGACGGCTTTGCACTTTCAGCATTGCTACGTCTGTTTTCAATTCAAAAGTAATACTACCAAATTAATTTTCTGTGAATTGGTATGCCGTGATTTTAAGTTTATTTCTACCTACAGATGTTGTGGTGTCAATTCGGGCAGACAGTTAAAAAAAACAACCCGTAAGAAACCATTTTAAAAACTACTTACTCGAAAGGAGTAGGGTCGCTCAGATAGAGCAGGGCCTGAACTTGAAGTTATAAATCACTGAGTTACATTTATTTTGAAACCTTGAGAAATACGGCTTACATATTTTCATCTCTCGTGTAGAAACTGCGTCTAGGAAAAAAACGTCATGTAAATACAGCAGCTATGCTCACTGCTACAAATATATATAAGGTTTTTTTCGGCAAACTCCACTTCAGCAATTCAGTATGCAATTAACTGGAATCATTTTCACTTTTGACTACAAATCCTTCTTATGAGACAAAGTAAACACGCCCCCTCGTGGGCTTGAACCACCGACATTTCGTTTAACAGCTGAACGCGCTGACCGATTGCGCCACGCGTACCACCACCACGCACGTTATGCAAACATACTAAGCACAGTTACTTCCAACTTTTCCTGAAGCCTCGCTGCAGTTCTTCTCCCAAGATATTCCTCCGCTTCATGCAAACTAAGCTGAGAAAATTACACCAGAGGGCCAACGCACCGCATTCCTGTACACTCAGTGAAATAATATTTTGCACAAGAACTATTTATTACTAGGCATTACCAACACACCTATTTTCTCTCTTTCTTTATTCGCATGATTTATAAATTAAATATTATAATTTACAGATAATATATAAGTAAAAGTTAAATTTATCCCAAAAGAAGGTACTGTTATGTTACAAAACGCTTGTGATAAACGACATATTTAGGAGACAACCAAACACGTTACAAATGGGGAGTTTTTCCAAAGGTTTGATTGAAAAGGTGGAAGAAACCTCGAATAGAAAATACATATATATATATATATATAAAGGCTTTACTTAAGATAGGAGAGTTTCTTCCAGTTGACTACTGCAACCGACTGTACATCATACCGAACACACTGCCACAATTGCCACAGAAGTACGATTTCTGTTGCCTATGAAAGAAGAATGCATATACTGCATATATTATGGTGGCATCACTGTCGAACTGTAAAATATTTTTGATGCAATTTTATAATTTATTAGTTTTTCAGAGATCATTTAATAAAATTTTTTTTAAAACCAAAATTCAGGGTAATTTCCTGTCTGGATGCTTTAGGATGCACATATTGCATTCCTCCCCTCCCCCACCCCTTCTCGTAATTTTTTAATGAAGCAAGACCATCGTAATAATAACTCTAGATCTATTTAATAACATATCAGTAAAAATTTCATAAATATTTTTTAGAGTTAATTTTTTTGACATTTATTTTAGTTTAAAAAATAATTATATTCGTGACTGAAATTGATGAACCAAAATCATTTAAAAAAACACCTTTATTGCCAACCTATTGCCTTCATGCAGCAGTTTTTATCAAGGATATCTTCTAGATGAAAAGCCATTGAGGATAATTAATTAATTAGAAAAGTATTAGCTAAATAGTCACAATTCTGGAGTCGTAACATGTGTTTTTAAACTTTTAATAGGATTCAGTTCATTAATAATAAATTCTGAGTTGATCATACATGTCGTTAATGTCATTCACTTCCTCGCCTAGTTAATTTTAATAAGAAAGATGTAACTTTGCATCAATTAATATTTTAGAATTTGAAGGGTAACCTTGATTAGTAAGTATACCTAGTTAAAAATTTGTGAAGGTCTGAATTTTTTAAAATTGTAATTCAGTTTTATTATTCACTTTTGCTATATTTAATAACAAGTTTCATTGATCCATTATACTAATTTTTTTTCAAATTTGTATGTAAAGATTCTAAAAGAATTACTTAAATTTTTTATGACTTATTAGGAATTCTGTGCAAACACTTTAAATTTTGTTTATCTGACAATTTACAGTACTTTTGAGATAAACCTATTCCAACGNACTTTTAATAGGATTCAGTTCATTAATAATAAATTCTGAGTTGATAATACATGTCGTTAATGTCATTCACTTCCTCGCCTAGTTAATTTTAATAAGAAAGATGTAACTTTGCATCAATTAATATTTTAGAATTTGAAGGGTAACCTTGATTAGTAAGTATACCTAGTTAAACATTTGTGAAGGTCTGAATTTTTTAAAATTGTAATTCAGTTTTATTATTCACTTTTGCTATATTTAATAACAAGTTTCATCGATCCATTATACTAATTTTTTTTCAAATTTGTATGTAAAGATTCTAAAAGAATTACTTAAATTTTTTATGACTTATTAGGAATTCTGTGCAAACACTTTAAATTTTGTTTATCTGACAATTTACAGTACTTTTGAGATAAACCTATTCCAACGCAATGAAGATGTGTTCCTGATTACTGGTAGATTATCATAGACGACAAGAGAAAGAGAAGGAAAACATGATATTTGCATTATGTAATTGTATAACCATATATGTTATTCGTGTTTATATAAATGTATATAATNTCGATCCATTATACTAATTTTTTTTCAAATTTGTATGTAAAGATTCTAAAAGAATTACTTAAATTTTTTATGACTTATTAGGAATTCTGTGCAAACACTTTAAATTTTGTTTATCTGACAATTTACAGTACTTTTGAGATAAACCTATTCCAACGCAGTGAAGATGTGTTCCTGATTACTGGTAGATTATCATAGACGACAAGAGAAAGAGAAGGAAAACATGATATTTGCATNATGAAGATGTGTTCCTGATTACTGGTAGATTATCATAGACGACAAGAGAAAGAGAAGGAAAACATGATATTTGCATTATGTAATTGTATAACCATATATGTTATTCGTGTTTATATAAATGTATATAATTTATATTATTTATATGACTTGTCCAATATTTTTGTACTATTATGTATGGAAAAAGGATTATGTGGATGCAATAAAACAAACAGAGATCATTTTTATTTCTCGGGTTCATGTTACTGTGTATAAGTGGCAAAAAAAATATATTCTCCTTTTAAAAATTCGTAAATAGACGGACATTTGTAAAGAGATGAATATTATCAGTCAATGAATATTTTTAATGTATCTATAGACACTAATAGAACATTTGGCTGCTGAGTCAAAAGTGCATTCCTTATCCAAATACTCAGACCGCTTAGAAACGTAATTTGTTGTTGAGTTTGCAAAAATAACAAAGAGCAATCATGAATTTTTCATTTATGCACTCACTGTTATACAAAAAGCAACGGCGAGTGAAGGAAACGAAATGGAATTAAACTTTACATTTACAATGGCAAAATCATGCAAATAATTTATCACAACCTCCACAAAAATGGGAAAATTGTATAACTGAATTGCATAGTGGTTGAGTTCATTATNAACTGAATTGCATAGTGGTTGAGTTCATTATTGTGCCCATCCTATAGTTGATACTGCAACGATAAGTCCGACATGAAATGACCGAGACGTCTAATGTTATCCGGTGAAATATCCCATCGAGTAATGTTGAGATAATGTTTAGGCATCAGAAGTGTTTCGTTATTACATACAGCGGAATGACTCAACAAGTGATTGCTGGAAAATGCGACTTTCGCTATTACTAAGTAATTTTCCAGAAATTATGTATGTTTTATTAGAAAACATTCCTGCCAATTTAATAATGTGAATCATACAATTCAAGTTATATGTATTATAGTAGATACACTTTCTGTTAAATATTATAATTTTATTCTACTTAGTTTGTTTATTTCCTTTCGAACATTTGCTTATTTTGATAGCAACATGAAGAGAAAAACTGAATATTTCACACTTAAAAAATGTTTTGCACCACCGGGATTAATGAGTTACTAGGTTTCACGACTCAAGTAAAAGTATGGAATAAAAATACACGCTGTACAGAATGCCCTGCCCTCTCATAAAGCCATTAGGTTGTTTCTTTGTATTGCACCTACAATCTAAGTAAAAGAGGCAGAGAAGTGAGGTAATTGCTTTCATATCGCCACGGCAACTGGTACGTGCAACAATGTAGAGCAAGGTATTCCTCTTGGCCTGGATACTAAAAGACAGGAGGTCATGGTGCTCGTTGTAAAGGAGTCTGGACTGGACTGGACCAGTGTCTGGATAATAAGCCCTTGGCCTGTGCAGGTGGACTGATGCCAAATCACCCAGCTATAGCTTTTGCGCTGTTCTTCAAACACTGCTGTAATATTTTGTTAGTTTCTCCTTTATTTCTGCTGTGTATCGTACTAACGATGTAACATTTCTGCGAACCTAAATACTAGTTTTTATCCGTTGTCAGAGTAATTCTTACTGTAAAGCTTGTTAAATAAAAAAAGCAACCGTTATTAAGTTGCCAGTTATTTAAACTTTTAACTTGTACTGANTTACTGTAAAGCTTGTTAAATAAAAAAAGCAACCGTTATTAAGTTGCCAGTTATTTAAACTTTTAACTTGTACTGAGACAACAATACACGGAACTATGATTCTTATTTCGTTGCCAACATTGATTGCAATGCTGTAGCCACTGTTTACGTTATGTTACATGCAGCAGCCGGTCGGTATTACGTTTTATAATGTTGGCACCGTAAGTGCTCTGTTAGGCGTGAACCAGCTGTTATGTATCGTACACATGGAGTTAACGTAGGTAAATGTGGTTCACGGAAAAGTGAGCATTTTTAGAAATAAGCATTTGAAAAATGTCACTGCCTCGGCTTATATTTATTTCAACGAGCACACTGACTGACATGCGCCCTGTAAAGTTGGCAATGACGAAGAGAAAGTAGTTCCATGTCTAAACGTTGAATTACAAGTGCTTGGAAGACACTGTATATTACTGAAATTATTTGTTTTATTTTCTGTATTTTTAATGCATTTAAGTGTAAGAATTCGCAAAATTGCAAAATATTTACTTTCCTAATAATTCCACAGTTTTACTTCACCGGCGCAAGAATAAAGTACCCAGACTCGTGGCAGTGATGTGGCGGAAGTATACGGAATGAGCATATATGTAGATCTTTGGCAGGGCTTTCAAAATAGCTCAGTTTACCATGAACAGCTTTAGATTTCTGCGCAGCGACCAGTTTGTGACTATCTACATATAAATGCTCTGCTACTTTGACGACATTTGTGAAAAAAAAAACAAAAAAACCTGACCAACACACATGGTTTAGTTAACACAACTATTTACATAAATATGAGTTTTTAAATTAGATGCACTTCTTATCCGAGTTATAGTGTAATGAGTGCATATTTAACTACTTATTTGAAATAAATTCACCAATATGTTGGAGAAAAAAGTTTATATATAAAAATAACGTCACTGGATTTTTACATTTCTGTGAGAAAATTCGTAAGCCAAAGTTGAGAGTATGTGCTAAAGACGAAAATCAATCCACATGGCCGAACACCCCGTTAAATTATTGTGCTAAAATGTCGCAGCTTCACAATTCGTTCCCAGTACACGTTCTTGTTAAGCAGTAACAGCTTAAGTAAGCTGGTATACAGGTTTTATCGTTGGACTACAAAACTAGAGATCGCTGATAAGAATATGATCCCGCAAAACTTACATAGCATGTGAAGGATAAATAAGTATCAATGTAAAGAGAGTGTGGTGTAACTGCTAAAATAATTTCCTTCAGTTTACGAAAAAAGTGCTGGTAAAAATTTCTCCAGAGGTTGCCGTGAGTTCTCCGCAAAATTACTGACACATTGATTTCCAAAAAACGGCTTTCCGTAAATTTTACAGAACTTTCCGTGAATCTGCAGAACCTCTCCGTTAATTTACTTTTTATTTTATTGTAATTTCAATTTTAAAAAAAACACATAATCAGAAAATCTTTAATTTTCCTTATGAGGGTGTTCTACTGTGTATAAAAAAATATTTCAAAAATTAAAATATTTTATACCTGAATGAAATAAGAACCCGGTTCTGATAGTTAGAAACACATGATTCTAACTTACAATTTCAACCTACAATTTCTCATATTGTTTTGAGATATAACTTTGTTATTTCTACTGCAATCACATGGGCAATTCTTTTCAGTTTCCATTAAAAATTAGTGCATTTTAAGTGTTGCAAAATATTACAGACGCCTTATTCTGCTTTTTGATGTTCGAAAGACTAGGTCTTAGTAGCATGGATAACCTAACTGCCGCGGAAACGATAATTTTCTGGTTACAGTGGCGAAGAAAGGTTCGTGTGGACTCGGCATTGTTCGTGTGGACTCGGCATTGTTCGTGTGGACTCGGCATTGTTCGTGTAGACTCGGCATTGTTCGTGTAGACTCGGCATTGTTCGTTGCCTAAATGGGTGTAAACTACTTCTCCACCAGATGACAAATTAACATTACCAAAGGTCTTATCACCTTATTCATACGTCTGTCAAGATAAACTTTAAAATTTATTTAAAAAGTAAATATTTTACAGGTTTGCTAAATGCTACAAGTATAAAACAAAGAACAAAATAAACTATTTTACTATTCGGAAATGTTTTCCCAACACTTTTAATTCAACTGTATAAAAGGAACTACTTTCCCTCCGTCGATACTTACTTTACTGGGTGCATGTCAGTCAGTATGCCCGTTAAAATATACGCGGGGCGGAGGGGGTGGGGAACAGTGGCATTTTTCAAAGGTTTGTTTCAAAAGCGCTCACTTTACTGTGAACAGCCTTTATCAAGGCATATCTTTGAACGCTTATGTTATAGTAAAATAAATAACGTTGTGAGAAAGTTGACAAAGTTAACAATTTAAAAAGTCTTATATTTCTCTAATGTCAATATACTATCGAAGTGTTAATGTTAATAAACACTCTAAGTAATGTTGTTCTGCCGAAACCAAATGTTTATTACTCAAAAAAAGGTTACTGCGGCATTAATAAATGTCCAACCAAAATATGTTTTAACTGACTTGGCGTTATAAAATAGCGGGTAGTAAGGAACAGTGATAATCACTTTAAATGAAACCACTGTAATATTTAATATTTCTTTTTGTGGCAAAATAGCTGTACGTTATTTAAAAGCAAAGAAAATACACGAAAATGTTAACACAGATGTTAACATCAATTCAACACAACATTTGTTTGGCGCAACATAAACACCACCTTAATATTGACAGTGCAGTAAGTAGGTAACGTTGTTAAAAAATACTCAATGTTATGTTAACATTAATAGCTTAACAGTAGGCATATTTCATTAACAGCATTATTAATTGCTCATGGCTCACAGGTAACAAAACATTAATGTTGTAGTAACATGAATACTGTTGGCAGAGCATTAGACTTTTTCTGTGTGTGCGGTAGCATATACAGTGCGTAGTTCTGGGCGGTGATTTTTTATTTAATTTGATTTCAGAAGTGCTTACTTTACCGAGAACAGCCTTAACCTTTTACACTGAAGAGCCAAAAAAACTGGTACACCTCCCGAGCACGTAGAAGTGCCGCAAGACGACGTGGCATGGACTCGACTCATGTCTGAAGGTATGCAGAAGGCAATCCACACCATGAATCCTGCAGGGCAGTCCACAAATCCAATCTGCGCCAATTTGAGAAAGGGGTGCACGTCTGTCAAGTTTAATGATTCTCGTCAATCGTCGTTTGTCCCGTTATTTCACGATCTTTTTCCGGCCGCAGCGATGTCGAGGATGTAATATTTTACCGGATTCCCGATATTCACGGTACACTCGTGAAATGGTCGTACGCGAACATCCAAATGTTATCGCTACCTCGGAGATGCTATGTCCCATCTCTCGTGCGCCGACTATAACACCACGTTCAAACTCTCTTAAATCTTGATAACCTGCCATTGTAGCATCAGTAACTGATCTAGCTGCCGACCGCATCGCGTTACTCTGATTAGTTCCATACCTCTGTTATTTGCGTACGCACGCCTATACCAGTATTTTTGGCTCTTCAGTGTATAATACACTGAACAGAAAGGGTACTACTATAAAACCAACCTAACCGTTAAGGAATTTCCCCGCGTTTTCCAGAGCTCGTTTCCTGCCCGGACATGGAGTAGCTGCGTAATCGTGACGTGACAAACTAAGTAACTTTACGTTAGCTATCGCCTCTCTTTCTAAGACCGAGATTGCGATGATATCACGTTACACGAAGAAAGGTTACAAGTAACACGTTCACGTAAGCCGTCATTACCTTAATTGCTTTGTTTTTAATGAGAAACTATTTTTTTTCACCGTACGTTCACGTAAACAGAAGCTTGTCTACGTCAAGCTTTCGTATGATACGCAATGCGTGACTTTAAACCACGTAATCTCGCCAGCCACTCACAGTGGGGACGATGTTGTGTTATCTTTACTTTTCACGGGTTTTTCTTGTTTTGCGGCGGCACCTGCTCACATTTTTAATTTGTTTACCGCAGGAAAAATTTTCTCCCGGAAATAAGGACGAAAGAGTAATAGGAGCTAGGTTAGGATTGTTGTTTTTTAGTTCATAAATATTTAGGGAGCTTAACGCGGTATTTGCTTTACATTGCCACGGTTATTCAATTATGTTTCTCAGAGGTATAAAAATGCTTGCACGAAATTAAAAATGCTTACCATTAAGTCTGCAACATTTAGTACTTCACGAAACACAATTCAATTTTCTAGCGCAGATCAAAGTTAATTACATACGACTTATTCCCACTTACACGAAAAACATGTCTTACGTATCGCAGGGGCGTTTTGTTGTGGAGGTTATAGTTGTTTTCAAAGTTTGTATAAATCACGAACGCCATACTTTCGCAACCGTTTTGCCGCATCGATTTTATAACACAAATAAACCTGAATAATTGATTTTCAAAGTTCTGAAAAGCAACAGCACTTTTACCCGGCATATTTATCTAGTACACAAAGGTTTCCTGCTTAGATGAAGCATCGTAATATAGTACCCAAGAAACGCAGTTTTAAGTATACGTGACAGTGTAGCGTGATACGTGTTACGTGTAACGTGAAATCATCGTAATCGCGGCCTAAGGCTTGGTTCACTGCCAATTTTGTGAAAGTAATAGACGATTGGTTGATAGCGAANTATACGTGACAGTGTAGCGTGATACGTGTTACGTGTAACGTGAAATCATCGTAATCGCGGCTGTACTTGTTTTATTTTCAATTAATCAAACACGACTAGAAATCAACTTGGTTTTGGGGAAGTAGTAGGAAAATAGCGCACTTTTCTTTCCAACTAGAATCTTCAGATAAATACAATAAACTATTTCTTGCGCTTCTTTCGTCCTGCAATGTTTTTGGTTGAAGGCCTTACGCACAGCTCACAAATTAAAATATCGCCATCATGTCGAAGATGCTTCCTCAAGAGACGCATGCGATGACCATGAGGTGTCAGGAAGAGTACTATACTATTACTGTTACATGTTGCTGGTCTGCATAGCTTCATTTGCCCTGTTCCAGCGAATAAGTGCGCCGAGGGCAGAGCTACAAACCAAGAAGTACGCGGAGATTTACAAAGGCATGCCACAATGCGTGCCGCTGCCACCACCGCGACAAGCCTATCGTGCCTCATGCCATCTTCTGCGCTCGAGCGGATTGAATTTCTGGGGTTATGTTTGCAAGAATGCCCTGGTCATCGTCCTTGCCTCTCTCAGTGAGACTTAGGTGTGGGGAGCCTTCTAGATCGGGCCAGAAAGACTACTTAAGCAGCGACGGACCTCCGAGCCGACAGTTTAGAGTTTTGAGGATTGTGCTACCTTGAGCACCAGGTGTGCGAAGACAGCGAAGCGACGAGCCAGCAGAGCGACGTGTGGCGGCGAGAGTGACCAGCGGGAGTGAAGTCTGTGGACTGCGAGCATCGGTACAGTGAAGAGAGAGACTGGCGGGCGGGACTACTGAACTGGATGCGCGAGTGACAGACATTTGGAATGGTGGCAATAGACAGATTAAATATGTGCAAATGAGTGTGAATTAAGTGACTGTAACCAACATGCAGACATTGGTAAGGACTATACTTAGAACTGAGATAGACATGAAATGTTGCACTCACTCAAAATAGCAAGAGTAAAAATGGGGATACGTAGTTTAATTTTGTAAATAATATCAATGTAAATAAATTTTAAAAAAATATGTTCTTTTGTTTTTATTAAGAACTCCATCCCTCGCGAACTCGGGTATGCCCCTCTGGCGTTTTGTAACATTACTTTCATTATGATATGTCCACATTCATTACGTAGACGTTCTTTATCAAGAACCGAGCCTGACAGAGTTGCGCCACTATCGTTTCCGGAGAGGAAGGGGATAAAAAGGATAGGTAAACTAGTTACTCCGCTCGCCGCAAGATGGCATCAGGGGTGAACGGGAGCGATTATAGAGCTACTACTCGACCAAGACAAGTGTGCTGCTGGGGAGGGGTTGGACTCGGGCGTTATGTGTCCTGTGTTGAGGCCAGGGAAGAACGCGGACAAAAATTCTCGAGGCTTCGTGCTGACCCCGCCTGCTGATCTACGACGGTTCTGATTGGCCACAGCTGACCCTGCTGCACCACGGCGTCTCCGCTTAACCCCCAACCCGTCTACGACCTTGTCGCGTCTCCGCCCTACCTGTACGACTTACCGCCGCCGGCGTCGTAACGGCTCCTCGCGCCCGCCATGCATAATTTATGAACGACGCCTCGCTCTCTCCCTCTCTCTCTCTCTCGCTATCTCTCGCTCCAACGCGGTTATTTTAACAGCCAAAGCCTTCCAGCAGACAGCTCTCAAGCTGGGGAAACCGTAGCGAGGTCGCGCCCGCAACAGGTTCGCAGCACTTAATCAGGTAAAAAAAAACAAACTCGACCGGAGTCGCCTGTTGGAGTTAAAAATGGATCCTTTGTCTTCTGTAGCCGCACCGCTATCNAAAAAAACAAACTCGACCGGAGTCGCCTGTTGGAGTTAAAAATGGATCCTTTGTCTTCTGTAGCCGCACCGCTATCCTGGATGCGGTGAACGGTTAGGTTGCCGGCAAAAAATAAACGTCGTAGGACTTTCAAGGTTAACTATGTTTGGTTCACAGTGGATTCGAGACTTCTGAAGGTTTTGTTCAGTTTCTCCTTAAATCCCATTTTGTGTTCTTCTATCACACGTAAATNGTGGATTCGAGACTTCTGAAGGTTTTGTTCAGTTTCTCCTTAAATCCCATTTTGTGTTCTTCTATCACACGTAAATATTAATACTGTCGTTGACCCATGCACTGTGAAATTCTAATACACGCAAATACTTGTTTTAATTATTAGATCCCATATTATATAACGAATAAAAGGAAAAAAAAAAACTGGTTTATCTTTCTGCCACTGTTTCAAATATTGCACTTCTTAAACAAATGTTGAAACACATGACNAAAAAAAAAAACTGGTTTATCTTTCTGCCACTGTTTCAAATATTGCACTTCTTAAACAAATGTTGAAACACATGACTACTTTTTTATAATCTCCCGCCAATATTATTTCAAGTTATCAAGCCAGTCTATGAACGAAATCTTGTTGCAGTCAATGGGGCGAATTTTTTCCCTACGATAAGTTTAAATAAAATATGGACCAGCGCTATCCGAATAATCTTGAGATGTTTGCATTAATTTATAAACATGTTTCTTTTTGTCGCGAGCATAGCGTTCTTTTATTCTTTCAAAAGATGCGGTGTTTCGTAACGTGCGATAGGAGCTATCACTGATAATTACGAGTTTGTAATACATTGGCTGTCAGTGCCCGTTGAATTGTGTTGAAGGTTCTTTACCGTAGGAGTCGCGGGTCGTTACGCTTGGACATATCCATTAGAAGTAAGTGGAGAGCGGAAGACCGACACGTTGTAAATCACTTTGAATTCACCGACAAGCCTTAAATAGCTTTGAAGTAACCGAAACATTATAAATCACAAGTCCGTAGTCGCATGCATATAAGGGATGCAGCGTTAACAAACAAGTAGCTGTATACGGCTGAAAATTAGCGGCTATAATTTTTTTTACTTGCAGCGTACTCCGGTTTTAAATATTTTTTTTTGCAGAAGTCAGCTTTTCATGATTTTTGTTTCTTGGTTTTGAATAGTGTAATTTCACAGGTATTAAAATGATACTGTGCAACTAGAAGTCAGGGCTATGTATGAATAACAAATATTTAATTATACAGTAGGCAATGTACCTTCATTGAAGATAAATTACAATTGTTTCAAAGGCAAAATTGGTTTCAGTCCTTAACAATGCAGTGTTTCAAGACGCCAGAGAGGCGCATCCGAGTTCATGAGTATGGAGGTTTTAATAAAAACAAAATAACCAAATTTGATTTTTGAATTTATTTATACTGCTATTAATTTTCACGCAATTAATTATTTACAACATCTAACTATCTAACTCTATTATTACTCTTGTTATTGTTACTGAGTGCAATATTTCATATCTATCTCAATTCTAATTAAAGTCCTTATCAATGTGTCTATATTGGCTACAGTCACTTAACTCACACTCATTATTTGCACATGTTCAGTCTGTCTGTTGCATTCATTCCGAATTTCTTACACTCACGCATCCAGTTGAGTAGTCCTGCCTGCCAGTCTCTCTCTCTTCACTGTACCGATGCTCGCAGTCGGCAGACTTCACTCTCGCTGGTCACTCTCGCCGCCACGAGTCGCTTTGCTGGCTCGTCGCTTCGCCGTCTTCACGCACCTGGCACTTATTCGCAAAATCCTCCAAACTCTAAAATGTCGGCTCGGAGAGGCCCATCGTCACTTAAGCAGTCTCGCTGGCCCGATCCAGAAGGTTTCGCGCACCGCGAATACCTCCGAGAGAGGCAAGGGCGATGACCAGAACATATTTGTGAAGATAACCCCAGAAATTCAATCTGCCACAGGGTGGGAGCGCAGGAGTCCTTGATAGGCTTATCTGGCGCACGCGGCTACTCGCATTTGTAATTCTCCGCGCGCTTCTCGGGTTACCGCTTGCCTGGCCTTGGCGTGCTCTTTCGCTCTCTCGAGCTTAATGGGGCTAGGGAAGCGATGCAGAGCAACAAACATGTAACCGGACCTTAATACAGAACGTTGACCAAAAGTAATGTAACGTGGGTCCAAATGCCAAGCACAAAATCTTATTTACGTGATCAATTTTGGACCGTAGTAACGTAAAAAATCCGTGACACTTTTTATATCTGATCTTGTCTTTTGACTGCGCTTTCTGACAATGGAATTTTCCGAGGATAATTAAGTTTCGGCAGGCGGTCGTAACTTTCATATCTTTCAAGGTTTTCAGGAAAACATTTTTGCGGAGACGTCATTAAATCTTTAAAAAAAAAAGTAAGTATATCGTAAAACAAGGCCATCACTTAGCCTTGGAGTCTTTGATTAGAGGCTTTTCTCAAGTTTTTTCGTGACCGCTCCTTTACTTCGACATATCTGAACGAGAGAAAAAGACACAGCGCACGTATACACGCAGACACTAGAAATATAACTTAACTTTGTTTCGCAAAATATACAACTCCACGACAATTTATAAAGTCAAATACTCTTATTCAATTCCTGGCTCATTTCAATCNTGTTTCGCAAAATATACAACTCCACGACAATTTATAAAGTCAAATACTCTTATTCAATTCCTGGCTCATTTCAATCAAAATTCAAAAATCTTTAATGAATAAATCAAGACTTTTTTTCTTAGGTGCTGCAGAAAAACCTGGTTTTGCAATATAAATAATTTATTGTATACTAGCAGGCAATATTTTTTACGTTTTATTGTATAGAATAAAAAAAAATTTAATTTTCCTCTTATTTAAAATTGTTTTAAGAATTTTATGAATTTACTTTTATGGAAATGGGTTAATTTTTAAATTCTTCTTGGAAATTTTTTTATGCTGCATATAGTTAAGCCACATGTACATAATCGTCAACTATGTATGATCATGGAAAAATAACTTTATATTTAATTTATTACTGACGTAATAGATTTTTAGTATGGATGTAGATACCTTATTCCGGTTATAGCAAATTTTAAATTGTGTCTGGGACTATACAGCCAAAGAATTTTATAACATGCAGTGCATAAAACATAAATTGTTGCATTAAAAAACGGATACTATTTTCTCTTTTCTAACCTTCGACATGGTAAAATAGCTAAAGCTGTGTATTTTCAGTGTCAAATTAAAGAATTTTCCCAAACTACCACTTTATACGAGCATATTTGCCGTATTAACGACATATTGCATTTTTAACTGTGTTCGAAAATAAATTACCNACTACCACTTTATACGAGCATATTTGCCGTATTAACGACATATTGCATTTTTAACTGTGTTCGAAAATAAATTACCATATGTTTTAAATTCTTGAAGTTCCAATTTGTAAAACAGTTAATCTTACAAAACATTCCTGCGAAAATAGCCCTAATTTCAATAGTGCCTTGTGTTTTGAAAACGCACGGTACTTAATTTTTTTCAAAAAGAGTTCTGCATAGTCCAGAAACGTGTAAGATAAAAATCAGCACCTGTTATTCCTACTCTTTCCTNCCTATGTTTTAAATTCTTGAAGTTCCAATTTGTAAAACAGTTAATCTTACAAAACATTCCTGCGAAAATAGCCCTAATTTCAATAGTGCCTTGTGTTTTGAAAACGCACGGTACTTAATTTTTTCAAAAAGAGTTCTGCATAGTCCAGAAACGTGTAAGATAAAAATCAGCACCTGTTATTCCTACTCTTTCCTTCCATACATGTCACAGCTTTATAATCTCTTATTTTTTTCAAGCTTATCACAGACAAACATGTGGGATTAATGCAGGTATGAATATCCCTGGTATGATGAAAGCAAATTCTTGCTGAACTAATATGATACCGTAAACGATAAGCTCTTTCGATGGTATTATAGTACTCATTGTAATATTAATTTGTTATGTTCTGAGACGTCGTCTCCTGAAAATATGTTTTCCTTATCGTGACAAGTGATTAATACAAACTGAAATTTGTTACAAAAATNTTGCTGAACTAATATGATACCGTAAACGATAAGCTCTTTCGATGGTATTATAGTACTCATTGTAATATTAATTTGTTATGTTCCGAGACGTCGTCTCCTGAAAATATGTTTTCCTTATCGTGACAAGTGATTAATACAAACTGAAATTTGTTACAAAAATGTTAATTTTATTTCGTCGCATGTTGCGGGTCTAAATTTTTTTTTTTACGGCTAAGAAGAAAACAATGTATACTGAGATTGCTATCAGCATTATGCAGTATTTCCTCGCATTTTCATTCGCATGTCATTACTTCAAGAAACTTATGTCATACGGGTATTCCTCGGGTACAAACTAACGTCGCACTTCTACGACGTTATAGGCCTACTATATTGAGACTTAAACTGTGTTCAGATTAATACATTATCTACTGAAGTGTATAATCTGTTTATTTATTCATAGTTTTATTGGTGGAGAATAAAAACACAAATGACTCGTTGATTTATTGGTGGATTATTAAAGGCTAGAAGTATTTCTTTTCAATGAACTACGGCAAGAAATCTAGAAGAACGTTATTTACACGCTGTAAAAGTATCATGTATGAAACGGAAATCAAGTATTAGTTAACACACTGAAAATTATATCCAGAATAGTTAAAATCTGTAAAACAAAAATTAAATTATGTTATACTGTTATTAAATTCATCTGTTTTATTAAAATGTTACTCAATGTATATATTTTTCACTTTCTTAATTAATAAAACCAAACGGCCTCATTGGTTATCAACCTACGTTCTTAAAAAAATTCTTCCTGAAAGACCAGAAACTTGAATTGCTAAAATTCAGGTTCGATTCGCCGTTTATTTTTCAGCTATCCCAGAAGTCAGATTTGGGTTTGAATAATTTATATTTCTTGCAGCAACTAATAATTTCCAATTTATATGACTGATTCCGTTATACCCGCTGTGGCTGAACATCTGGTTTTGCTCGTGGTCATTAAATTTTGATTGAACCCGGCACACGAGTTACGCATAAGCAAGTCACACTTTTTTTTTAATAATACCTGTGTTTATATTATAGCTTCCGACACTATACAACTGAGTCGCAAACTTTTGGCAAAAAAAATAAATAAATATGAGCTCAATTTTTTTTTAAGAGTCTAATACCATATGAAAAATGAACCCGGCCCCCTTCTCAGTCACTCTATTCATGCGGTGGTCAACTCAAATTGCGGAACTCTGAAGGACGTAATACACTTGCCCTTACTCAAAAGTGCATTAAACCATCATAAATTAAACTAAATCATTTCGGTGCCCACACGATTTGAACATGACTTTTTAATACGCCGTTAAGACATGGAACTATTTTTCCTACATCGTTGTCAACTTCACTGGGGACTTGCCAGTCGGTGCGTCCGTTTAAATACGTACTTTCGCGGACAGGGATTTCTTTTTTTTTTTTTTATGTAGCTTTAAAACGTACTCAACGAACCGCGGACCAGCTAAGAGAGTTGCCGAATAATTTTATTCCATTCCGTAATGCAACTGGTTGTCGTCTTCGTGATGTAGTGGTACGCAATGCAAAGGTTTTCATGTGGACGTATTCCAGTTCTGTTCCCGAACGGGACCGTTGGAATTTTTTTAAAGTAATTAATGGATCTGACTCACCTCCACTCTGCAGAAGGCAATGCTAAACCACCGCCAAGGTTATTGTGCGAAATTGCTGCTGTTTACATCACCCGTGCTGTTCGATGCCTAGAGTTCCATCTAGTTAAAGGTCCATAGTTCATTCGCGGTTACTTCCAACTTTTCCAAAGCCCTGCTTTTAAGTTCTACTATCAGGATATCCCTCCGCCACATGCAAACAAAGCTTAGCTGAGTCTGCAAAATTACACCAAAGGGACGACGACATGCCGCATTCGTGCGCATTCAGTGTACATATACATTGCATAAGAACTATTTCTTACTACGTAATACAAATATTTCGTCACTGTTTCTATTCATGTCAATTACAAATTAAATATTAAAAATTACAGATATAATATTAGTTAAATTTAATTTCATAAAAATACATTGTGCTTTTATGTTATCAGAATTATAAAACGCTTGTGATCATTATACACTTAAGAAACAACCAGACACGCTAAACATGGGGTGGTTTTTCAAAGGTTTGATTCATAAAGTGTGAAGAAACCGCAAATAGATTATACCAACCTCACCACACCACAGTGTAACTAAAAAGGCTAAAGCTGTGGTAGTCGCAATTTTTAAATGTATATTTTGGAAAGTATTGTAATAATAAATATCAAATTAAATTTTTAGAACGTGTAAGCTGCACTTTTAAAAACGTAACAATTAACCCAGGAGAGGTGAAGCTGGAAACAATATGCGCTTAGAATCTAGTAGTTTATGCAAAATTTGTCGCTTTGAATTAAGTGCACATTGAAAAGTGAAGTTGTTTAATACTTTGAGAATATTTTATATTAATGTAACGTACCAGAAGAATTAGAAAAATGTTTTCAACATGTTTTCTTTAGTTTTTTTTTAATATACGTCTTGTGCCCGAAAATATTAATTCAACTAAAATAATTTTTGGGGGTATAAGATATTATAGGAGATTTGACAAGTGGCTTACCTGTGATACGGTTTAGCTTTTTAGTATTTTAAATTTGAAATTTATCGTAAAACTTAAAATTAAATGGTTATATGAAAACGTCGTACTCAATTTAGAAGTAAAATGTTGCTTATTTTCGGTTAACATAGAATATTACTTCAAGATGTAGCAAGATAGTCTACTTAAGTGCTCTACTGAAATATGTTTGACATCCGTGTAAAATTAATAATCACCAATAAACTTAATGTATTTTAAAAATTTATTTTATATTTGCTACATTTTTATTTGAGTACTATTCAATACCGCATAACAAAAATATTTTTTAAATGCTAAAAAAATTGGAAACACTTTTATACACTTGAACGCTCTCCTAATACCTTCATTATCGAAATCAAATACCATATTTTACTGTCGTTTTGAAGTTGCTAGTTATCGATAACAAAACCTATTTGCACATAATTGCTTCATTGATCTCAAACGTTATGTTCACTTTCACAAATTTTAAGTAGTGAGCTAAAACAGTTTGCAAATTTGAGGTAGGAGCCAGAAAAGTTTATTTCCCCGTCTATCAAAAACGTTGGTAATCTATCAGCACATTCTTTATATTAATATGTCGATTTGTAGCCACTTAAGACACACGTGTGTAGTGTGTCTTAAGTGTAGTGTAGTGTAGTGTAATGTTTCTAAAAATATTTAAATTTTCTCAAACTAATATTTTTCTTTCACCACAGTTTCAGTTTGATATGCTTTCTTGTTTGTGTTATTCCTACCAACAAAATAAAATAATAAACTTTGCCAGTAATGGAGAACTTGCAAACCATAAAATCTGTAAGTGTATGTTTTTAAAACTTATAAGCATTTCACATAAATACAAATTAATGAGCTAAGAGTTTGGTAACACTTATTTCAAAATAAATCGCTGGTACTTTCCGTAAATTACGATTTGAAACACTGTTGAAAATTAAAAATAAATAATTGTTTAGTTTTACATTATGAAAGACCACAATAAGCAATTTTGATTTATTGTAATGAACTCTAAGTTACCATGCTGAATTATAGCCACTAAACTCTATAATACCCTACCATGATCACATACTCATTTATATTACATTATTCGCCCCGAAATAGCGAATCTAAATTCCACAGCTTCTTACTTCTCTAATATGTATAGTTATAATATTTATATCATTTATTACAAAAGGTCATTACTGAAAATCATATCGCACACATTTTCCATTTCTTAATCTACAAAACGAATTTTTGTCACCACGATTTATTTATGTTAAATCAAGCTTCGTTGCGTTAAAATGTAAAATAATTTCGTGTACTGTTACAAACAACGTAGAGAATTTTTCTCTTTCCAAATATAAAAAAGACACTATTATCATTTCTAGGTTTGCTAATTGTTGTGCCAGCCAATGAAACAACACAGGTGGCTGTGCGTCTTAAAATTTCGTTATTTCCGAGTCGTACTGACTCTTTGAGGTGAGACGGGAAACTTTAACCCCAAGACGTCGTAACACGCTCCTTGGATTAAAATTCATTTTGTCACCCTCATTTCTCAGTTTGTCCTCTTTGCTGAGAAATTAACTATCAACGCTCTGTAACAAAAACTGTTCACTTAAGAACATTAAACACAGTAATGATTCGCACGGAATGCAAAGCTATAACTAGTAAACAGAAAGCTGGTTGGCTGTTACCATTAACTATGGAGGCTGACCATTCCTGAGTTAGAAAAAAAATGTTTACACATGTTTTTTGTAAAATTTGTAATATTTTTAATCTTTTTGACCGCTAACCTTAGAAAATTTTAGCGGCCAGTTGGCAATTTTTTGCAAGGGCCCTCTTTTGCGGGGTTTTAAACAGATGCGCACGTCCTGAAATAATACTAAGTAGACACAAACGATAATTCTCTACTATATTTCGCAATTAAACATTTAAAAATCGTATATTACAGCCTACAAACATTCAGATATTCTAAATCCTGCACGACACTCCATACTTAAATAATTTCTTTCACAAAAAGATGTCATAAAAGTGGATCTATTAAAAAAATTTGAAACAAAATACGTGAAAAGGATTCTTTGAGGCCGGGCTTTAATCTATCACCTCTATGGAGTTATCTGCCCTCCGTTTGGCACCAAGGTAAACGCGATACTATGCATAAGACTATGCTCCTGAAAGGGAAGCTTAAGAGACAGCCGACAGTGCGCTTCGGAGGAAGTCCAGTTGGAAATGTGCACGAGTTCAAGTACCTGGGAGTCATCATGGATGACAAAATGAGCTTCCTCAAACATGTGGAGTATGTTTCTCGGAAGGCCATTGTGATTTTCTAAGAAGATGGATTGGAAACACTAGTTGGGGCTTGAGTTACTCAACGCTCAGGGCAATATATCGAGCAGTTTTTGAAGTTATTGTAACATACGGAGCTGTTATGTGGTTCCACAGAGCCGAATTGTCCTGGAATAAGAGGAAGCTCATAAGTGCTCAGAGGGCGGCACTGCTGACCGTTGCAAAGGCATACAAAACAGTCCCCAATGAGTCGCTCCCTGTTTTGGTTGGAGTACTGCCAATAGACCTATTGGTCAAGTACAGAGGACTCACGGTGGAGAGAGCTCGAGTCGGAAGGTTGTCTAAGGAAACCAAATATGAAATAATGGACCATTGGCAAGAAAGATGGGATTCATCTGAAAAAGGTAGATATACGCACGAGCTTATTCGTGACGTAAGAGCAAGACTGAATTGCAAATGGATACGCATAAACCATTATAGCATGCAATTGTACACTGGCCATGGAAATTTTTTTAAAGCAAAGTTGTACAGCCTCCGACTGGTGCAATCTCCACTATTTGATGTCTGTGGATTGGATGATTCAGTACAACATGTCATCACAGACTGCCTAAAAACTGAAGACATCAGGAACTGGCTAAGGGAGAAAATGGAAGAAAAGGGCATTCACTTAGACATGGAAAATACCATGACGAATGATGTTTTGAACAAGTTATGGAACGAATTTGCCACTAAAATAGGAAGAAGGCTAGAAGATTATGATACATTGCAAAGAGGACAAATTTCTGATGAACCATGAAGGGGTACTCAGGTAAAGGCTTCATAAAAAGAAAGTCGGAGTATCTTTGATTGGTGAGGACAGGTTTTTAAATGAGAAAACCGGTAGACTACCAAGTAATGGCATAAAGGAAAATGAATGGCCCTAAAAAAACAAGAGGAGAAAGTGCCCTGCACTGTCTTACTCATCAGAGTACAGTTGCAGTGCGGGAGGATGGAGGGTGTGCTGGCCTTCGGGCCTTAAAAACCTGTATAAAGGGACTTACCTACCTGGCGCTTGAACTGCGGGGCAGAGTTTTTAAAATACACGTTTTCCCGCCAAATTATTAAACATGCACCCAAGGTGCTGATCTATGAAAGAAACACACACTTCAGACAAAGCATATTAAATGATTTCAAGACGCCGCGCACATTAAAAACGTCATTTCAGATCACTCCAACGTAGCTTAAAAAAAAGCATTATATCTCAAAATACACGCGTCATACATGTACATAAATACTCAAGGGTTCTGCATTGAACCTTGCAACAGACTCTCCACCGATAGAATGACAGGTTCGCCGCTGAAAGTCCCATAGGTACATGCTTCACGACAAGAACATTGCTCTTAGCGACGATGTTGCACTCGTTGCGCGTGGCAGTGCCGTCCTTATCGCTCCCACGCTTCGCGGCCTTTGACGCGGAATACAGCTCCAGGTAGGCGGGAGTCTTAATGAAGCGGGACTGGCTTGAAGTCTGTAATTAAAAAAGTCGTCGAAGGATAGCTCAGTTGGCGCCTGGGTGTTACGAATGCAAATTCCGGCTGGGCCGGGAGGTGTCCTCGAGGCTAACGGATGAGCGGGAGTGCTTCACGGAGCAGGAGGTGGTGATGTGGGGAGGGGGGAGTTGCTACGCGGGGCGGGGCAGCAGTCTGCTTGTATATAAGCGCCGGTCCTCCTCCAGACATCACTCAGGCACATCTCTAGCGAGTACTGGACCTCCAGCAGCGCTACACACACTTCGCCATGAGGACCCTGGTGAGTAGACAACACGACCCCTGCCCTCCCGGGTAGGCAAACCGCAGTACAGACGCCATCACCACAGTCCCACGCTGGCGCTGTGCGGTACGGCGATGTAACGATCTCGGAAAAAAATGCTTCTGATATATCACAACCGCATGGTCCAGCAGCGTAAACCCAATGCATCGCGTATCACGATATTAGCGTTATAGTCAATTCACGGTCACTTCATACTTTTCTGAGGCCCTGCTAAATTTCTACTTCCAAGATATTGCTTCACCTGGTGCAAATAAAGCTCAACCAAGTCTAGAGAATTACACCAAAGGGACAATGCACCGCACTCTTGCGCACTCTGTGTAATAATATTTTGGAATATAACTATTTCTTGCTAGGCATTTCCCAACACACCTATCTTCTCACTTTTTATCCATATAAATTATAAATTAAATATTATAATTTATAAATAAAATAGAATTAAAAATAGAATTTAACCAAAAATTTGATACTTTTGTGTTAACAGAAGTATAAAATGCTGGTTATTCATGACATATTTAGGAAGCAGCCAAATACATCATACATGGGGTGATTTTTCAAAGGTTTGATTCAAAAAGTGTGAAGAAATAGCGGGTAGACTATATGCAATATTAGCGATCAGTAGGTCCATCTGTTTTCCGCGAAGAGATTCATGCACAGACTAGATTTCAACTTCTTACGCGTAGGTTTAAAAATTTAATTTAGCTATTCGATGCGTGTCTATGTGAGAAGGCATTTTCTACTCGACTGGGCCAATCAGAAAAATAGAAGCCCCTGCATAAGACGCCCGTGATTTGCTGGCAGACACCTAAGATGCATGCAAGTTCCAATCACCCAACCGCGATATTGGTTCTGAGCTAACGTGTTTTGGAGTACAACTAGCGATCAGCGATATAAGCGACATGTCGCACCGATAACGATATGGTCGACATGTCGCACCGATAACGATATGGTCGACATGTTTCGAAACGATATTGAGAAGTGGATATCGTACAGCCCTATCCCGCACTCTACATCAGCATCACAGAGTAGATAAGTACTAAGAGACGAAATGGCGTGACGGTTCCTTTCATGCTGGCGTACCCGTTCTCTGATTGGCTGTGGGATGCCCCTGGAACGGGCCTTGTGTCTGATTGGCTACTTCATGCTGCGGAAGGTTTCTTATTGTGCGGGCTGCCAGCTTGCAAGTAGGTTACCAGGCGCCGATTGGCGAACGGTGATCCAACATTTTGCTGGGCAGTGACGCCATTTTGCTGGCGTGTGCGGCTGTAATTTGTGGTATATGCGTCTATTTCAGCTCTGTATTCTTAATTGCTCTGTGCCAATACACAGTTTCATTACCACAGCTTGACATTTCACTGAAGAGGCCCTAAGATATTTAAACTGCTAAACCCGAAAACTTAAACTGACAGGTTTCAGGCAGCAAATTAAGAAAATCCATTAAGGGGCAATCTCAAACAGCAATTTTTATCAAGTTTGTAAATTAATATTTTGTCACTTTAATACATTTCTGCCAAGCTTTTTTTTTTCGCTTTTGTTTTTGGCGAAAGATATTGTGAAGTGAGCACTTTCAAAATCAACCCTTCGAAAATGCCACGGCCTTTACCTGCATATATTTGAACGTGCACACTGACTGGCATACGCCCAGTAAAGTTGGCAACGACTGAGGGAAAGTAGTTCTGTATTAAAAGTGTTAGGTAAATATTTGTGAATACTGAAATAATTTATTTTGCTTTTTGTTTTCAATGCATATTAATGTAAAAAAATAACATATTAAAAAAAAGATTTACTTGTATAATAATTTCACAGTTTCACATGAGCAACGCATGGTTAAAGTGATCAGACCTGCGGCAATGTTAGTGCTACATATAGTGGGAGAATAAACAATGTGCATGCATGTAGATCTCAAGCAGGAGCTTTCAAGAGTACTCAGGTTACCGAGAACAGTCCTTTAAATGAACGCGTCTGTCTGGTAAATTATTAGTTCGTATTTGCTCGCAAAGTTGGTGGAAAATTTTATAGAGAATTGCCCTTATTTTATTTTTGCATACTGTCTTCCAAAGATAAGCAGACTTCGGTGTGCTCTTAAACCACTGTGTCATTATATTCAAACCCGGACCACGAAGGTTATCAGTGAAATTATTTGCGCAGTTCCCGACATACCTGTTATTTTGTCAACTCCACGGTCGCCAAGTTTTCGTGGTCTGCTAGCTGTAACATTGTTTTCGGGTTATTTCTGATTCGGAAATTCCAACTATTTATTGGTAACGATTCCCTTCGAAACTATTCGATTTTTATTACAGAAGCATTAACTATTTGCTACCTAAAATAACTTCGACTTAAATGTATGCTAAAATGTGTAGCTAATCAATTATTGTGTTTAGTTCCCAAACAAATGCCAGTGGCAAAAACATCGGAGCTTTTCCGAGAAAATGCCAAGTATATATAAATGTATCTATGTATAGTCTATTTGCGGTTTCTTCCAACTTTTTTAATCAAACCTTTCAAAAATCACTCCGATGTATAACGTTTTTGGTTGTTTCCCAAATATGTCTTGTATCACATGAGTTTTTATACTTCTGTTAACATAAAAGTTACTTTTTTTGATTAAATTAATTTTTTATTTGCATTTTATCAATGAATTACAATATTTCATTAATAGTTAGTATGAATAAAACGGTGAGAAAATAGGTGTGTTGGTAATGCCTAACAAGAAATAGTTCTTATGCAAAGTATTGTCAAACTGAGTGCGCATGAATGTGGTGCGCTGTCCCTTTGGTGTAATTTTCTAGATTCGGCCGAGCTTTGTTTACGTGAGGTGGAGGAATATCCTGGAACTATATCTTAAGCAGGGCTTCAGAAAAGTCGGAAGTAACCGTTAATGGACTGTAACTGTTACCGCTAAAGATATTTTCACATGTAAAACAATAAATGTGCCAATTTCGGTTCTACATATTTATTTATGGCTGTTTAACATTCGCAACTTAACATTCTTCGTGCTCGCCACAGCAATATTGACATCTAAAACTTATTTAAAATTTCTTTAAAAATAGCGTTTCCTGCTATTAAGTCAAACATTTTACGTTGAGTCTATTACTTTGACTATAAATTGTTTCAGAAAAAATTTTCTAATCAATTATTATAACCTTTTTATATGTTTGTAAGTTCTGTGTGGCCAGTATTTGTCCAACAAACTCTTAAGTTGAGGCCGTCGGCAATCAATGGCACCACCTAAATGTGAGGAATTACTTGGATAACAGAACTAAGAAAAAAAACCCTTCATAAGATCAAACCAAAGAGAAAACCGAATTTCTCTGAATTGGGGAAAATATGTTGGATTCGTTTTGAATGATCAGTATGAGTTGCCAATGTGTTTCGAGCATTATGAAAATACTAGAAAATTAATTTTAATATTTGTCTGCTGATCTGTTATTTGGAAATAGTGCCTTAAGCTATAAACATATTATAATGATTAGATACAACTGTAGTTACAAAAACTTTTCATAGCAAAATTTAATTTTTGTTGTACATTTCGTCGTGCAGTTTTCCCTTAAAAATTGGCAATGATACCTGCATACTGATATACCGTATTTTGTTAGCTAGTTCCATATTAAAAGGCACTTGGCTTTATCTTATTATGAAGTGCGATCACTCTGTACTGCAAATTACACCTCACGTATTACAGTATTGTGAATTTGTATAGAGTAATTCTTGCTTTATTAATTATATGAGCGAAAGGAACGCCAAAACAGTTTATTCATCATTTTCTAATAGGCTATCTGTGTAATTATGAACTATAATTACATAATGGTTCCATTTTAAGGTGTTTAAAAATTGTCACAACTTGAGTAAAATTTGAATATTGTGTTTTTCATTAGTATCCTATTTCTAAAGGATGACATAATGTGCAACTTAAAAAAAAATGTTTAAATTCGTGAAGAATTATTTTATTAGAAATTGATAATGACTACTGTATTGAAAACGCGGCGAAAGAAACACTTCGATTATTACTTGGTGTTTATTTACTGCTATTAATATCCGGAATCGCTGACATCTCACGAAATGTAATTTTTAACCAACATTGGAGCCAAAAACGTTTTGTCATGAACTGGTAGTACGCCTGAATTGCTTTCGCGAGGTCGTGTGTTCAATCCCGGATGACTGCAGTGAGCAAGGTTTTCCCTGTATCATTTTCAAAGACAATTTCTAGTAAATGCCACTGATTTCCTTAATATGAGCTTTTTATAATTTTCCTGTGAAAGTGTAGGGCTGGAACTAATCAAACCACTGAATAATGCTAAACGCATTCAGGTAATGTAATAGCATATGGGTAGGAACACTGTAAATATGATACAGATATTTATTAGTAACAAAATAGCCTAGCATGTTGAAGAATAACAGGGATTGCAACAACCTGGTGAGTGTTGTCAAAATGCTGCCTTCGGTCATGCGATTAGGATTTTATGAAGTATATAAATCTTAACGAAATCTAAATGTCTTAAATATGTGAAGTCGAAACTTCAAAAGCTACTGAGGAACACATGCAATACAGGTATCAAAAACGTGTAAAAAATCTTTTCTATTTTAGTGTCAGATTCATCCTAAGCAAACATTTTCTAAAATATACTACATCTGAGTACCCGTTATCGAAAGAATACTTAATGTACAGTAATTATCTCTTATCAGCCAGTGAAATTCATTTATATGTCATAGCTGTATATTCTCTTTTTTATTGTCCAGTTTCGTTTTATGTATATACTTTCGTAATTAATATTATATATGTCACAATATTAACCATATAAGGTTTGTGTCTGCAGGTTGTACTGTTCGCCGCGGTGGCTGCTGCCGTTGCCAGGCCTAGCTACTACGGCTACTCACCCTACTCACTCTCCACCCAGTACCATGCCCAGGACGCTCTAGGCCAGTACAGCTACGGCTATGCTGGTGGTCCATCTGCCAAGAGCGAGGTCAAGTCCTGGGACGGCGTCACCCGCGGCGGATACTCCTACGTGGACGCCGAGGGCAAGCTGCAGTCCGTCTCCTACACCGCCGACCCCCTCAATGGTTTCCGAGTGGCCGCCACCAACCTGCCCAAGGCTCCCGCCCCCATCGAGTCCGCGCCACTTGTCGCCCCCGAGCCAGTTCAGGACACCCCTGAGGTGGCGGCCGCCAAGTCTGCCCACCTGGCCCTCCTGGCGGGTGCGCCCGCCGCCGCGCCACTTGTGGCCCCCGAGCCGGTGAAGGACACCCCTGAGGTGGCGGCCGCCAAGGTAGAGCACCTGGCTGCTGTGGAGAGGGCCGCCATCGCCGCCGCCGCCGCCCCCGAGGTGCCGCTGGTGTCCGTCTACTCTGGCCTCCCCCTGCCACATGCCGGCTTCGCCTACTCTAGTGTTGCTCCCGAGCCACTGTACCCCTACGGTCGCTGGTGGTAACTGCCTGAACCTTGTCCCTGCCACATCCAAGTCTGACCCACACATACGATACTCTGTGATGTATTGTATTTTGTACAGATTATACCTGAAAACAGCGAAAATAAATCACAAACCATACTAAATATGTCTCAAATGTTTTTCTTTTCTTTTTTGTCCAGAATTTTTATATTAAAATATGAAATGAATACAGTGCATCCATATTTACATAAAATGAACCAATTCTGTATTTCCTTTAAATCAGTCATGCTGTACGATGTGTAGCTGCTTTGTTCAAGGAGAGTGAAGATGCCATCATTATTTCGTTCTTTTTATTTTATAACTGTAGGCGTCCTGGTCACAAGCCAATAATGTGGGACACAGTGTTGGATAAGGCTTAGAATGTGCAAGTTTTTATACGAACGAGGATAAATTTCCCAAAAGCAGGCAGCTAGGGTAAATCTAGCGATGATATGTGCCGTCCAGAACGCAAAGACGTGACATTTTTTAACCATTTTAGTGGCTGAAGCCATTTGAAAGTAATTTACATATATGAACCTAGTTGTTAAACTAGACGAAAATGCCCTCGTATAGGCCATAGAGTTAGCATCGTGACACTGGTGCATTGCACTGAGGATATATTCAGAATCATAGTTCACCTCTAGAAGAAATTTCTGGGTATATGTGTCTTATTAGATAATGTAGGCCAGGTTCATCCGCCGATTGCTGCAACCTACCCTAGTGACACGTATTCAAATATAATATACACAGAGCTGACAAAAGTCATGGGATAACAATATGAAAATATATAGATGGCAGTAGTATTGTGTACAAAATGTATAAATGGGCAGTGCATTGGTTGGGCTTTCATTTGTAGTCAAGTGATTCATGTAAAACGGTTTCTGACGTGATTATGGCCACACGACGGGAATTAACAGACTTTGAACGCGGAATGGAAGTTGGAGTTAGACGCATGGGACATTCCATTTCGGAAATGGTTAGTGAAGTCAACATTCCGAGATCCACAGTGTAAAGAGCGCGCCTAGAATACCTAATTTCAGGCATAACCTGCCACCATGGACAACACGGTGGCCGACCACCTGCAGTTAATGACCGAGACTAACTACATGTGCGCAGAATGGCCAGTGTTAACAGACAAGCAACACTGCGTGAAATAACAGCAGGAATCAATGTGGGACGTACGAATGACGTGTCCGTTAGGGCAGTGAGGCGAACGTTGGCTTTACTGGGCTATGCCAGCAGAAGACCGATTCTAGTACCTTTACTATCAGCACGACAACGCCTGTAGCACCTCTCCTGGGCTCGTTACCATATCGGTTGGACCCTAGATGACTGGAAAACCGTGGCTTGGTCAGATGAGTCCCGATTGCAGTTGGTAAGAGCTGATAGTAGGGTTCGAGTGTGGCGCAGACCCCACGAATCCATGGACCCAAGTTGTCAACAAGGAACTGTGCAAGCTGGTGGTGGCTCCATAATGGTGTGGGCTGTTTTTTACGTGGAATGGACTGGGTCCTCTGGTCCAACTGAACCAATCATTGTCTGGAAAGGGTTATGTTCAGCTACTTGGAGACCACTTGCAGCCATTCATGGACTTCATGTACCCAAACAACGATGGAATTTTTATGGATGACAATGCGCCATGTCACCGGGCCACAACTGTTCGCGATTGGTTTGAAGATCATTCTGGACAATTCCAGCGAATGATTTGGCCAGCAATATCGCCCGACATGAATCCTATCGAACATTTATGGGACATAATCGAGAAGTCAGTTGGTGCACAAACTCCTGCACCGGCAACACTTTCGCAATTATAGATGTCTATAGAGGCAGAATGGCTCAATATTTCTTCGGGGGACTTCCAGCGACTTGTTGAGTCCATGCCAGGTCGATTTGCTGCACTTCGCCTGGCAAAAGGAGGTCCGACACGATATTAGGAGGTATCCCATGACTTTTGTCGCCTCAGTGTATAATGTGAAACCTGCACGACGATGTAAAGTGTCTCAGAATACTATCCGCTGACATCTGATTGAGGCTTTCTTACATTTAACTGATGAAATAAATTTAAAATATCTCCCTTCTTCTGTTTAATAGTGGATGATTTTTCTTTCGGTAAATTTTCGACTACTCAATCAAAATAATTTGCAAATTCAAATTTACACTGTGTCGTTAAAAGTGTGGCAAAACTATGTCGTCTCAAGAAAGACGTTACATTTAAGCCCCCTTCTTCACTTTCGCAATAAATTAACAGAGCATTAACTGCCTTACTTGGCCAAACCCGAAATTAAAAATATTGGAATGACAGCCAAGCTATAATATCCTACATCGATTAGTGGATTGAAGTTAGCTTTTATCAGACCTTCATTGCCCACCCTAAAAGTAAACAAGAGAAAAAAGTAAGAAAAATATGGGTGTACTCGTATATGACTCAATGAATTTCAAAAATTGTTTTTTTTTAATTGATAGAACAGTTGAAGCAGAAGGATACATTGTGGGTGTGCTAATTTTGTAGGATGGTCAACATTTACTGTACTCGCATGAAATCTACAATAAATAAACAGTCATGATTTCGAGGAAAGTGATGACGACGATATTAATGATGGACAGCCCAAATGGTGTTAGGAACCCCAAACCGACGCAATATGTAAGAGAGTAAGGCCTATCAACAAGTTGAAAATCTCCAAGGGTCGTTGCAAGGTCTCTAACCCAGATCGCCTGGGTGAGAAGTAACTACGCTAATTTCTACACCACAGATGAAGTAACAAGAAAATAAAAAAATGTACTAGTTTTTTTTAATGTGCCGAAAAAATGTTAACTCGTGTTTTCCACCGCAAGCTTTGTCTTAAACCGAATATGAGTTACTTCATGTAAATGAATGTATGTATGGCTCATCTGAACAAAAATAAAAAATACAAGCAAAAATGTCTTTAGTGCAAGGATAAGTCCTTTAGCAAACAACATTTAAAAATGCTAAAAATGTATTCTTTCAATATTTTTTTTCAGATCAGCAAAATGCGTAATGCAAAATTCAAAATATTTACTCCAGGCTAATGTAATTGGGAGGCTTGGTTGGTATCAGCATCATATGTATTTGGGAAAAGTGGTTGGCTGGCCACTCCCATAAGTTCTAGTAATCGCTTCACAGGGAAATAAATGTTTCAACTGGCACTTTATAGAACATAAAGCATTCCAGATGTAGGGCAATGGCTTGGCGGAGAATGTTCTAAGGTTTGGCTGACAGCATGAATAAACCGCTGGTTCAGAGTAGAGTAATTGTGTGTGTGTGTGTGGACTGAGTGGTGGGCTCATTAGGCAACGGTGAGTTCACTGATAGGGTTCATCACATGAAGAATATTTCTGCTTGTGCTTATTGACAGACAGAAAATGATTTGGCATCCTCCTGTGGATGTCACGATCAAGTAACTACAGTTTTACATCTCGCTCACTAATTCTATGGCTTGCATCATGTTACTTCCTCATTTAGTACACTTATCATTACTCTCCTGTAAGTTTCTCTCTAAAAATTTCTGCGATGACAATGGGGGATAAAGCGAGAAGGAATTTTTAGTAAGAGTGTAACAGTGCTCCCAATGAGTCAAATTCAAGACATATCCAACCAAAATTAGAAGAAACAACAGCCTAATGTCTCCCCCCAAAATGTTATTTCGATTACTAATGAGAATAATCTGAACATAAAAAAACGAACGATTATTTTTATTATGATCATTAATTGAAACATTTTCTGTTAACTGGCAACTAGGGAATTTTATCGCTTAAAATATTATGCATACAATTGTACAATTTGCAAGATTCCTACAATTTTAGCAGTTGTGATGAATCGTCCTAAGAGAAGCATGTGATAAAACCAGCGCACTAAGGAAAATTGTAATGAAGTTAACTGTTGAAGACCCAGCCAAGACGACTCTTTATTGGACGTGGAACCTTTTGGGACATCACGGTATGTATAATTAGTATCTTAAGTAATAGGGCATACGTCAACACGAATACACGTAAACTCTGCGTATTGCCCTAGGTGTTTGAAGAATGCAGACGTGCCCGTCTGAAAGAAGTTCGATGGTGAAAAGGCAGCACAGTTATTTGCATATGTGCCAAAGGCGTTCGTGACTTGCGGGTTCGTCGAACAAAAAAAAAAAAAAAAANCCTTCTAAAAATAAAAATAAAAAAATATTGTTGTTGCTCTGTCGGGACACGGTCGTGGGGTTCTTGTGAACACGTCTGCGCAAGCGGTTTAAATATATTCTTCGAGATAGGCACGACAATGAAATGCAAGTAACGAGTTGGACACTTGGATTTTATGACTTAAATCGACAGATATAGGCGAGGTATTTCGTTTGGCACCAAAATCAGCGTGCCAGCACATCGGAGTCATGATAGATACATGCTGGCCGTAAATTGTCGCCCACGCCCGAAATTGCCGCCAGACTACGCGCCGACTGAAGGCCACACTCGCAACGTAGTCGAGTACCCGATCGAGGGAGACCACGTTCGTTTCAATCGTGTTATTAGTCACGAGGTTACAGTGTGGAATGGACCACCTTGTAAACGTCAGATCGCCTTCTCCATCCCCCTACTGTTGGGCTGATTTAAAAACGTGTTCACATCAAAAACATCACCTCTTAATTTAGCTTACTATTAGTGACGCATTTATGGAGTGACTCTGAGTAATCGTTAGTAGTATAAATACGATACCGGCACTCCGATTTACACTCTAATATGTATAAAATAAATGAAAGCCAATTTTATATCATTATCTGTACTGTATTGTACAACTTGTGGACATTCTAGTCTCCTGTGCCTTAAAGGTAAAACAGGTGTAAAATCCAGAGCAACATACGGTGTGTCCAGCGCCCAGCATTAGTTTTTTATTCAGCCACAAAACCACGCCAGGCATTTTTTCGCCACTTCTGATTAGACATTTATCTGAAAGTAATAATTCTATCAGTATTACCATAAATACTTTAGTCGGCCATTACGTTAAAATATGTGCAGTTATGGTAAGGCCTTTATTAAAAATGTCAATTTCAAAAGATTTGAGTGAACGGCAGACAAACAATAACCTCGCGTTTATTTTATTCCGAGAAATGCTGGCCTAAATGAGAAATGCCGTAACATATTTCACATACTTACGGTTTAATTATTGGGAATCCAGAGCATCCACATAACGCCGTCTGCGAATTCAAAGTTTTGTACTAATGCACGGTTGACCACGTGGGAGTGCAGAAAGCCGATGAGGGTTAAGTGAGGTGAGTATGGAGCAGCGCCGGAATTAAAGGATGGGGGAAAAGGGAGATCATCGAGAAAAAATACTGAGCAAAACCGGCTGGGGATTGAACCCGGTTCGTCTTGGTGGGAAACAACATGAAAGTTATGCAAGTGTTGTCCATTACGGATATAACAAAACTAACTAATTTACAACAAACTTAGCATACAGTTAGTAATGTGACAATATATATTTTAATTGTGACATCCCATTTTTTGAGTTTATTGGTTATTTTACTTAGAGTACATTTACATATTTATAGCACCTGCAAAATTATTTTCTTTGGCATATGTTAAATGATTTGAACTACTTGATTGCTTTTCCCTTCTTATTGTTAAAATGGTCACTGTTAACAAGATCATTTAAGTTTTATTCTTATAATACGCTAGAAAAATGAATAATTTATCTCTCTGTTACGTGTAAAATATGTTTAATGAAACTTAGAAAGTAACGAAAAAATAACAACTGTGTAGTCTAGATTTTATTTTAAAAACAGGAAATAAATTATATGTGTAGAAGCATGCATACGTATATGTATCTAATAAATATATATCACAAACCTATATACAAAGTTTAATACCACCACATATATAGACAGCACCTACTGAAATGAAACACTTGATATAACAGCATGTGTTTTTTCTTACAGGGAGGTTGGATACTTCATTTTGTCAGATAGCTTACCACCTATCTCAGAAACGGATAGCTAGAAAATTAATTAATAAAGTACATATTTAAGTAATATCCACAGGGAACCTTTTCCCTATTGGAATGGTGTTTAGTTCGCTCCCGGTCGAATGCAGTGGGGGTAATATTTGACTCGTGGTTTTCCATCGATATTCGAAGCAGTTATTTAAAACGCTCCTCCCCAGTTCCCCGATATTATGGCCCTAGTCTATAACTCACCTAGAGTTGTGTATAGCACCCAAAATAAAAAGTCATCTACCTCAAATTACAAATTTTCTTAATTTAAATGTATTTATGATGGCTGCCGCGTCCACGTGTTATTCGGCATAACCGTTTTGGCAAACAATTGAAAAAACTTTGAAAATTTTTATTTTTTTACAAATTGTTATTCTTTTTAAGTTATTGTATTCAAATAATATTTGAATATACAAACGGTTGCTCGTATTTGTTATATAATCATGCGATAAAAAATAAAACTTCACGTTGCACGATATAAAGTAACATTTAATTTATTTATCGAGAAAATATTTAAATTTTCCTAAACGGTTTATACTTTAAGTTATGACGTCGATTTTAATTACAAGTCAAATCACGACAACGAGATTGTTAGTCTCAGCCCGAGGGTTTTGTTAGTAATAGAACACGAGACACAGCCCCGGATACACAAAATAACGTCATATAAGGATGTTGTGCACCCTCTCTCTCGTTTGTAAACTCCCGGCAGCCGTAACGAGCACCACGAATCAGATCACATTTCAGGAGCTGGACCTCGTATATATTCAGACACGCAATGTTCTCATGGTTGTCCTCGTGTGCTTTCCCTCTTAAGGAGCCTCGGAAGCAAAATCCATACGTCAACACACCGGCAGAATCACGCCTTGTTCTTGAAGACACTCTGAAGCACGAGAGCGTGCAGCAACATGGAGCTGTGATCGAATTCTTGAGCTAATCACCGTGACCGATACTGAATAACAACATGGCGTTGTGATCGCATTCACTAGCACATCACCATCACCGATACTGAATAACAATACGGCGTGTTTTGGCAGCAGGAAATTAAATTTCCCAAAACAGAAATATATTTTTCCAAGTAAGAAGGTGTGTAATATTGATTTTTGTATTCCGAAGTAATACAAGACAACTAGTTTGCAACAGATAGCAAACTCAATGTATATATCCTGTTCAAATATAACTCCCATGAATCTGAAATGAACAAAAATTTATAGAGTGCCGTCGCGAGCGTTCACGCATGTGTGAAGGTGTGGCCAAAATCGTGAGTGCTTAAAGTGTTGTGATAATTGGCTTGCAAGTGTTACAAAAACATAGGGATCTGACTGTGAATAAATAAACTGTACATTCCGGCGATATAACGACCAACTTTCCGTCATCATACAAACAATTAACATCACAGAACAATCTGACTTTTCACGAAAGTGAGCTGAAAAAATATCTTTCCTCGGTTTGATGCAAGAAGAAGGTAAATCCCGCAGATAGTTCCTACGTTTCTCAACAGGTGAAGCTGACACCATCGTGGCATTGGGGCAAGAAAGGGGTAGCTCGTGGGGCTTACTTCTTGCTTCAATACAAAACTTCAATGAAAAATGCTTATTTTGAGTTGTTAACATGTGGGCCTGGGGCAGCCTGGAGTATGTTTTTATTTTTACTAATAAACCTTTTGCAAACAAATTTAGTAGTTCAATTATTTTATTTAGCCAAAAATACGACGATTTTACCTATTTAAATCTTTGTTTGGGGCAAGAAGGTGTTAGCTACAAAATTCAAAACTTCCTCCTGCCTCACAGAATAGATATATTTTTTATTATATTGGTAGTGACCCATGAGTAGATGCATGAACTATAAGGGCGGTGATACTTTAGACGAAACTTTACACTTTAATTTTTATAGCGTCTTTTTTTTTTGCGTTTCGAATATTGCTAAACATGGAGCTAACTCTTTCTTGCTGCAAGCCCCACAATTACTTAATTTACGAAAGAAAATGTTTTCATATCAGACATATATAGAGATGAAAAAAACTCAGTTTTTTTTCTGCTGAATTATACTTTACTCACGGCTAAGTGTACACAAGCAAATCATATTATGAAAGTCACTTTCCATTGTTTTAATATTCCCAAAAGTGTGCATTGGTTTATTCCAGGATAATATGGAGCGATGAGTTTCAAGGTAATACCTTAAATATTCATTCACGCGTAGAAAATGTACGAAAGTGTTATCCTTCATAAATTTCGTCGAATAGTTTTTGAAAACTCCTGAACGAAAAAATGGAGTAGTCATAGTAATTCAGCAATAAGTAAGTATTTTATAACTCGACCTTAAATAAATCGTACCTTCTATATCTGTAATGGACCCAAAAAATGCCAAGAAGTTGTTCCCCAGACCATAACATTGTTGCCACCGGCTAATTCTCCCACTATTGGTTCCAGGGTGTTTCTTCGTAGAGACTTCTACCCTAACATGCCAATGTACACCCATTCAGTGGAACAGAAAATGTGATTCATTGGGGAAATCAATCCACAGACTGTCGGAAGAGGGCCAATTCTAACACTGTCATATAAGCCGAAGCTGCTTTTACCGATGAATAGTTGTCGTCATATGTGCAGTGACCAGCTTTCTGTTTCGGTGTTCCATATGTAACAGTGTTCATGTACTGCCATATTAGACACTTATCTGTTAACTCCTAATTTATTTTGTACTGGGAGTTTTTAAAATTTAGTGTGTAGGTGGGCTCTCACACACCTTTGCAACCAATGTTCAACACTCGCATCACTGGAACATAGTGCTTCACACTTACGATGCCATTTATTTGCAGTAGTGCCATTTGTACAGTCATTATAAAATTGAACCACAGCTGGAGGTGACTGACATGTTTCAGAAATACTGCCACCCTTGACCCGAAAGCCGATCAACGTCCCAATTTCAATGCTTGACAAATGGCACATTTTAACCATGATAACAATATTTTATATAGTTGCATATATGTATATACCCACCAAGTCTAATAGTGATTTATTCTCCTGGCTCCAAACTGCTGATGTAAAATGTAGCAATTGGCCATAATGTGAATCGAAATTGTATTTATGGCTGGCCTCAGTACCATCACAGGGGATGCTGTAATAGCAACGGTATATACAAACTTTTTTTGCATTAATATTAAATTGTATAAAATCCATGTGAACATTTTGTTTGTAGGCAAGCATTAATCAATCTTTATTACCTTGAAATTTGAAAATCTAAATAACCCAAGTATTTTTATGTCGGGCAAAAGTGTGTCGCGAGTTTAATAAATAAAAGAGAAAATTGTTAAATTATATGTAAAAGTGGTAGTAAAAGAAATATCCTTACTCATTCAAAACAATAATAACATACCATGAAGGATGCTACAGATTAGACAAGTGTCACAGTAGTGCATTAGTAAACATTTTCATTGTCCATCAAATAATACGATCAAATAATGCATTCCCATCAAGAATTACATTTACACACTCAAATTTCACATAAAACATTCCACCTCTAAGCTATACTGCAAAAGTATTTTCTTGGAGAAGCATTTCATAATTATTTGTGTCTCTATCTAAAGGTGTAATATTAATATCTCAAAAATATGTACTTATAAGGGTAGGCAT
>NQII01002493.1:312890-352958 GCA_002778355.1 Clitarchus hookeri | reverse complement strand
CATTATTACTCAGCAGTCCCACAGAGGCTCATTTCCAAATTTGAGCTTGTGGGGTGGATGGGAGAGAAATAAGCTCTAAAAACTAAATTTTTAACCCACAGTAACCCAGGGTGTGGTTGGATCGGGCTGCTAAGGTTGAGGGACCAACTAGGGCACAAATGGAGACTGCGAAATTTCAGATTTTTTTAAACTTTTCCTTGGGGTAAAAATGGCCCGGACAGCGGACAGACAACCGATTAAATAGGTGTATCATTCAGAGAATAATAAACCAAAATTCCTCACGCTCAATCAGCGGTGTAAACGCGTAAAGGAGAAACGCCTCAAGAATGGGCGGAATCACCCCTACTACCGAAACTAATTGTGAAATTTTTACTTCACCATCGAAAAGAGAAAGTCGAAAATAGGGTACGTAAAAATTCCATTTTTTTAACATTGCAGTTGAGGCGTTCTTATTTTACACGGCAGTGCCGGTTTCTGTTTGTACAGTGGTGTTTATGCTTAGTTATTAAAAAAAGTAAGAAAGAAAACATCTGATAGACTTACCTTGAGTAATGATGGAGAGTAATGTAATCAGTTCTATGCACGGCGAAACGAACGCGTCGCAATTATTGACTTGACTGAACTACGGCTTGCTACAACTTACTCTACCTACTTTCTGGGGGGTGCCTAGTGGAATTTTCCTCACCAATTCACGACAGTTAGAGAACACACCCTTTCCTTTTGTGTACACAGGTGGTCTTGGGGCTGTTCTCTCTTAGTCACATTAATGTCAATTTCATCACCAATGACGTCGGTAAAAATAGATTGTCAAACTTGTCAGTAAGCCTTTACTGTTGAAAATGTCAATTGAACACGAAGTTAAGCTTGTACCACAGCAAAAATTGCATCGTCTAATTGGGCCAAGTATTGGGGAGGAGGAGGGTTGTAGAGGGGTGCTCTTCGAAACTGGGGGAGTGGAGGATTTGAAGTAACAACAATGCCCTAAATGTTTCTGAACGGCATTCTCAGAACAAAATGCTGAATTTCAAGTGACGTCTGCCAGTACTTCCCAACTGGGCTACCGCCGGCAGACTAGGTTTATTTCTCTTTCCATGTTGATTAGTTTCAATGGCCAAAATTTCTAAAAGTCCGCATACAGTGTCATTTTCTTCACAAAAAGTATCCTTTTTCTAGTGTCGTCTGCCAGTACTTCCCACCGGGTATGGGGTGGCAGACATGGTTTTTCGTTATATTCGTGCCATGTAGTACCTCCTATCCAAGTTTCAGCTCTCAGTAAATACTTGCAATTTTGACGAATTTTCGCAATTTCAAACGTCTGACATATCTTAACCCACCCGCTTTGAGGCGGCAGACTAGCAGAAATGGATCCAGGCTAGTAAGTCCCAGTAACTTCTATATATAAAAAATCTCTGCCTTTGACGACATCTTTTCAGAGCTGGCTCCTGGACTAGGTAGCAAGGTCGCCTCGTGAAAACGTGGGAAGGGTATCATTAGAGATGCGGGAAGGCCCTCTCCCTACACTTCTTTCAAAACGCAAGAGACCGCCAGTACCAACCGGGAAAGATACGTGGTTTACTTTAAGACAAAAGCACAGTATATACATTATTGCCAAATATAACCTACAGGAACCATTTAATTTCTTTAATAATAACGATTATCTCGCAAAAAGCTAGAAACATAACACAACTTCCTCCATTTCAGAAATGTCACCATCATATGTGTGTTTGGCTTCAGTGACGTTACTTGTGCTGTCACTGTAACTACCACTTTTTCTGCTGCTACTTTGTAGGTTCACAAGTCTTGAGGAATCTCCTCCTCCATCAGTCCGTCACTTACACAGCAATCATTTTCTAGTTTTTTTTTTTACATGATCGCATTGTTTTTTTCCTGTCTGCTGGTGAAATACTGCTTATGACTTAATGAGTTAATTGCAGAATGTCCGAGTTCGCAACTTTAACGTTTTTGTTAACAACGCGGGATTTTGGCATGCTCCAGATGTACACTTATGGGTTTAGATCACAATGGCATGGCGGTAATAGGGTAAGTGTGTGTCCTTGGGACGTAAACGGTTTATCGAAGGTATAAATTGGATGTTACTGATGTAACCGAACCTTTACAAGAAGCTCGGATTTTCTCTCGTCGACAGAAAAAACAATGTTGTTATTTATCAGCCAATTTATCTAATGTTGGTAACAGTAGGAGACAAAGTTGGAGGTTTGTTCTCACGCACGCCGTGTTGTGGAGCATTATCAAGAACAATAATAATTGGAAGGGAATTTTGGGAGGAAGCTGTGTTTCACACCATTTCATGAAAGTGTTGCTATTCATTTCATCATGATATTGTCTACTTTTCGTTTTGGCTTTAAAAATTAACTTGGCTCCCTCGATGAAGCCATTTTCGCTATCTAAGAACTAGAATTCATCGCTGGCTTGGATGGTTGTTTTTGAACACTCCTTTTATGTTGCCATTGTTCACAATGTAACTATGGTGAATCCATGTGTCATCGAGGTATATTACAAGTAATTAGTTTTCTCCTTGTCTGTCAATTTCCCTTATAGCTCGTAGGAATTTGGCTCGCCACGCTACGATCTCGTTTATTTCCATTAAGAATAAGTGATTATTTTTACATTTTTTGACTTCAAACCCACTGATTGATTAATATTCGCAAAGTTTCCCTACTACCGGTGAAATTTAATTCTTTTGCGAACACTGCCAGCAAGGTTTTTTAGAGTGGGTATAGTTTTTTTCATTACGTAAAACTATTGCACTTTCCTTTGCAACATTCCAGCATCAAATTAATCGAACTGGTTGCTGATCTAGCAAAGACAACAAATATGTATATTGTAAGTCACATTACGATATATAAAGGCGGTAATACAACGTGCGTGTAAATGAGCATGGCACTAAACTGGATGGTAAACAACACAAGTTGCCACAACAGTTAACACCATATTGCAACTGACGTGACTGTACGCACAGTAACTATGTTACAACATATCAAGCAAATTCCAAAATATATAAATTCCGATAAATCCAAGATGGAGGACATGTTATGACATACCATAAGGTGGATGAGGGTGACGACAGAAAATTTGTGAATCCGAATATTCTAAAATGTTATAGAATTCAAGATGGCGGTCGACGAATTGCAATTACAACAAATGCATAAAATCCAAGATGATGGATGCAATAAAATTCACGTTAGGAAAAAAGATTGGGGCCGGAAACAAGATGACTAACTGGAAATAACATGACTGGCTGTAAACAAGATGACTAACTGGAAACAAGCTGGTGGCCGGCGGCTCCGTGACTCCTCAGCCTTCAGCCTGTGGCTGGAGGATCTATTTCTCTCTGCTCTCTGCTCTGGTATTAAAACTGTTATATAGTCTCTCTCACAAATGAGTGCACTTTTTTGACAGCTCTGAAAGCATTCCAATTTACAACTTTTTTCATAGCTTCAGTGGTGTCTCGCTCTCCCTCCAGATGATGTATACATAAACACACACAGCTGACTGTCAACCTGCCTAACGAGACAAACAAAAAATATTTTGCAGTTGAAATAACTGTACACAAAACTACTTTCAAACTATCAAAAACGTTCATTCGTTAATGAGACAGATTATATGAATGGTGCTGTATCCAAATCACACGAGTTAAAAATACTACAATAGACCTATGTTTATGTAGCAACACAGTACACTTTATGACGTTATATGTGTGTGCCAATATATTCTTATTCACTAACCATATCTGTGTCATAATATTGTTCTGTTTAGTGTCATAATATTGTAACAGTGTATGCTGTTTGTGGATTTAAAAACATTTAAACATATTAAATTAATGTTGTTTTTCTAGCATACTTTCTGAAATAAAGAAAGTCTTATAAAATCACTTTCCTGTTCGTGTGCCTGAGTGTGGGTCTGTGTGTGTCCCCCTTAAAAACATTTGAACACGTAAACTGAATTTCACCAACCTTGAGGAAAAATACAGTAATTAGTAATGAAACCCGACTTTTTAGTTTTAAACTAAGTGTGGTGCTTATTTTAAAGAGATATGTAAATTTTTATACTTAATGTGTGTTTTCATATCTCGAGAACTTTTTAACAAATTTAAACCATATTTTGTATATTGATAGTGCATCCTATAAGAATTTAATTCAGAGATGGATATTGTTGTTAGTTCGGGATTTTAAAAGATAACACCCAAATGAAAAACTAAACCTTTCACATTATATGTCGAAACTTAATCAAATTTTTCTTGCGAAATTTGGCATATAAGTAATATTATCGCAGGTCATGTAGACATATGCAATTTAAATTGATAGGGCACTTACTTTAAAAATGTTGGCCAATTTCTACTTAATGTTTGTGCTAAAAGTACTTATTACAAGTGTCATATATGCCAAAAATAGCCTCATTTGTCTGCCATTTTGTAAGGCAGCGCCACATGAATAAATACATTTTTTATGCCGTAGCTCGAGGAAACAATCAACTTTGGTGATGACATTGCACTATGGTAGGCCACATTAATTTATATATTTTAATTGGGTCAGACACGTATTTTCAGAATGGCGGCTATTAACGAGGGCTGCTTGAGAAGTCATAGAAACTATTATTTATCTCCCGAAAATGCCCCGACACAGGAAATGTACTATGAACAGTTGAAAGGGTACGACACATACGTTTTAAATATGACACCACATGGGGTATGGCTAGAGGAATGTCCGGCAAGGAACAAATACATACATGGCTGCTTGAAATCACCGTTAAATTTATATATTCTTGTAAAACTGAATACCCTCATTTGATGGGTACGTATTGTACTGTCCGTCTCATATCACTTGGCAATATTATGACAGTCAGTGAGTGGCAACTTCACGTATACCAAACAAACAAAGTGCCATTAAAAAATCCTGAATTAGCGGATGCACGAACGAAGAAATTTAAAATTACGTTGGCTATTCTTAGTGCAATGCCGAAGCACATCAGACAAGCATAAAATATGTGATAAGAAAGAGTTCCTAGGTTATTTAATACATTTTATTTAACGTGGCCACAAAACAGCGATTGTTAGAAATACAAACTAAACTTCGTGATAAAGTTGTCATGAAGAGGTGTCCAAAATGAAATGCAGAATAAAATGATCCATATCCAAATGAAACAACTTCAAAACCTTGAGAGTTATTTTCATGCCATGTTCTCACTCTCCATCCATGCTTTCCATACGTGCTTGATATTAGTCTTACAGAAATATTGCATGGTATTGTTGAATAATTTTTTTTAACAATTTAACGAAATATAGTATAAATTCGTGTCATTTCGAGCCAGTAATAGAAGAAAAGTCAATTTAAAAAACGATTGGATCAAGAGGGAAGTTAACATACTGCTTTGTGTTGAGTAAAGCTCTTGGCTCACAACTCGCCCTGCCATGCCATGCGCACCATCTGTCCGCTCTTTCCCGAAGCATTATCAGCCACAAAAAAATAAAAAAATAGCTTTCGTGTGTAAAATAACAAATTCACGAACAGATATAAATAGTTTAATTTTTACGCGAACTCTGCATAATTTTTAAAGTAACATATTTCGTGTACAGCGATTTTGATTACTAGTAATTTCTATTGGGCCGGTAATCGTTCGTCAACGTCCATTACACGCCTTGTTGTTCTCCCACAAACCCATTTCATTGTCTCCGTGTTGTTACTTTATTGTATAAATAAAACGAAGAAAGTGGGACGCGTGTGAATAGTTTTTAAGCAATTCTTACATTATTCCACGTGACATATTTCCAACTCGAATGGTTTAATATTGGTAATAGCAGAATTACTGCTTTTCAATAGTCGTTGGTGAGTTATTGGCGAATAAAAGTGCGTTGTCAATCAATTTTCCCGAACTATTCTTAGTTCCAGTTATATTAGCTACCATGTCCAAAGTGCGATAAGAACTACAACTACCGTCTCGTAAATGTCAACCCAAATCCGCTGTCTTGGACAAATCAACAAAGAGTTAGCAAATATTTAATTTTTTGCAAGGTTATATATTTTTACTTATATAACCTACGAATTTTTTAGACAAACGTCAGTCTAAAATACCTTAAAATTTGTTTAGAATTACAGTACAATAGCAAGTGGATTAGGTGACAGAGTGTTGGTAGAATTTACAGTCTCCACTTGAAGCACCAGTTGATGGCGAAAGTAAACATAAACGAATAGTAAACAGTTGGCACTACTTTCGTCGAACTGTCAAAATCTTACCAAGTTACATGAGACAGACAATACGTGTACGATCTATTTAACATCATTCGAAGTAGTCTCCAAGGTTTTCCGCGGTTCTTTTCCATCGATGAGGCAGACGGAAAATACCATCGGCTGCATGAGATCCGTCCTTGAGCTCCACCTCTCGTCGAAATTATGTTACGATGTCTGCCTCATCGCTGGCAACGGACCGTGGAAAATCTCGGAGACTACTTTGAATGATGTTGAACAGCTCGTACACGTACGATATCTACCCGTTCAAATGAGCGTATACAGTATGTACGAGAATATATCAATTAAACGGTAATATCAAGCAGCATGTTTGTCTGTGTTCCTTGCCAGACAATCCTGCATCCATGACCCATGCGGTGTCACCTTTAAAACGTACTTTTACTGCACTTTCAACTGTACATAGTACATTTCCTGTGTTGGTACATTTTCGGGAGATAAACAATAGTTGCTAGGACTTCTGAATCAGCTCACGTAAACATTTTATTTTAGTAAGCCATATTAGTAACATATTATTACTTAACTTTGTACACTAGCAGTATATATGACAATCATCGAATGTGCTAATACATAACGTTTTTGTCCCCGATGTTAAATTATTATCACATGAAAAAATGTATATTTAAAGCTTATCTCGAAGACCAATGAACCCATTTACACAAAATTTTGCACGCAAGAGGTGCTACAGTATGGCATGTAAACTTAGATGTGTTAAGTGTGGCAGGCTTTTCTTTATGGTGCTTATATAAATAAATTATATATGTATGTTAAACATATAAAAAAATTCAGAAAACTTCAGGCAAATTTGCTATGCTAACAATATTCATTAGAAGCATCCATTATGTGTACAGGGATTCGGAACCATTTAACTAATTTCCACCAAAATTCGCACAGAAGCAGTGCTACAGAAGGCGATGTAAAATTAACTAATTAGATTAGCGTCACACAGTTATTTTTTCAATGACGGACGAATAAATACTTTAGATATGTTTGTCATATCAAGTGTCTTATTCTCTTTTCTTTTTTTGTCAACTTTTTTTCTCTTATTTCTTCGAATTGTTCTTCTGTGTTCTTTCGTAATTACTTATTATTTTGTATTCTATCATATTTTTTTCTTTTGGGTACTAATGGGTATTTATATTGTGGTTGCCTACATCCCTTCGCTAATAATTTGCACAATTTCAGTGCAAGTACATTGTTTCTGTTCTTTATCTTATATTATCGGATGTTCTACATATTCACCAGTGTATTATTTAATTTTCTCGTTTGTTATTCTCTCTTTTGAGATATTTTTCGATCATCTTCTCCTAGCAAAAGCTTTGAAATGTTATTGTATTCATCCATGTTCTCCATCTCTGTTACGGGCTCTCTACTGTGATGACTAAAACATATCTTAATTTTAGCACACATACCCGCTGATGGCCTTGCTCCAAGGCAAGTCTATACTTGTAGTTTGTTTCTTCAGGCTGACGCTGGAGGGCAGGTGCGGAGCTTAAAATCCACGCTTCAAGNCAGGCTGACGCTGGAGGGCAGGTGCGGAGCTTAAAATCCACGCTTCAAGCCAGCCGGAGATATAAAAATGAATAAAAAGAAGTACGCCCGGGTACGGAGTGAAAAAACACAGCGGTTTGAAAATGAAGCTCAGATTCTCGTTGAAGAGGGAGGTGGGGGCAGATATGGAGCGAGACGGAACGAAGGCGGGAGAAGAGGAAAGGGTCATGCTAATGAAAAGTAATGTAATGTGCGCAAGTTGGGACTGTCTCTTTACTGGCGAGCTGGTACTGTAGTTGTTTTGTTCTCGGCGAGCGCATGGCGCATGAAGGGGGGCTCAGCTCGCATATCGTGCACGTTCAGTATTTTTTTTTTAATGTCGCGGCTCTATGGAGTAGAGGAAGGGAAAAGGGGGTACGCGAGAGGGCAACATTCCGGAGAGGAGTCCGTTGCAGCTGTTGAGGGGCTGTCGTCCCACAGGGAGCCAGTCGGTCGCCAGAGACGCCTGTTGCCCGAACCTGTTGGCTCAGCTGTAACGGTTTCTCTTTATTACCTGTTGTTGTCAATACCCAGCTGCTCTTTACCTGCTTCTTGTTTCATGTATATTTATATTTTTATCAGGGCAATGATTTAACAATAACTTTAAATTATTCACATTTCGTAACAAATATGAGCTACATAATTCTTGAAGCAAAAATTCAGCCAGTGACATTGCATATCTGTCTATGTAAACGTATGGTAAAAAAANGAGCTACATAATTCTTGAAGCAAAAATTCAGCCAGTGACATTGCATATCTGTCTATGTAAACGTATGGTAAAAAAAACTGGAAGCAAGTATTCATCTATCCCTTAGAGTACACGAATAAAACAACTCAATTCTTCGTCGTGTCCTTCGTGGTAATGGCAGTACATACTGTCCACATGGGACACAATGTGTGCCTACGCGCATTAGTACCGCAACTATAACTCACTGACCACTTTCACCATGACTTGTACTTTACCAAGTAATAAGCTGCCCGATGCTCTAAGGGTATTTCTTCTCCCTTTCGCACTTCCAACTACGAAGATACATTCCAGAAGAATAAAGGGAAGATTCCTTGCCATCTTTCATGAAATATCAATGCCACTTCCTTGAAAACAAAATGCATATCCTGAAACGCCAATGCTGCATATGATAAGGTTTGTATGGTGTGTGTCAAACTGCGATTCTCCGGAATCTAAGTGAATGGCATACGAGGAGGTCGTACCGTCAGATAGTACGCGTACAAAAACTCGCTGGCCAAGCATATGTCAGTTGTTTACTGACATTTTTTACATACTGACCGAAATATCATACAGAATAAATGGAAATGCGCGATATATCTCTAAAATCAAAGTCCTGGTTACACACTCGTGCTTGTAACCCGCCTATACAGCTCATTCTTGCAGCACCATGGAGATTAAAAATATATGTTTTATATCTCTGTATTACTGTAAGAGTGTACTGTATTGTTCTGTCCACAGTCGGAAACCCGAACGCATGGTAGCATTAGCAACTATGCGGGTGGTAAAGTGGGAGGGTGATGCCGACAATTGTACCAGTTGTAGACCAAAGGATGGACCAGCAGTTCCAAACCGAAGGATGGATGACCAGTTCCAAACCCGAAGGATGGATGGCTGGTATAAGAAAAAGAAATGTCTTTAATGAAAAAAAATTATATGTAAATAAAAACTGAATAACAAAAAATATAGTAAAAAATTTATTTAATTCTAAGGTACACCTTTTTTTGATATTAAAAATAAAAACATATACTTAAAAATAATTATTACTATATGAAAAATTCTTGTTGCAGGTCTATATAAATCTCAGATAGTCAAACAAACTTATATAAAAAAATTATTATTATACATNGATCTACATAATTCTTGAAGCAAAAATTCAGCCAGTGACATTGCATATCTGTCTATGTAAACGTATGGTAAAAAAACTGGAAGCAAGTATTCATCTATCCCTTAGAGTACACGAATAAAATAACTCAATTCTTCGTCGTGTCCTTCGTGGTAATGGCAGTACATACTGTCCACATGGGACACAATGTGTGCCTACGCGCATTAGTACCGCAACTATAACTCACTGACCACTTTCACCATGACTTGTACTTTACCAAGTAATAAGCTGCTCGATGCTCTAAGGGTATTTCTTCTCCCTTTCGCACTTCCAACAACGAAGATACATTCCAGAAGAATAAAGGGTAGAATTCTTGCCATCTTTCATGAAATATCAATGCCACTTCCTTGAAAACAAAATGCATTTCCTGAAACGCCAATGCTGCATATGATAAGGTTTGTATGGTGTGTGTCAAACTGCGATTCTCCGGAATCTAAATGAATGGCATACGAGGAGGTCGTACCGTCAGATAGTACGCGTACAAAAACTCGCTGGCCAAGCATATGTCAGTTGTTTACTAACATTTTTTACATACTGACCGAAATATCATACAGAATAAATGGAAATGCGCGATATATCTCTAAAATCAAAGTCCTGGTTACACACTCGTGCTTGTAACCCGCCTATACAGCTCATTCTTGCAGCACCATGGAGATTACAAATATATGTTTTATATCTCTGTATTACTGTAAGAGTGTACTGTATTGTTCTGTCCACAGTCGGAAACCCGAACGCATGGTAGCATTAGCAACTATGCGGGTGGTAAAGTGGGAGGGTGATGCCGACAATTGTACCAGTTGTAGACCAAAGGATGGACCAGCAGTTCCAAACCGAAGGATGGATGACCAGTTCCAAACCCGAAGGATGGATGGCTGGTATAAGAAAAAGAAATGTCTTTAATGAAAAAAAATTATATGTAAATAAAAACTGAATAACAAAAAATATAGTAAAAAATTAATTTAATTCTAAGGTACACCTTTTCTTGATATTAAAAATAAAAACATATACTTAAAAAGAATTATTACTATATGAAAAAATTCTTGTTGCAGGTCTATATAAATCTCAGATAGTCAAACAAACTTATATAAAAAAATTATTATTATACATNAAAAAATTCTTGTTGCAGGTCTATATAAATCTCAGATAGTCAAACAAACTTATATAAAAAAATTATTATTATACATTAGAATAATCACGACAAAATATTTATTCATCCCCAGCACATGCATGCTATTTTTTCTTTTAATCCCTTATCTCAACACATGTCCCGATAGCCGAATGGCCTAAGGCGTCTTCATACCGACCCAAGTTTCAGCATATCGATCCTGCCCTCCTCCAGACAATATTTTGAGCTCTGCGAAAATTAAATAAAAATCAGCGCCCCTAGTGGTTAACTCTATAACCAACATGGCGACCGAGCGAGAGTGATACCAGCTCATTCTAGCTGCTATCTCCATAAACAAATATGGTGGTTAAACGATCGGTGTGCCCCCTAGCAACATCCGATGTAAGCAAAATGCAAGTGGAAACAATATGCCGAAGAAGATGGTGTATAACAGAAGGAAGATGGCTGGCAAAAACAAAATGGTGGGAGGAAACAACATGCTAGCTGAAAAATAATGGCAGGTGGAAACAATATGGCTGATGGAAACAAGATGGTGGCCGATTGCAATAGGACTGACGTAAACATTATAGCTTCTGGAAAATTTATGGTGGATCTAAGATGGCGGCAGCACCTCGGNATTGCAATAGGACTGACGTAAACATTATAGCTTCTGGAAAATTTATGGTGGATCTAAGATGGCGGCAGCACCTCGGCACCTCAGCCTCCAGCCCTTGTCCTGGAGTTGGCTTTTTATATCAACTTATGAAACCGAAATCGAAACTTTTAATATACACATAAATTTACGGTTTCAGGAGTTAGAAATAAAAACATATCTAATAGCTGCTGTAGTCTACGCGGTGTTTGTTTTGTTATTACAACCAATGAACTGTAGGCTTCGTGTTCGACTATAGCAATATAACATATTAAAACCTATAATAGTAGCACACTGCACGGTTTACGATTATTTTACACACACAGACGGTCCTAGGGTAATGAACCTCATCAGTGTACAACACCGGCCAAAAATAACTTTCATGTTCACTATAAAAACAATGTGGACGCCATGTGTGAATGGAACAAAGTCATGTNATTGCAATAGGACTGACGTAAACATTATAGCTTCTGGAAAATTTATGGTGGATCTAAGATGGCGGCAGCACCTCGGAGTTGGCTTTTTATATCAACTTATGTAACCGAAATCGAAACTTTTAATATACACATAAATTTACTGTTTCAGGAGTTAGAAATAAAAACATATCTAATAGCTGCTGTAGTCTACGCGGTATTTGTTTTGTTATTACAACCAATGAACTGTAGGCTTCGTGTTCGACTATAGCAATATAACACATTAAAACCTATAATAGTAGCACACTGCACGGTTTACGATTATTTTACACACACAGACGGTCCTTGGGTAATGAACCTCATCAGTGTACAGCACCGGCCAAAAATAACTTTCATGTTCACTATAAAAACAATGTGGACGCCATGTGTGAATGGAACAAAGTCATGTACGGACGCAAAAACATACAACGTATATGTATTTCATCTCTCATCAAACGCAAATGGATAACATTGCTGTTATAATCAGTAATGGATTAAAATGTTTAAAATCTAGGAAACGTATCGGTTAACTATATTTGATGTGCAAGAATAAATGAGGAATAACAGCATGCATTGTATGACAGTTTGTAAAATTACATCAATTACCGCAAACTATAACGCATCCAAACTTTTTAAACTGTAAAATTGTGAATATCATTGGGTGTAATTTTTGCTTTTAATAATAATATTTACTATAGTGTTAACTAATAACTAGAAATATTACTTTAACTTTATGCACATACACTATTAGAGAAGTGTAATTAATGAAGCAGAGTTCGCTGTCATATACGGTTGAAATATTTTAGAAGTTCTGAGCACAGTAACGAGGAAATCACGATAGGTAGTAAATAGTATAAGAGGGACATATATAAACTTTCGTGTTTATTTTTCATTTTATAAGCATTTCACACGTCTATCTCTTAAAAAAAATCTCGCTGCTGCTTTCTTTTCTGTGTACGCCCAGAAATATAATAAAAACAGATTACTGTTTTACCATTTTTACGTTGAAAATATATTCAGCAAGAAAATATTATGATTGTATCATAGTTAAAAAATATCAGTGATTCGCCTGAAAATTTTGAAATTATTTCAGTTGATAGTTTTCGAATGACGACGAGTTTAGTTTTGAACGTATTTCGGCCACGCGAAGCGACACACAGCGCAGTTAAGTACCCTGCCCCATGCAGAAGCGTAGGAATTGCGGGGGAAGCGTAGATACGGGCGAGATTCCCGTGTTACTTTGCGGCTTCGGCCAGCGAGAGGGAAAGACTGGAGGAGAAGCCGCAGTAGAGCACCGAGGCGGGGCGCGCGACGTGTAAAACCTGCAAATAATTATCTCTGGCAACAATATCAGCTATACAGAGTCTTCCCAAATTAGATTAAATTTTAGGTCCTTCCAACGAAATATACATCACGCTCTTGCATGCCAAGCCAGGAGAGTTATCTCCAAGTATTCCCAAAAAACAATTAACATTTAAGTCGTTTCTACTAATCCTTCATAAGAGTTGATCACGCTCGTGCATGTCAAGCTGGGAGGGTTATCTCAGTGTCTTCCCAAATATAGTTATAATTTAAGTTTATCCTACATACTACAACAAACATATAAGCTTAAGCTATGCGAGAAGTATTAAAAAAAAACAATGTTTAAATAAACTTACGTATTCAGGTATAGTCGAAGGCTCTGACCAGAGTCCTAGATAAATGTCGGTTCCGAAAACACATATAGGCTTGGGCCACGCGGAATAAGTATTATTTAAAAATCTTATATGTTTAAACTATAATAATCGTACACATACTGTTTTGCCCCAGCCTCGTCGTGAGAACATATGTTAAATATTTTTACCGACACTATCCCGACGTGAGCGATGGTAATATATATATATATATATATATATATTTAAATAATTAGGATGAATATTAATTGTAGCCAGGCGATGTGTGTGTGCGAGAAAAAAACGTGCTGTTCGCTCAGTCAGTACGCAAAAAAAGTCTTGCACATATGTGATGCAGAATTGTCCTCCCATCTGAATAGCAGAACCACACAGATAGGTATTCCGTTTTAGCCGCAGACACCTGGCCAGCGCTCTCGATAGTGAAATGTCGGTTACGTACAAATCCACCAACACACAACGCGGTAAAGTAATTTTAAAAAACTTTTTTAAATAATAATAAATGTTTCCGTTACAGTCCCAGACCCCTACCAATACGCGAGCCCCCGACTCGCAGAGAGAAATAGGTATTGATTTACATCACGGCGTGAGCGATGTAAATTATACATATTTAAAGTAATAGTATTTTTTACTTTTGCTACACCAATCCCGACGTGAGTTTCGGAAATATTAAAAATAATATATATAAACAAGTTTGATTATTAGTTTTGCAACAATCAGGCTATGCGAGACGCCCGACGAAGATTCCATGTTAAAATTCTTTCGAGATGATATACTTCACGCTTTATTTAATCATGTTTTTTTAATACTTCTCGCATAGCTCAAGCTTATATGTTTGTTGTACCATGTAGGATGAACTTAAATGATAATTGAATTTAGGAAGACATTGAGATAACCCTCCCAGCTTGACATGCACGAGCGTGATCAACTCTTATGAAGGATAAGTAGGAAGGCCTTAAATGTTAATTGTTTCTTGGGAAGACACTGAGATGACCCTCCCGGCTTGGCATGCAAAAGCGTCAGGTTTAATGTGTCATCTATCCTTTGCATCACTGTGGCACCCGTCGATTTTGATCGTTGTAGTCTGGAAGTAATGTCAGGTGATTAAAACACGCTCGTCTAAAGCACTTATAGCCCCACCAAACAGATAGGCAGTGCGTTTCCAAAAAAATCACCAGCCATTATGTGGCCGTTAAAAAATAGTTAGGTCCTTTCACAGCAGGTAGTTTATTGGGACACCGATCAACAGTTATTTGCCCAAAGGAACTTCTTTAAAAAAACGCATTATTTCCCCGCACGAGAGACGTAAAGTTAACTGCGTGTCGTTAAAAACATATTAGGTTTAGCCATGCCAACACAGGCGTTCAAAGCGCCAGAGCCCAACACAGCCTATCTTACGCAGTAAGCCATCTTCACCCTCCTTCGAGAGCCTCGTGTTATGTTATTTGAAAAAAACATTTATTTGAAAAATAACACTACAATTTATAAATTTTTAGTCTGGTAGTCACGCAGCACTGCCCGCAGATTTATGATCCGGACCATTTATTTATTTTAAATTAAAAAATGTATAAATATATATGAATTTTTTTTATGTGTCGTTATATATATTCCTTTCATCTTTATACTTGCTAGAATTCTATAGAACGTTAGCTTTTCTTCCAGAGCTACGTGTAATTTTAATGATACAAAAAAAATTATTTGACATCATGCTATAAGTAAGCAGCTGGCATCGAACCTCAATGCTGCCAGTGTGAGAGNTTTAGAAGTTCTGAGCACAGTAACGAGGAAATCACGATAGGTAGTAAATAGTATAAGAGGGACATATATAAACTTTGATGTTTATTTTTCATTTTATAAGCATTTCACACGTCTATCTCTTAACAAAAATCTCGCTGCTGCTTTCTTTTCTGTGTACGTCCAGAAATAGAATAAAAACAGATTACTTTTTTACTATTTTTACGTTGAAAATATATTCAGCAAGAAAATATTATGATTGTATCATAGTTAAAAAATATCAGTGATTCGCCTGAAAATTTTGAAATTATTTCAGTTGATAGTTTTCGAATGACGACGAGTTTAGTTTTGAACGTATTTCGGCCACGCGAAGCGACACACAGCGCAGTTAAGTACCCTGCCCCATGCAGAAGCGTAGGGATTACGGAGGAAGCGTAGATACGGGCGAGATTCCCGTATTACTTTGCGGCTTCGGCCAGCGAGAGGGAAAGGCTGGAGTAGAAGCCGCAGTAGAGCACCGAGGCGGGGCGCGCGACGTGTAAAACCTGCAAATAATTATCTCTGGCAACAATATGAGCTATAAACAAGTAATATTGCTTTGTTAAAGAAAAATATCACCAACTTTAGTCCATAATACTTCATATGTGGAACTTTGATTGCATAAAATATTCGGCAAAATGTATGAAAATTTGGTCAGTGATAGAGCCCGAGATCACGGCCTAACGCACCGCCACTGCTAACCACTACACCGCCGCGGCCCCTTCTAGACAAGGTAATGACGTCACGAGTAAAGGCCGTACATAAGTGGCCAATATGGCTGGCAGCTCGGTTAGTTTAGGCATTTGGCGGGTCGTATTTTAATTAAAACTGTGGCGTCTGTGTAATAATACACCATGGCGTTAAACTTGTGTGTTCCTCGGTCACTTGGAAATTACAACGTGCAGATCATTATTTTTATTATGTTTTCGGACAATTACGACAGAGTAAATGCCTAAGTGAACGCTATTTCGCGAGAGTACAGTGTTACAGGAATGCAAATGTATAATAAAAGAATACAAATGAAAATCAACTCATATCTTATTATATGATGACGACCATGGTAATGAAAAAGGCTAATGAATCTGGTAATGTTTGGAACTAATTTTAATTAAAGTGTGATGTTTTTGTGAAAAGAAAGAAGAAGACACCCGACAGCCGTTTGTCAAGTGTGAAACTTGTGTTCACTATTACAATCTATCTCTCATAAAAAGTAATCTCAGAAGTAGATTACACAAATGAAGAGATAAGCAAGTTCATTGTGGGGCTTGTGGACATAATTACAAACAATCTCTCATAAAAAGTATCTTGAGGAGCAAAGTACCCAAATACACACTCAGATTCAGTGTATAAGAAATTGAAAAAGCATTTCAAAGTAGGATCAAGACTTATGCTGTAAAACTTATGCTTTAAAGAATGTGAATGCATACATATGCCCAAACCATTTCCTAAACGATATAAAAGAATCTGTCCCCAGCATAATTAATAAACATTTAAAATCAATGGACCTCAGAGTTAACATGACGTTTTTCGCTGAGTACAAAAGAGGAACTGGTGACAATACTGAATATGTAGAAGGCTCTTTTAAAACTAAGAATTAAATTATACCGAAATCAACTAATGTAGAAAAATATTACACCGATGGCATATTGAAAAGCATAGCTGAGATGGGCGCATTTGAAGCATAGGGCTCTCAGTGGGTGCTCAATAGAATATTCAATCTAGAGGTACGAATAAATAAATATTTTCCATTTAAGGGTAGCTCTTTTGTTGATCTTCCAGAAAAATCAAAACTAAGCAAGCAGCAATTAATGTTAAGAACAATTATCAAACATGTATTTTGTGGTATATTCTATTCGCACTACATCCAGCACAAAAGGATCCTCAAAGAGTGAAATAATATTTGTATCATGAACATGAGTTTGACGAAGCACTTAAGGGTATGGAATTTCCTATGAAATTGTATAGCATACCGACCTTTGAGAAAAGAAGTGGGCTATCAATTTGTATATGCGTATGAAGAAAAAGAAAACAAGGACAATAAGGAATATATAATCTATCCATTATAAATAAGAAAAAATAAGGTGGAGAACCATATTAATATACTTTACATCAAAGATGAAAAGAATGACAGCTACTGTTGGAAAAAAAAGTCTTTCGAGCCTTATTGGGTCACAGGTGACAAGGGATTATCATACAATATACATATGTGATAGATGCTTGCAGCACTTCTACTCTGAAAGCTAGCGAAATGCTCACGGAGAAGACTGTCGAGATCATGATGGAATTAGAGTTGAACTTCCATATAAAGGAAATGACATACTAATATTCAAGAACACAAAATCTTTCTTTGAGAGTCCCTTTTGTGATATATGCCGATTTTGAGTGTTTGTTAACAAAAATCGAAACTTGCCAGCTAAATCCCGACGAATCCTACACGAAGCCGTATCAAAAACACGAGCCTATCAGTTTCTGTTACTATATAAAGTATGAACATGGAGACTATAAAGCACCAGTAACGTATGAAGTGTCTGATGCATCTACGGTATATCCAATAGAAATCCATGTTTTGTTGCTGTGTTTATACACAATCTATCTGGATATGACACACATTTATTTCTAAAGGAGCTTGCAACGATGAAAATAAAATTGACGTTATTCCCAACTATGAGGAAAAATATATTTATTTCACTAAACATATATGTGAGGGCGTAAATCTAAGATTTATTGACTCATTTCAATTTATGGCCAGCAGCATCGATAAGACCTCCAGCAATCCTTCCAAAAGTCAATTCCGGGAAACGAGTAAGCATTTTTCCAATGAAATTCTACATCTTCTTATATGATCTAGATCTTCTTATATGACTACATGGATAGTGCTGAAAATTTTTGTGAGACATGACTGCCTAATAAGGATGCATTTTACAACAAACTCAACAATTCTGATATTACAGATGAAGACTAAGAGTTCGCAATTAAGGTGTGGAAAACTTTCAACATCAAATCGTTAGGGGAGTATACTCAATTGTATAACAAAACAGATGTATTGATATTGGGTGATATTATAGAAAATTTTAGAAATGTACTTCTCCAAACATATAATCTAGTTCCTGCATGGTATTTCACAGCCCCAGGGGTAACGTGGGATGCTATGCTCAGACATACTAAAACAGAACTAGAACTACTAACGAATTATGACATGATTTTGATGATTGAAAAAGGTATTCGCGGTGGAATATCACAATGTTGCAAGAAGTATGCCAAAGAAAATAATAAATACATGAATGATTGTGATACCAAAGTTGAAGATTCTTATCTGGCATACCTGGATGCCAATAACGTATATGGATGGGCTATGAGTCAGTATTTACCTTGCGGTGGGTTTAAGTGGATCAATACAAATATAGATGTAATATAACAAAAATTAAAAATTATGCCAGAAAAGGCTATTATTGAAAGTTGATTTGGAGTATCCACATATAATGCACGACCTCCACAGAGATCTACCACTGGCTCCAGAGAATAGAATACCTGAAGTCTCGAAAATGCCGAAATTATTAACTACCCTAGAGGGCAAAGAAAGATGTGTACTGCACTACATAAATCTTAAGCAGTATCTGTCCCTCGGAATGCAGTTGAAGAAGATCCATAGAGTTCTGGAGTTTGACCAATCAGACTGGCTGAAGTCCTATATTGATCTAAACACAAATATGCGAACGAAGGTACCTAATGATTTTGTAACGGACTTCCGTAAACTAATGAACAACACTGTATTCGGTAAAACAATGGAGAATATTAGAAACAGAGTGTATATACGGTTGTGCACAAGCAGCAAGCAAGTGGATAAACTAGTGGCTAAACCAAATTTTAAAGATAGACCAATATTAACTAACTCTTTCGTCGCAGGTCGCATGGCAGGTAGAGGGGAGCCGCTATCGTCTGCCGCGCCAGTCGATGACGTCATCGCGGCTCGCACACCATGTGTACGGCGNCGAGGCGCTCACAAAGTTTTTGAAAAAAAAAAAAAAAAATTATAATTTTTTTTAATTTTTTTTATTTTGTTTAACTGATTAGCTACGCCATACTCTCAAAACTGGCAAGACAGTACCGTTCATAATAGCTGAAAAAATTTTGTGTTCAGTTCCTCCCTAGCATACAACTTCAAACATTATGCAAGTATTGTCTAATTCCCGAATCAGATATAGTCACCAAAACACATGCATGAACCCGACAACGAAAATGATCATGGAGCTGTTTAAGCCCTATGCTTATTACGTAAGGTTCATTTGTAAGTTAATGTGCAAATTTCATCACACGAAGCTCTCGTACCGGCTGCATTTAAAGTCGAACGTAAGGTTCAAAGTTCCATGCGTAAGTTAATGACATCACACGAAGCTCTCACACCGCCAGCATTGAGGTTCAATGCCAGCTGCTTACTTATTGCATTAATTCAAATATGTATTTTTTTGTATAATTTAAATTACACGTAGCTCTCGAAGGAAAGCTAACATTCTATGGAATCCTAGCAAGTATAAAGATGAAAGGAATATATATATATATATATATATAATATATAGACACATAAAAAACATATGAATATATTAATACATTTTAAAATTTAAAATAAAAAAAGAGTATTGGATCATAAATCTGTGAGCAGCGCTACGTGACTACCAGACACAAAATTTATGAATTTNCTAAAAATTTATAAATTGTAGTGTTATTTTTCAAATAAATGTTTTTTTCAAATAACATAACACGAGGCTCTCGAAGGAGGGTGAAGATGGCTTACTGCGTAAGATAGGCTGTGTTGCGATCTGGCGCTTTGAACGCCTTNTCTGGCGCTTTGAACGCCTGTGTTGGCATGGCTAAACCTAATATGTTTTTAACGACACGCAGTTAACTTTACGTCTCTCGTGCGGGGAAATAATGAGTTTTTTTAAAGAAGTTCCTTTGGGCAAATAACTGTTGATCGGTGTCCCAATAAACTACCTGCTGTGAAAGGACCTAACTATTTTTTAACGGCCACATAATGGCTGGTGAATTTTTTTGGAAACGCACTGCCTATCTGTTTGGTGGGGCTATAAGTGCTTTAGAAGAGCGTGTTTTAATCACCTGACATTACTTCCAGACTACAACAATCAAAATCGACAGGTGCCACAATTATGCAACGGATAGATGACACTTTAAACCTCACACTTTTGCATGCCAAGCCGGGAGTGTCATTACAGAGTCTTCCCAAATTAGATTAAATTTTAGGTCCTTCCAACGAAATATACATCACGCTCTTGCATGCCAAGCNATACAGAGTCTTCCCAAATTAGATTAAATTTTAGGTCCTTCCAACGAAATATACATCACGCTCTTGCATGCCAAGCCAGGAGAGTTATCTCCAAGTATTCCCAAAAAACAATTAACATTTAAGTCGTTTCTACTAATCCTTCATAAGAGTTGATCACGCTCGTGCATGTCAAGCTGGGAGGGTTATCTCAGTGTCTTCCCAAATATAGTTATAATTTAAGTTTATCCTACATACTACAACAAACATATAAGCTTAAGCTATGCGAGAAGTATTAAAAAAAAANAGTTATAATTTAAGTTTATCCTACATACTACAACAAACATATAAGCTTAAGCTATGCGAGAAGTATTAAAAAAAAACATGTTTAAATAAACTTACGTATTCAGGTATAGTCGAAGGCTCTGACCAGAGTCCTAGATAAATGTCCGTTCCGAAAACACATATAGGCTTGGGCCACGCGGAATAAGTATTATTTAAAAATCTTATATGTTTAAACTATAATAATCGTACACATACTGTTTTGCCCCAGCCTCGTCGTGAGAACATATGTTAAATATTTTTACCGACACTATCCCGACGTGAGCGATGGTAATATATATATATATATATATATATATTTAAATAATTAGGATGAATATTAATTGTAGCCAGGCGATGTGTGTGTGCGAGAAAAAAACGTGCTGTTCGCTCAGTCAGTACGCAAAAAAAGTCTTGCACATATGTGATGCAGAATTGTCCTCCCATCTGAATAGCAGAACCACACAGATAGGTATTCCGTTTTAGCCGCAGACACCTGGCCAGCGCTCTCGATAGTGAAATGTCGGTTACGTACAAATCCACCAACACACAACGCGGTAAAGTGATTTTAAAAAACTTTTTTAAATAATAATAAATGTTTCCGTTACAGCCCCAGACCCCTACCAATACGCGAGCCCCCGACTCGCCGAGAGAAATAGGTATTGATTTACATCACGGCGTGAGCGATGTAAATTATACATATTTAAAGTAATAGTATTTTTTACTTTTGCTACACCAATCCCGACGTGAGTTTCGGAAATATTAAAATAATATATATAAACAAGTTTGATTATTAGTTTTGCAACAATCAGGCTCTGCGAGACGCCCGACGAAGATTCCATGTTAAACTTCTTTCGAGATGATATACTTCACGCTTTATTTAATCATGTTTTTTTAATACTTATCGCATAGCTCAAGCTTATATGTTTGTTGTACCATGTAGGAAGGACTTAAATGATAATTGAATTTAGGAAGACATTGAGATAACCCTCCCAGCTTGACATGCACGAGCGTGATCAACTCTTATGAAGGATAAGTAGGAAGGCCTTAAATGTTAATTGTTTCTTGGGAAGACACTGAGATGACCCTCCCGGCTTGGCATGCAAAAGCGTTAGGTTTAATGTGTCATCTATCCGTTGCATCACTGTGGCACCCGTCGATTTTGATCGTTGTAGTCTGGAAGTAATGTCAGGTGATTAAAACACGCTCGTCTAAAGCACTTATAGCCCCACCAAACAGATAGGCAGTGCGTTTCAAAAAAAATCACCAGCCATTATGTGGCCGTTAAAAAATAGTTAGGTCCTTTCACAGCAGGTAGTTTATTGGGACACCGTTCAACAGTTATTTTCCCAAAGGAACTTCTTTAAAAAAACGCATTATTTCCCCGCACGAGAGACGTAAAGTTAACTGCGCGTCGTTAAAAACATATTAGGTTTAGCCATGACAACACAGGCGTTCAAAGCGCCAGAGCCCAACACAGCCTATCTTACGCAGTAAGCCATCTTCACCCTCCTTCGAGAGCCTCGTGTTATGTTATTTGAAAAAAACATTTATTTGAAAAATAACACTACAATTTATAAATTTTTAGTCTGGTAGTCACGCAGCACTGCCCGCAGATTTATGATCCGGACCATTTATTTATTTTAAATTAAAAAATGTATTAATATATATGAATTTTTTTTATGTGTCGTTATATATATTCCTTTCATCTTTATACTTGCTAGAATTCTATAGAACGTTAGCTTTTCTTCCAGAGCTACGTGTAATTTTAATTATACAAAAAAAATTATTTGACATCATGCTATAAGTAAGCAGCTGGCATCGAACCTCAATGCTGCCAGTGTGAGAGCTTCGTGTGATGTCGTTAAATTACACATGAATATTTGAGCCTTACGTTTGACTTTGAGTGCAGCCAATACGAGAGCTTCGTGTGATGTGATTTTCATTTTAACTTGCAAACGAACCTTATGTAATAAGCACAGGGCTTAAATGACTCCATGATCATTTTCGTTGTAGGGGTGATGCATATGTTTTAGTGACTATATCTGGTTCGGAAATTCAACTATGATTATATGCTTNTGAATATTTGAGCCTTACGTTTGACTTTGAGTGCAGCCAATACGAGAGCTTCGTGTGATGTGATTTTCATTTTAACGTGCAAACGAACCTTATGTAATAAGCACATGGCTTAAATGACTCCATGATAATTTTCGTTGTAGGGGTGATGCATATGTTTTAGTGACTATATCTGGTTCGGAAATTCAACTATGATTATATGCTTNCATTTTCGTTGTAGGGGTGATGCATATGTTTTAGTGACTATATCTGGTTCGGAAATTCAACTATGATTATATGCTTTGATAATTTGTATGCTAGGGAGGCAATGAACACAAACATTCTTCAGCTTATATGAACGGTACTGTCTTGCCAGTTTTGAGAGCCTCGCTTAGCTTATCAGTTAAAAAAATTAAATTTAAAAAAAAATTATTTTCCAAAACGTTGTGAGAGCATCGCACAGCCTATCAGAGACGATCTCATTTTTAAAACCTCGTGTAGAGGCGAAAGCCTTGCATAGCGCCGTGCACGTAGCGCGCGAGCCGTGATGATGTCATTGGCTGGTGCGGGAGATGATAGCGGCATCCCGCTCCCTGCCAGGTGCCAGGTGTCCCAGAACCAACATTTTATAGCTTCTGACGTTAATGTACGATTTTAAATATAATGTGATGAAACCAAAGTATGGGGATAATATTAAACTCTGCTATCAAGATACTGACTCATACATATGTTGTATGAAAACATCAGACTTTTACAGTGACATTAAAGAAATGATGAGNGCTATCAAGATACTGACTCATACATATGTTGTATGAAAACATCAGACTTTTACAGTGACATTAAAGAAATGATGAGGATTATTTGATACAAATAATTACCCGAAAAAATATTTTTAAAATCCCACAAATAAATAATAAAATTATAGGCAAAATGAAAGATGAATGAAATGGGAAAATAATGGACGAAATTATTGGTTAAAGAGCCAAAATGTATGTATTAAATGTGGAAGGTGATGTAAAGAAAAGAGCAAAGGGGTCGGAAAAATACTGTAGTCAGGAATTAAATAATTTTGACAACTACAAAACATGCTTGTTTGGAACAAAAGTGTTGTATAAAAGTATGAATCTCATAATGATTAATAAACATGAACTGTTTACAATAGCGTTGAGAAAAAATCATTTAGTTCCGATGATTACATAACATTTATTCTTAAAGATGGTGTTAATACACTACCGTGGGGGCACTATCAAATTTAAAGGGAGTGAGACTTTGAAATATGCATTTATAATATAAATTAAAAAAATGATTTCCTGTATGAGTATCGTCTTCATTTCAATCACCTCTAGCAGAGGTGAAAATCAAACACTTTCTACAATAAAATATTCGAATGATTTTGGGTACTTAAAAGTATCCGCCAAAGATATTACACATTTAAATTCATCAATAGTTTTAAATGCTCACTGACTTTCCAAGAGTACTACAACATAATAATTAGTGGCGAAATAAGTAGAGTAACACTGGCACTAATCAGAGTTCCTAGATGTGGGGTACCAGTTGATGTATATGGCTTTTCTACATATATTACCAAATGGACAACGAATATAATAAAATGGAACTATGTGTTAGCCAATAATGATATACAACAACTAAGTAAAGAGGTGTTTAATATGTGGGCCAAACATGCTAACATTACGTTTAAACACGATANAATGATATACAACAACTAAGTAAAGAGGTGTTTAATATGTGGGCCAAACATGCTAACATTACGTTTAAACACGATACCCAAAATCAGCACATAATAATATCAAACAAACGAGGTATCCATACATTTCAAAAGTCTCTACATTTATGTAATAGGAAATTTCATGGAAGGGGAGGAGTGCTGGATCATGCTTTTTTCCCGTCATCAGATAACTCGCCTGTTGAAATTCACATTGATTCTGAAGAAGACTGGTTTTGTAAAAAANTGCTTTTTTCCCGTCATCAGATAACTCGCCTGTTGAAATTCACATTGATTCTGAAGAAGACTGGTTTTGTAAAAAATATAACAAATCCCAAGATAACAATGTCTTTTCATTGTGCTATTACATGAAATAGGGCATGCCTTAGGAAAACATCATTCGAATGTCTACAAGGCTGTTATGTATCCAATTTATGTCTCAGATCGATGAGCATTACAAACTGACGATATTTTGCCAATACAGTATCTTTATGTTAAGCCTAAAAGACCTGTACATTCTTTTCCACCTCCTAAACAAACTTATTACACCCTACAAAAGAGGTAGATATGTGTTACTTGAAAAACATCAACACAATTTTGATAGTCAGCCAAGTGATGTATATTTTTACAAAAATTATGTTTCGACTAATGACATAGAAGACAAATAGTAAATAAACCATAGCTTATCACTGACTGGCTGTTTTTCTTACCTTCTAATTTTGAGGGCTTTACCTCGANCAAATAGTAAATAAACCATAGCTTATCACTGACTGGCTGTTTTTCTTACCTTCTAATTTTGAGGGCTTTACCTCGATTTATCAGAGGCCTTCATGGGAAATTGTAATGTTAATCGAGTCAAATGTATATAAATATTTGAATATCCTAGTCTGCAACTCGTGTCTGGATATTCAAAGGTTATTAATGACTTGGGTTTGTCTCAGAATTCCCTAATAAAAGGAGTTGTAAACACCTACTCTGGCCGCACTTTTGTATTTAACGATGAAATGTATTTTATGAAATTGGATGAGTGCTTATTCAGGGCTAAATATTTCGGCTTAATTTCAAAGAANTTAACGATGAAATGTATTTTATGAAATTGGATGAGTGCTTATTCAGGGCTAAATATTTCGGCTTAATTTCAAAGACACCAATGGATTTTTATACTTGTTCAAGAACACAACCTACTATGAATTCAGCGAGTTTACGAACATGTTGAACAGGGCTACCAGATTTGATCTTTCAATGTTGAATCAAAAGTGCTCTATATAACCATCGTTATATTCAGATATTCTTAATCGAATCAAAAAGCTACTGCTGTATTGTCTTCGTACATTAAATTTTACTTAAATATAAATATATTTTTAATTAGAAGGATTCCATTAAAAAAAAATCTTTGTGGTGTTCAGAAAAAAGGTGTTAAAATAAATGCTAAAAATTAGAATTTTAGAAAAAATTTATTATGGCTGCCACAGAGAAAAAGTAGACATATGTGGTGTATGCCAAACCAAAATATTTATAGAGGCTTCTTATAATTTATAAGAGGGTGGACTTGCAGGATCGCCGCCTTTCATAATTGTTGCCAGACAGCATGGGCTGATGCTGTATTCATATTTTATTCATTACTTATTAAATCTTTAAAATAAATGTTTTTAATAGGAAATGCCCCATTAAAAACTAATAATCATACATGTTTGTGCACTAGTTAGCTTCAGTGATTCTTTCACTTTTAACATCATAAATTAGATTTCTTTGGCTTATTAGCACCACATTGCAAATAGCTGTAGCCTGGATTTGTTTATTACAATCAACTGTAAGTTATAGATTTGTTCGGTCCTTTACAATATACTTTTTAGTGTATGAACACTCAATAATATTCAATGGGCTCCTAGAAATAAATGCATCAGGTTTATAATATAGTCCATTGTCACGATAAGGAGTATCCAGCTTGTTCTCTGAATTTCTAAAATCATTGTAGGCAATGCACATCTTGTCGAAAATTTTATCCTCGATATCCAGGTTCAATTCTATTTAGGGATCACTTCATTGCGTCCATTCTAAATAAAAACATTTTTAACATGACAATGGTCAAAAATTGATCCATGTGTGTCTTGATCAACATTTTCTTTTCTGTTTCATGAAAGACAACAATGACAAAGTCAGGCATACCGAATTGGATTGAATTGAACTGATCCTTTATATCAAACTGGAATGAGCACATGTTTTTCAAGAAATTGCCAATAATTTAAGCCTATGGGAATATTTTATATGTTGTGTAGTTTTGCTTTAATTTCATCTCCATAATAAGGCTCGTATTCAACAATTGGCCACAGGATTTCCATTTTCTCAATAGCAATTTTACGAGCATCTGGGAAAATATCAGCAGATCCATCTGTTGATGTTTTAGGCCTTCTGTCAACAGAAACATCATTATGAGAATTTCGAATGAATGTGATCTTGTACCCGCCTTTCCAGAATATTTGATTACTGTCCCTCATATATCCAAACAAATTTCTTAATAGATAGACAATTTCACTATACCCATCTGCTTTAAAATATTTGCCATTTTCTACCCCTTCTAGTTGCAAGTACGGTGATTCTGATTCTGAGCTAAGCAATGTATGCATCATAGTCAAAGTGATGCTAGGAATGTCAATATTTTCAATTATATTGCCATGCTTAGAGATATCTACTATTGAGAACTGGAATGGGAAGAAATTCTCACAAAGGTCAATAGTTGAAGGTTTTTCATAACCCGCATTTGTATCTCTTTTAGTCAGCTTATACTGTTGGTACAAATAAGCCTCATTCGGACGTGTAAATGCATCACCAAGAGGAATATAAAACTAAATGTATTTGTTGTATTCAATTAAATTGTTTTTTTCCTGGTCGTTTGGTGGAAACGAACTATGTTCATAGCTTTAAATTTTTTGATTACTCATTTATTATATACAAACAAACTTGGTTTTTTTTTTTAATAAATGCACTTTTCCTATCAACTTAAGAAGTATGACTACTATCAAAACCCAACCATTTAACAAGCAGCTTATTTCCTTCCCTTTGTAAAACTTTCTCTACTAAGTAGTCTTAATCATACTGGGTCTTAAGCAGCTCTGATTCATGAAATATACACTTGATGGACTCATTTTTCAGAAATTTTTATTCTCTATGTTATGGGGTGCGTGTAAAATACGTTAGATATTTTAAAGTTCGTATGAAACTTGATTACTTTGTGTATGCTTCCTACACTTGAGACAGTACAAATTTAAGTTATTAATATTAATTTTATATATAATAAATGATTACCGAAGAACAAGCTAAAATGAGCATAGAGAGAAGAAAACAACTAATTGAAAAGTTGAAGGCCTTCCGGAAACCACAAAAAGACGAGTATGATAAAAATAAAAGACAGGAGCAGTCTTTGATAGATGTGATAGAGGACTTCGGACAAGCAACAAATGAAAATAAGAACCTAATCAAGGAACTTATTCCATTTGCTGTAAAGAATTTTACTAACCATGGATGCCTACGGAAACTTCATTACATAGGAAACTGTTTGATAAAGAAGACACCGGTGGCAATGGCGTTGAGCGCTATGGCAATGACGTTGAACGCTGTGACGATGGCGTTGTACGCTATGACGATGGCGGTGAACACTGTAATGAGGCGTTGAGGCGTTTTAAAACCGATATTGTACCGTTAACTAACTATAGAACAACATTTAATGGAGAGAAAGTGACTGAATTCTTAAATAATTGCGATGACAATGTTTTTGGACTAAGGCTTGAAGGAAGCCAAATATATATTGGTGGTAGCGAAGTAATATTCTGCAATGACCGACTTACTGTAAAAGATCAAACATATATTAAAACTAATGGTTTACTGAAATTGCTAACTAGTAAGTATCTATCAGAAAGTGACTACACTGCAACTGACTATGAAAACTATAGTCATATCCTAACTGATACAAATACAGTTTTTCAAAAGGACACCAACTCACGAACACCAAAATTGAGAATAGGTGATAATTGGAAAACTATTGTTAGACCAGTGTACGATATGATAACAAAAAACCGTTACTCTCCTCGTCTAGGAGAGTAAGACATATACCAGTTATACCAAAGAATACATATGGATGATGTTATGAAGTTCATTTATAGGCTACTCATTATTTATGGCAAAGATAATGCTGGAAATGGTAACTTTTACAATGAGAAGCTCGGAATAATGAATATGCTCAAGAGTGAGTTTAATGACTTTGTTGTAAATAATCCAAAAGGCATAAAATACTTGATACGAATGTTGAACATAATACCCCCTTCATTCTGGGAGTCGGAGCATCATGGAAAAGGATTACTCAATGACATAATAAATCAGCTACCTTTTTAGTTGCATGCACCAGACTATAAATTCCTAGGCCCAGGTACCAGACTAAAAGAGAGACTCGAGGGAGGTGATAAAACTGTTAATCCATTTGATAAGGCTGCAACGGAGCATGATGTTGTTTACCATTACCATAAAGATATAGCTGAAAGACATGTAGCTGATAAGGAACTAGAAAAGAAAGCATTCAAAATATGGTTAACCTCAGATGCTGATCTCAATGAGAGATTGTGGGCTGGTGTTACTGGATCTGCGATGTATATTAAATGTAAGCTGGGCTGGGGAATTAAAATAAAATTTTAAATTATTATTTATAATAAATGACAGAAAAAGCATCGCATTTCAAATTTCTAACGAGGAGCTGAAGGGCTTGAATATTGATTATTTCCTGACGAAAGACCAACTGGAACAAAAAAACAATAAATAGAAGGAAGGCAAAAGTATGACTATCAAGTCTGAACTCCACAGCTTAAGAAAATTTCGAAGGAAATGAAGACTGGAAATGGTTTCACATCTCACAATGGCGAATGTTTACCTTTGATTTTTGCCGCATTAGGAGTTCTAGGCGCANGACTGGAAATGGTTTCACATCTCACAATGGCGAATGTTTACCTTTGATTTTTGCCGCATTAGGAGTTCTAGGCGCAGGAGTTGCCTCATCTATCGCTACATCAGTAATTAATACTAAGAAGAGAAACCAGGAATTGGAAGAACAACTTAGACATAATTTGGCCATAGAAAAACAAGGTTAGGGGGTGAAGAATGCCAAACAAAAGTAACTCCACTCTGTAACATTGATATTAATAAAATGGTTAAAATATTAACATTAAAAATTTTTGAGGTGTATTTATGATTGATAAGCTACCTAACACGCCACTCGATAAGGAATGTGGGATTGTTAACCTAGATGTTTCAAAAAAACTCTGGAACATACTGGGCATGCTATTGGAAAAACCCAATAAAAATTTTTTTTTCGAATCATGTGGTGGAGATCCACCCCGGGAATTTATTACGTATTTCGGGGGTAATATTATTTATAACGGTGGCAGAATTTAAAATTTCCACCAAGTAATTTGTGGTAATTTATGTGTCATTGTGCTAAATCACTTTTCACATAGTTTTAAATTTCCAAAAAGTATTTTACTTTTAATAAACGATGGTTATATGTGGAAATGTATTAAAGACCTGTTGGATTGAAGATCAAATTAAAGAACACAGGGACAATGATACAACACCTGAGAAGATCAATCAAAGTGATTTTATTTCCCACCCACAGTTCAGTGACTTTATAACAACACTGGCAAGAAATAAAAGATCTTTGTATAAAGCCTTTCTTACCTACTTGGAATAAGATAATAATATAGATTTTGAAATCAAAATGCTTAGAAATGTGGGAAATCCTATTACACCTAATGATGCAGTCAATCAAGAATCACAGTCCAACAGAATTAACATTATTCGTTTAGTCGGAAAATATAGTTCAAAGGACAAATTATTTAACCTGGGTAATAATCAAACAGAATACATTTTTATGAAGACTGGAAGAGTAAATGAGATTATAACCAAAACAGAGGATTATAAATTAATTATCAGATTATACTGTAATTTGAAAATCATTAACATATACACTGAAGAGCCAAAAAAACTGGTACATCTGCATAATATCATGTAGGGCCACCCGAGCATGCAGAAGTGCCGCAAGACGACGTGGCATGGACTCGTCTAATGTCTGAAGGTATGCAGGAGGCATTCACACCACAAATCCAATCTCCGCCAATTTCAGAAATAGTTGCACGTCTGTCACGTTTAATGATTCTCGTTAGTCGTCGTTTGCCCCATTCTTTCACGATATTTTTCCGGCCGCAGCGATGTCGAAGATGTGATGTTTTACCGGATTCCCGATATTCACTGTACACTTGTGAAATGCTCGTACGCGAACATCCAAATGTTATCGCTACCTCGGAGATTCTATATCCCATCTCTCGTGCACTGACTATAAGACCATGTAAAAACTCACTTAAATCTTGATAACCTACCATTGTACCAGCAGTAACCGATCTAGCTGCCAACCGCATCGCAATACTCTGATTGGTTCCATACCTCTGTTATTTTCATACACACACCTATACCAGTTTTTTTGGCTCTTCAATGTATATACCTTTCGAAAAAAAAAAAGTATCTTATCATCGGGCACTAACCCGATGATAAGATACTTTTTTTTTTATTCCAAAAACTTTCCATTTACATGAATGTGCAATTGGGTTTTTTGAAATATTTATGGTATAAAATACATTTAAAAAAGAGGAGAGTCTGTTAGTTTTTAATGAAAACACTTCCATTAAAGGAAAAAGAACATGTGCTAATAGTCTAAGGTTTTAAAAAGTCTTTAATTTTATTACAATACTTACTATTATTCAACTTACGGATCAAATATATTGTAACAAAACCATATTATTCATCCCAACATTTTGAAGAAGTCTCCCTATATTTCTCAAATGGAACATCGCCAGCAACGAAATCGCTATGAATATCTTTAAGATTTGTATTGTCTGGTCTGAATATGCGAAGAAAATAATAATTGTCTGTTATAAACTGTTTAGGCACTTTTGAGTGTGTCTGTGCTAAATAGTAACAATCAATATCTTTGTGTCTACTGCGAGTGGATAAATCTCTCACTTTGTCCTGATTTTCAAGTATGACATCATCAAAAACAACAACAGAGCCATTACAACATTCATCCATGGTAACCATGTATTCATTTGTACGGAAGAAGTACGCTATTGGTTCAGTTATAGATTTTGTTCCTGCTACCTCTGTATTTTCCTTTAAAGTGATTTATTTCGGCTGGTTCAGACTTTTTGAACACACATATAGAGTATCAAAGTCCAACCATCCCGGACCATATATAAAATTATCAACCATTAGTGTAGTTTTTCCACAATTACTAGGACACACTTTCAAACATCTAATATTATTAGGCATTAATTCTCCATGGCATTTTATCGATACTGTCTTGTCTGGTATCCTTATTTTAATATCCCAGTCTACATGTTTCGTGTTTCTTGGATAATTCANCAAAGTCCAACCATCCCGGACCATATATAAAATTATCAACCATTAGTGTAGTTTTTCCACAATTACTAGGACACACTTTCAAACATCTAATATNGGACCATATATAAAATTATCAACCATTAGTGTAGTTTTTCCACAATTACTAGGACACACTTTCAAACATCTAATATTATTAGGCATTAATTCTCCATGGCATTTTATCGATACTGTCTTGTCTGGTATCCTTATTTTAATATCCCAGTCTACATGTTTCGTGTTTCTTGGATAATTCACTTATTTAATAGATTTTTTGAGATAAGTGAGTTAAGTATTCAAGTTAACAGATAACAAATCAGTGTTGAAGAAAAGATTACATTATCCTTTAGAGATAGAGGAGCACTCAGTGGCTTTAGTTCAGTTCTATACTACATATCTAGAACATAACATTACCCCCCCCCCCGTGAAGAAAAATAGGTTCTATTTTATAGACCAGGGTGGTATGGAAACGTCAGTTGAAATTCCAGTTGGTCAAAATAGTGTAAAAGATATTGTAAAAACTATAAAAACAATTCCACTATTTAATATTGTTTGAATGTGTGGGGGAGAAAATAATAACATTTTCCTCGAGCAGGATAAGACAAAAAACAGGGTGAAAGTAAAATGTATGCGTGATTTACAGNAGAAAATAATAACATTTTCCTCGAGCAGGATAAGACAAAAAACAGGGTGAAAGTAAAATGTATGCGTGATTTACAGGTTAAAAAATGGGATACGATAGGAGAACTTTTGGGTTTCCAAGAAAATAAAATCTTGAAAGCAAATGAGTACCATTGTGGAAATAAAATTCCAAAATTTGTTTCCTTTGAAATAATAAATATACACTGTAATATAGCTACTGGAATGATAAAAAAACATAATGAATAAAACCATTGAGAAAGTAGCATAATTGCTACATTTAAACCAAGGGCAACATTTGGATTTGGTAACACAATATATTACGAACCTGCTTATCCATTATTTTTTCCGGTGCAAACAACTCAAGTAAAGAAAATAATAATTTATATTAATGATGGCAAAGGCAAGTTAATAGATTTTGATTCATCAGTAAGAACTGTGATATTAGAGATGAGACCATAATATGGTCCCTGGTGAGACATTAAGTCGACCATAAATCTTTTCTAATTTTCTTTCTTGTAAGGTAATAAATATGGAAAGTATTTCTACAAAAAGTACAACAAAAGATTCAGAAAAACAATTAGGTGTTTCACATACTTTAATATATCAAATTTTCAGGTGCATACATAAACTTTTAATCAGACTATGTTGCGGCACCTTGTGTAAGTTAGAGCGAAAATTGTCTTTAATGGGTTTTTCAATCATTAAAACTATATAGAGATATGAATAGAAATGAAAATATACTGATGTATAATTATATGAATACGGTAATTTACTCTTTTACAAACAGAATAGAATGCCTTTGTTTGTCACTACAATCTTTCATTCCTTTATACACAAAACTTGTGCCTCCACGATTAACATCACTTAACACATTTTTACTGAAAATCTGTACAAATCTGTCTGGTAAGGACACCTTAAAATTTCCTGAAGTAACTACCACTTTGAGACCGTCCTAGTTTCTTTTTTTCAGCGTCGTTGATCGGGTACGACTGCCCTCTTGTAAGGTCGGAAAGTTTCATAAAATGGCGTATGCTCTTTAATGCATTTAGGAACTGTTCCATGTTTTATTCTTTATTAAAGATTTTCATTCCTTTAACACTGTACTCTCAATTTCAAATTCAAAAATGTGTTGCTGCACCTTTTCCTGAACGCCTTTTTCTGAATGCCTTTTTTAGAATGCTTTTTTCTGGGCGCATTTTCTTAGCGCTTTTTTCTGTACGCCAATTTCAATGCATCTTTTTTTTGCGCTCGGAAATAAAATTCAAACGCAAATTGTTACACCCCTTTTTTTTGCGCTCGGGAATAATAATGAAATGCAAATTTTAACGCAACTTTTTTTTGCGCTCGGAAATACAAATCAAACGCCAATTTTGACGCCACTTTTTTGCGCTGCGCTCGAATCGGTATTTTCTATCTACTGTAATCAACCTTTGACTGGAAGTTATTTCATTGTAGCCTCAAAGAAGTTGTTTAAAAAGCGTAACTGAAATTTTTACAGTAAGTTTACTTCATTGTGGCCTCAAATATGTTCTGTAGTAAGCGTTTTCTATTTAGTGCTCTCAAAAATTATAAAGTCGATGTGTTCTCATTTAGTTGTATCTTTTATTTCTGTTTACACATTAATTAGCATGTGTTTTATATTATTTCTACTCAACGCACCACTTTTGAGCAAACTGGGAAATTTCATTATTCCTACTCTTAAATTGACATCAACCACTCAAGTATTTTAAATTCTATTTTCTCCAAGGTCAGCTAGTGTGTTATTATATATTTAAGAAAAAACAATGAAATTAATTGGAAATATTGCACATTTTAGTCAAATAGATTGGTATGTTAGTAGAACTCATCATTTATATAGCAGATTATTTCTTGTTTTTATAGAATAATATTACTTATTCCTAGCATAAATGTTTATTTCCTTAGAACTACAACTACCATGCTCATGGTGCTTTAAAGGGTTTGTCGAATACACCGGAATCTTGTGATGGATAAATACAAGTGGCCTTATGTACCACACATACTATGTAAGCATCAGGGTAGATATAGACTTAAGTCGAGTTAGGATGGTTTTCGTTTTCTGCGTATTTTACCAACATCGCATCACGAACCACCAGCGGAACTGTAAAGAACAAGCGATGTAATAGTGACTTACCAACAGACCTATGCTTTTGTAATGGGAACTTGATTTTGCTTACGATGAATATGAACTAATTGTTAATTTAGAGACGGCATACCTGAAATCATTTTAAATTATCTACGCATTCACGTGGTCAATTTACTGACATTGAAACCAAGCTCTTTGATAGTTCCAAAAAAAAAATGCAGTGTCATGACACAGAACTGTGTACTGCGCAGCTGGCATACACTCCCTGTGAACACACCTGCTGCCGTCGGTACGCTTCGAGATTCCACCTGGCAGGCCAAGTGGACTAGCTTTCTGAGGTCACCTCATAGCAGTCCCCCCTCCATCATAGTGCTTCCCTTCTCAGTAATAATGGCCCTTGAGAATTTCCGAACTCTTGATGCCAATTTGGCATCCGGGGAAGGTGCCTGGGATGAGGCGGGAACACGAAACTCTTCTAACTATAACAACCCCACTAGTACAGCNGGTGCCTGGGATGAGGCGGGAACACGAAACTCTTCTAACTATAACAACCCCACTAGTACAGCTTTCGCGAATGATCGCAATATAATGAGGGTGAAACTATGAACCAGGAGTGCAATGGCTGAAAAAAAAACACGATCACCATAGTGCTACCAAAGCGAGATTCACTAATGTTATTCTGTAGTTTCCCATAATTCCAAATGTTTTTCTATTGATCAAATAAACTAANCCAAAGCGAGATTCACTAATGTTATTCTGTAGTTTCCCATAATTCCAAATGTTTTTCTATTGATCAAATAAACTAATTGTTTTACGAATTAAAATTTTTGCCCAGACTTAAATTTCAAGCAGTAACTAAACAGAAATATAATTTTTATTCGGCACACTGAATGGTTGAATATAAGCTAATGATTTACTTCTTCTGGAAAGGTCATTTGTTGCTAGTTTGCGTAAATAAAAATAATGATCTATTGAATTTCGAATGGCGGAAAAAACGCACCAGACAGATTTGCAAATATCTGGAACACGCGTCACAAGAAACTTGTTAACTTTATGATAGTAAATTCTTATTTAGCAAGAGCCGTAGTGCAGCAGTAACAAGAGCNCAGTAACAAGAGTGTTCGCTTCCCACCAAGGTGAACCGGGTTTGATTCCCAGCAGGGTCACTCTCAGATTTTTGCACGTGAAACTCGTTTCGAACGATACCGCTGGTCAACGGGTTTTCTCGGGGATTCCGCGATTCCTGCGCCCTTGCATTCCGGCGCTGCTCCGTGCTCCCCTTGTTTCAACTTTATTGACTCACAAAACCCCCTGTGCCAAGATTTGCCCAAATCTCTCCAATCCACTCGTATTTAGCATCGACATCAGTGTGATTTTAAATTAAAACCAAATGCCTTACAATAGAGGTATGTATCAAAATATAATAGTTGCATAATCTATGACCGGAGCAGATTGTAGATTGTCGTTGACTGGCCTGCCGNAGGTATGTATCAAAATATAATAGTTGCATAATCTATGACCGGAGCAGATTGTAGATTGTCGTTGACTGGCCTGCCGTAGTCAAAAATTAATAGTTAAATGGAAAATTCGGAAAATACGTAGATGACAGATTATTAATGAGTTTGCACTGTTTTACAATTGTAAACGCCTCAGGTTATGCTAGTCTGTTGGCTATTCTGTAAGCTTATAATATAATGTTCTGTTACTTTCCAAGGTGTCCTTCGCAACGTCAGCTTTAATGAAAAACAGTCACCTTGCTCGCGACCAATGGCTACATTGAAATTAACAAAATTTAGTTGAAATGTTTTATTTACTCATGCATGGCTCTTGATAAGTACTGTTCTTTACGAAGGACAACTCCAAATTGTTTTGAATGACATAAAACACATTTTGAACGAATGAGATACATCTGAACAACTAACGTAACTACACCCCCTCTTTTTTCCCCAAATATNATAAAACACATTTTGAACGAATGAGATACATCTGAACAACTAACGTAACTACACCCCCTCTTTTTTCCCCAAATATACATCGATCAACCCACATAAAAACATGTTTTATTTATCGTGACTATTCGCATAAACGTAAACCGCAATAAAATATGACAAAAAAAAAAAAACATTTTTTAAACTTGTGTATTAATGGTCTGCACGTGCTCTTCGAGCTTGCCTTATTTTAGCTTATGTGCTCCGTTCATAAAAAGAACCAATGCACATGTGCGCGCAATGTCCTCTGATAAAGGAAAATTCTTCAGCTTCCAAAGTAAGTGTTGGGGCTGTAGGCCTACTGCAACATATGTTCAGCTTTCTAGATCTTCATCATCTTGGAAAGTAGAGTGAAGAATGAAGGACACCAATAATAACAACTATTTCGTAGACACCAAGATCATGGCGTAGATATACTAATGGCTATAGTTCGAATTCCCTTGTAGCAAAATTAACAGCATAATGGTCAAATTATTAAAATATATTTACTCCATGTTTCTCTGTGTACAGTGGCATATCAGTACCTTCTGCAATGCTCGCGAAACCATACAANCATAATGGTCAAATTATTAAAATATATTTACTCCATGTTTCTCTGTGTACAGTGGCATATCAGTACCTTCTGCAATGCTCGCGAAACTATACAAAAATTTTATGTTAGGCAGCTTATCGCAAATCCGAGGCGTAGATATTCAGTAATTTTACCATGTTACTGTACATACGTTATAAAGTGNAAAATTTTTATGTTAGGCAGCTTATCGCAAATCCGAGGCGTAGATATTCAGTAATTTTACCATGTTACTGTACATACTTTATAAAGTGGAATTATATATGCACTCGCAAACCCACACATGTAGGTATGTAGGTGTATGGCGATGCACATGCATGAAGGTATAAGGTAAAGCATATACATAAAGGCATAAAGCAGTCCATACATTTGCAGGCATAAGGTAATGAATACATATGCAGGCATTGGGCAATACATATGTGTGACGGATTTTCAGTGATTTCTAGATACTGAGACCTGTTAATGAAAAAGTATAAATTTTTTTACTTGTGCTCCACAGTAATTATATTTAAAACACATAAAAATTTTCGTCTTTTAATATTTGCAATTTTTTTTTTCAAAGTATACTAGTTGTTTTTGTAACATTTGGGACACAATTCACCGATCGGCATAAGACACTAAAACCACGAAAAACGTTCATAGAAACATGTGACCCCTTGTTTGTTCTTCTGACATGATAATACATTATTCAAACCAATAAAAGACAAGACATGCATTTTATGTATGGGTTCGTGGAATGCATTGCAGTAGAAGTGATTCCTATTGGTTGCCTTACGTGTTCTAAATACTTAATATCATTTTAAGATAATTTGTGGGGCCACTTGAAAACAACTGATAATGCAACACACATTCTCAAAATCTAAATACTTCGTTAGCGTATCCAAAAAGGCTGCCAATTTATTCCACAAACACTTATTATTTTTGGGATACGACAGTTTACGATAACTGCATGCGTGTGTTCAAGCTGAAGGTCATCACTTTGAGCACAACCTATAATGATAAGCATCGCAATGTGATTGCAGTAAAAACCAGACAATAACTCGGTAAAAAAGATCATATATGCCACATCTTTCAGGTAACTATTTTGATTGTTTTCGTGTCTCCTGTCCACCGGTTAAGTGAGTCCCACANTATATATGCCACATCTTTCAGGTAACTATTTTGATTGTTTTCGTGTCTCCTGTCCACCGGTTAAGTGAGTCCCACATGTTATAAAACATTTATATTTGCAATATTTATATTGGAAATTGCTAATAAATAAATGTGTGCCTTTGAGAAAGCTTACTTTATGCCACTTTTATTTACTGATATTTTTGGAGGTGTGGTATTTCGTAATTTTGTTATCAGTATATTATTGTGTTCAGATGAAGTGTAAATTTTCACAGCCTGAGCAATGTCTTCCACCGTAGCATGTCTGGTTATAATATCGGCAGTGTTTAGAACAACTTAACATTCTTGCAAAGGGAACAACAAAATTAACATATTATAAATTTAATAACACCACTGTATGGGCTAGAATAAGGTAGAACAAAGTTTGGTAGGGNCAACAAAATTAACATATTATAAATTTAATAACACCACTGTATGGGCTAGAATAAGGTAGAACAAAGTTTGGTAGGGGATGAAGTATCTCCGGTTATGCATTGCTCAAAATACTCAGTTATTTGGTCAGAGTCTACGCAAAAGAACAAGTCGTTGCCACTCCAGCTGTGTTTGTCAATACTGCAGGTACTGAGCTCTCGCGCTACTGTGACCTTCAAAAATGCACTGTTGAAAAGAAAAGTGTCAAAATTCGTAAAACTTAAATACGTAATAAATTGGTATTGATTAATAAAGCTAAAATTTCTCTTTAGATATCTGTAGAAAATTTTATGTTTATTTATATTATTTTGATACTAAATTATTGCCTTTTCAAGACATTTGATTAAAGATACACAANCAACAAAATTAACATATTATAAATTTAATAACACCACTGTATGGGCTAGAATAAGGTAGAACAAAGTTTGGTAGGGCATTAAGTATCTCCGGTTATGCATTGCTCAAAATACTCAGTTATTTGGTCAGAGTCTACGCAAAGGAACAAGTCGTTGCCACTCCAGCTGTGTTTGTCAATACTGCAGGTACTGAGCTCTCGCGCTACTGTGACCTTCAAAAATGCACTGTTGAAAAGAAAAGTGTCAAAATTCGTAAAACTTAAATACGAAATAAATTGGTATTGATTAATAAAGCTAAAATTTCTCTTTAGATATCTGTATAAAATTTTATGTTTATTTATATTATTTTGATACTAAATTATTGCCTTTTCAAGACATTTGATTAAAGATACACAACATTAAATATTAATACTAATATGCAATTATAAATCATGATTGAAAAAATTGCTGAAGCTAAAGCTTCAGTGTTCATAGCTGCACTTTCTTCTTGAAGAAAATGACAGTGAGGAAAACTTACACAACGAGAACAATAGACCACAAGCAAGAGTAAATGCCTAAGCGGTGCCCATAATTCTTTTTATTGCCGTTTTTAACCTACTTTCCGTTGGAAAGGTAGGTTTATGAAATCACCGGAATGTATGCCTGTGTCACCAC
>NQII01002493.1:137738-293833 GCA_002778355.1 Clitarchus hookeri | reverse complement strand
TTGTTAAACGCCAAAAAATCACGAAATAGTCACACATATTTTGCCCGAAGTCAGAAATCACGCACCGAGAAACAGCTGACAAACTGGAAAGGGTGACATCTCCCCCCCTCCACAACCTTCAGGAATCATGGCACGTTTTTGAAATGAATTGTTCCGTTTCCTACCAACACCCTTTCGCCCCAACAAGGCGACATGTGCCGACAATCAGGGAGAGAGGCTAGAGGGCATATAAGCCTCTTTGCAGGGAGGGAGGGGAGCGGTAATATGTAGACCTTCGAGCAGAACAGTTGAATATCGCTGCACAGAGCGGTTAGATCGGTCAACAGTTGAAGATTACTGCATAGAGAGAGGTCAGCCGTGCCGAGGGCGGCAGGGAGGGGGGAATCGGACCCCTGACCACATCAGTAGAGCAGTTAGTGAGACAGCACCAAGCGTGGGCCTTTCCCAAGGCCGCCCACATCGCCGGAGCTCACCCACCACAGACAACATACCAGCACCAACAGCAGTGTTGTTAAGTATCAAGTCGCCATCCAGAGAAGCCCCCCTCTACTGCGATGTCACCCCTTGTTAATACGAGTAGCTAAAATAGAGTACCACACCTCGGAAGTGTTTCTGTATGTTTTTTATAACTCGAGACAATATATCCATCCTACATAATGGAACATCAAAAGACTACCTTATTGAAATACCCTCTATCCCAGGTACCTTATAGTCTGTGCCTGGAGGAATTAACTCCGACCCTATAAACCACCCTGTATTCCACAGGTGGGGAATAGCGTCAAGTTAAATTGGCGCACAATGTGTGGGGCGTCAAGTTGATGAGTTCTTTCCGTTCATAAATGAAAGTGTCTCAGGGATATGATATTGCCATAGCAGAAAGGCATGAGTCATTATGCCTCTTCCGCTCAAGGTTGACTCAAAGGCAAAAGGATTGTTTTTTTTTTCGGCTACCAGACGAATACGACTTTAAATAAATAGGTTGAATCTTAAAAGACCAAATCCATTGAAGATTTCAACTATTTTTACACAAATTCTGAAACCTATATAGACGAACGTTATAATTTTTTGAGATGAAAATATTTTCGCTAAACTAGAATTCATAAACCCGAAAAACGAAGTTAGTTTTCAAATGGTTGAGAATGCTGTATCTTACTTAAACTTGGCAGGCGATATTTCAGTAGATGACTCACATGAAGAATTTAACTTGTTGAAATCGTTCTTGGGTGTAAGAGTGGAAAATTGTAAAGACACCACTGCACAGAAATGGCACCAGCTCTTTAAACAGTTTCCAAAAAATTTATACCAAGAATTCATTTAAACTAGTTTCCTTCATATAAAGTGTCCCAACTTCTAACTGCTTTCCCGAAAGCGTTTTTTTCCAAATGAATTTAAAATTATCGGATGCCACTATATATAAATATGTATTTTATGTCTTATAATAAGGTTAACATATGAATGTGTGCTTTATATTATCTTCTCGTGGATAAACAGTGCGGTTCCTACCTGAGGTTGGCTCACTGGTTGGTAACTAGCCTCCTGCCCCTAAGATCCCTGGTTCGATACTAGGCCCCAGTTGGCGGCATGTTTGTGATGTAAGTGTACTAGACACTCCCGTAGTGTGTTTTTTAAGCATATTATTTTGTTTCTTAGTACAAATTTTGTTACTGCTGAGAAGCACTACAATCACTGATGGGTTATCAGTGTTAGTCAACAGTAAAGGAACACTTGTCAGCAATAGCAAATATTTATATTGGCTATTCACGGTAAAGGGAGCACTTTAGTAAGCTCTCTCATCTGGAGTAATAGTCCATATAAATTTTTATTTTGGCCTTAGACGTTACCTTTCAAGTGCGGTGAATTATACACACTATGTGTATTACTTACATGCAACATTCATTCAAAATGATGGTTAAAGGATAAAATATGGCTGAAAGGAAAAAGTAACTAGGGGGTCAAAAAAGCTCAATTTTCTGTTTTCTGTGGACAATTTATACCTGTTGTAAATTGAAGTTGTTCCGGAACACGACGCCGTGATTTTAATTAACTTTAAAGAAAAAGAAAAATTATACAAATTTTACACTTAAATATTTATTAACTAATTTAAAAACACCAAATAACACTGCAGATGTATAAAAAAATAAGCATCTCTCAAGATAGAGAAATAGTGTTTGCAGTTATTAGGTGAAATAAGTGCATGGCCCAACCACATTTTCACATGACAATCAGGGTTGCTAAAGAATACCATGAACTAGTTTCCATAATTTTTCTAGCCTTTCCAGCAAAAACATAATTTCTTAAACATTGAATCACATGTTCTCTAACAGAAAAATTGCAGCTTTATAAAATGTTGGTAAACATATATTTGTATAACATAAAAGGTTTGAATTATTATTATTATTTAGTTAGAATTATGTTTGTCTTTTCAATGTAATAGGCAGCACCAATTAACAGCCTAAAAACGGGTTCGATGCCAAACAACCCACATACACACGGCGCCCCGCCGCTGACCCAATGATTTGAGTATTTGTCGGGGTGCATTTGTACAAACACCTCATGAGTTATGGGAGTCTAGGCTCCCAGTCTCATAACACCAAGGCCATTCGGTGGCATATGATGGTTCGGCGGCGAAAACCCGCGCACTTGCAACCAGGCTATGGTTGGGGAAGGTAGCCTTCCTCATCTGGCCTAGCCTTGCTACCCTTCAGGTAGCTCGGTCAGCTAGGTGTCTTAGGTGTTTTAGGCACACGATGGCAACTACAGGTAAGCAACATAGGACAGGAGGGACTCCTGTCCCACCTCTCTCGGTTAACACGGGCACAATACGTGACTCACAATGGCTCACTGATTATTGGCGACACACAGCACCAATAGGAAGGCAGATACAACCTCATGTTGCCATTCCAGTAAAAAAATATTTTTAAGCCACTCAGATAAGAAAAATGTGCTAATTCTTCCTATTTAGAATACAGTAGTGACGATAGCTCTAATACAGATAATACTGTTAAAAAAAAATACGAGAAAAGTAAAAAAAAATTACTATCCCGGTGTACATTCCTGATACCAAGAAAATCACATTTATAAACAATAAATTTTCATAATCAAAACATATTAGGAAAACTACAGTCTCTAACAAACAACACCTAAAGGTACATGTGACAAGGGGGAAGAATTTTGCTTTCTGCAAGTTCCTACGAATGTACAACATACCCTTTTACACACATGGTAAGAAAAACGAAAAACCAATTAAAATAGTCATTAAAGGACTACCACAGGACATATATATATATATATATATATATATATTAGTAACATATATAAAGAGATTCGGGAATATAGTTGTAAAGTTAATAATATCTGGAAATTCAGAATACCAGCTGATGCACCTGCAGTCTTTGGAACTGTAGTGGAACAACACGTCAAATTCGACGGATTGAAAATACCCACATTACACTACACCTCAGTTCGCATAGAACTGTATAAACAACGCGCCGAAGATGTGGTGCAATGCCTGCGGTGTTGTGCACTTGGCCACACTAAGAAATACTGTATACTGGATCCAATCTGCGCTTTGTGTGCAGGATCGCACACAAAGGCAGAATGCACACTTAAATAACAAGATAAAGCAAAGTGGAAATGTACACTTTGCAAAAAACAAAACACTCGGCTGTGGGGAAACAGTATGAAGTAATTCACAAACACATAGAGGCACGCAGACAAAGGATGGCACCAAAACCCGCCAAACAACCACGAGACACTAGGCAGGAAAACCGGCGAACAAATGTTCAGTCGAAGGCTGAATTCCCTCCACTCCACAGCCCATACGGTGAATAAGCACCCAAACAAAAGTAGTGGGGAAAACCGCAGCAAAACAGGAGAAGTGACTACAACACAACAGATAATACGGCCATGTTGGTAGATATGCACGAACTGTTCGATTTTCTGCGAGAAACACGCTTTGTAACCATAATGGATCATTTTAGGCCCATAATCATACATCTGAAAGCCATGAAAACACTACAGGAAAAGCAGATGCTGCTACTTACAGCATTCGCTACACTTCCCAAATAAATAGACAACACTTTAGGACAACACCAAATTACAATTAAATAATTGAAATGTACTACATACACCTTCTCGTCTCGGAACTCCCTGATTGGTTCGGGGCGAGGGGTGACACGACCAATAAACGCATTTTCGTGTCGATGACCTCTGATTGGTCCGGGACTAAAAGTAACACTTTCCTATAAAAAAGACATGACTTTGGCCATAACACTGCAGCCGTTCACACATACCGATATAGATAACACCTCACCTACACTTTAAATCACACTAAGGGTGCCCTGCCCTGGCTGGTTATTTGGGAATTCGTGAAAGGTGGGAAATAGTCACAACCACCACTCTTTTTCCGTGTCAAGAGACACACATGCCAGTCGAGGTAGGGGTCGGGGGGCTAATTTAATTAAATTTACAAAAAATAAATTAATTATATAATAAACAAACACTTATGAAATAATAATTTTTTTTAAATATATATATAATTACAAAAAAAACATATATACTTTGACGCTATTCCCCACCTGTGGTATACAGGATGGTTCGTAGGGTCGAAGTTAATTCCTCCAGGCACAGACTATATGTGCCTTGAAGGTTGAGGGTATATCAATAAGGTAGTCTTTCGGTGTTTCACTTTACTGGATGGATATATTGTATCGAGTTTAAACATACAGAAACACTTCTGAGGTATGGTACTCTATTTAACTAACTCGGATTAACTGTGGGCGATGTCGTGGGGGAGGGGGGCTTCTTTGGACGACGATTTGATACTTAATTCTGCTGGTAGTGCTTGGTATGTTGTCGGCTGTGGATGATATCCGGCGGTGTGGGCGGCCTTTGAAAAGGCCCGTGTTTGGTGCCGTCTCCCCTGGACTGCTGCTCTGGGTTCGTTCCTCGACGCTCTCCTCTCATTCCGATGTCCTCTCGCGATTTCCCGACGCAACTGATTCTCTCGGAGCGGTGATAATGAACTGAATCCCTCTTCTTGTGTAAATTGGCTTATATCCTTTCTCGACAGCCTCCCTAAGTTCCTACATGTGTCTCTCTTGTTGGGGGAGGAGGGAGGTGGTGGCCTGTAGTACAAAGTACTTCTAACACGGGCCATGGTTCGTGAAGGTTGGGGGGGTTGGGAGAAGATGGTGGCCCGCACCCTGAAACTACCCTGTCAGCTTATTCTTCCGCAGTTTGGCTAAAAGGGTGGTAGGGGTGAGGAGTGTTCGTGGCACCCTTTTCAATTTGTCAGCTGTTTTCTCTGGCATAAAGCTAGAGTTGTATTTTCTTGGCTCTGTAATTTCTCCCGCTTTCTTACGTATTTACGTAGCGCCTTCCGGGTGCTTCGGCGATATGCCAGCTCTTACTCGGCACAACCTTGACACATGTAACTGCGATCCATTCTGGCTCTCCACATGACTCGTGACACGTGTAAACTGGTAGGCGCTTGCGGGGGTGGTGGTGGGGGGTCAGCGAGGCTTCTACTCCCAATATACGTTACACGTCAACTTGCACATATATATAAATGTTATGTATGTAACTTTGAAATTAACAACCCATAATGACGCACCGACTTTATAGTTTGTTGCAGGTCGGGAAGAAGATGACTTGGGAAAGGGGGACTCTACTGTTGCTGGATTCAGGGTCTGGTACCAGGGGCCCCTCCAAGTTTAATTTATTAACAAGTGGTTTTTTATAATTCCACTGTCACAAACGCTGAAACAATTAATCCTACCCCGAAGAAGACCTGTATAGCACGCCTCGTGAGACTAGGGACTCGCCGACACACTATACGCGAAATTAACTAGCACACTTGTAAACAACAGATCAACATGTTAGACACACATCACGACTCTCTCATTCACTCCAGCCGGGTGGCTGGAGGGGAGCTTCACTGCCCCGCCGAACACACGGATACGTCACTTTACTTAAAATAGACAACACCAATTAACAGCCTAAATACGGGCCCAGTGCCCAACAACTCACATACACACCGCCTCTGCCGCTGACCCAATGATTTGTGAAAGTGTCGGGATGAATTTGTTTGACAAACAGCCAGTGAGTTATGGGAGTGTAGGCTTCCGGTCTCACAACAATAAGACCATTCGGTGGCATATGAAGGTTCGGTGGCGAAAGCTCGCAGTCGTCAAGCGTCAGCGAGAGGAAGCAGCAAGCAGCAGTACCCTACACCTACAAGAACAACCACCTGCAAATCTTCAAGTCCGTGGCACGGCCGAGTAGTTCTTATTAGATCTACTCGTGCAATGGAAGGTTTACAAGTGCAGATAGTTCTTGTTAGAGCTACCGCGCGACCCAGGATCAGTAGTTCAGTGCATGCGTCGAGCGNTTGTGGAATGGTTGGTTTACAAGTGCAGATAGTTCTTGTTAGAGCTACCGCGCGACCCAGGATCAGTAGTTCAGTGCATGCGTCGAGCGGCCGGCCTCGCGGAAGAGAAAGCAGAAGTAGAGTGTGCATGACGACTGCGGCAAAGCTGTGCACGATTAAAGACACGCATCGCAGTACATAGTAAAATCACACACACAAACAAGACACAAAGGCACACAGTTTCAAGAGTCAACTGTGTGGGTTCTCGGGTAAGGAGGCCTACCCCAGCCGCCACTCGAGAGCCAAGCCTTGTGGGCACACGCACTGGTCCAGGGAGCAGTGATTATGGGGACATAATCATAATCAATCATTGTATATATCATACTGTACATATAGGGAAGGATTAATTACAATATACATTTTATATAATTAAAAAAATTTCAAAAAAAGAAAAAAGAAAAAATTTATATTAAAAAAAATACATATATACAACAAACTTTATAACACTCCAAATGACGCACCGACATGATAGTTTGTTGCATGTCGGGAAGATGACTTTGACTTCGGGAAGGAGGCTTTGTTGCTACTGGATTCAGAGTCTGGTACCAGGGGCCCCTCCAACTCTAATTTATTAACAAGGGTTTTCTTAATTCCAATGTCACAAACCAGGAAAAACTAATCGTACCATGTGGGAGGGCCCCGGGAGACTAGGGACTCACCGCCACACTATATGCGAAATTAATTAGCAGATATGCAAACAACAGTTCAACATGCTAGACATACATCACGACACAACATTCACTCCAACCGGGACGCTGCAAGATCTAGTTGAGTCACCGACGTGATTTATTTGATACATTACAATAAGCTAATTGTGTTATATCTAAATCTTCCTTTATAATTTATATTATAAAAAATGAGGAGCACGAAACCAAGCTAAATTGCCTTTTTTTTCATATTGTCCGTGCGGGACGCGATGAGCTAACCATCAAACGATACACAACCAGTCAGTTGTGGCCCACCATCTTGTTTATTATTTTACGAGAAGTTTTCAGTATTTATTTTCTTCAACATTTCCACATTAGAAAATTGGTAATTGAAGCTAAATATGCTAGGTTTATTAAAACCAATACTAATAATATACAGTAATGACACAATTATTTGCTCAAAGTTTTAACTTGGTAATGTGACGCTATTGGCGAACTACCCTTCTTTATGGTAAAACTGTATTAGCGTATTTTTAATACGTACGTGCGGGTCAGTAACGGCTTCATAATATCAGAAATTAGAAAATGATGTTATTTTTATTGTAACTGACAATTTTTTTTAAACAGGTAGGAAATTATCGCCTTATCAATAAAAAAAATGGGTGCATGTACTTATGTACGCGCGTTAGAAGTTATATTTCTTTGGCGTGAGTAAAAAAAAATTTTTATTTCGTATCCGAATTATTTATGTAAGTAGGAAGAACGATAAAATGAGCGAAGAAAGACATTAAATACATTTAATAAATGCTTCATTAAAGAACATATTTAATAACCCTTAACGTGCCAAAAGAAGCATAACTTAATAAAATAATACTTACAAAAAATTTACCTCAAATACTTGAAAACACTTTCAAAATACTTTTATTCCATTTTTTTACTAAACAAATTTTTCACGGGAGAATGTAAGTAAAATTAATTAATAACTTATATATATATATATAAACAATAAATAACTTATATAAATGAAATGTTATTCAATTTGCTTATTACATGAACTGATTTTCTGACGGTTTTAAATATGAACACGTGCTATGTTGTTTACCTTGCGTTTGTATATAGCTAGAAGATACGCGCATGCGCGTTGTGTTATACCTCTACCACGTTCACTGTCGAATTTCGTTACACTGTGCGCGCGCAACCTCCGTTGCATAATAAACCTTTACCCTAAACGCGCCAAAAGAAGTACAACATCAAAAATTATATTTGCGACTACTTAGAGCAACACCCAATTGGGGAACGTAGCCCGGAATTAGTGTACTAAACGTTCAATTAAAATGCGAGAAATTAATTAAATTCAATTGGGAGATGTTAGCTTGAGTATTGACACACTTATATGGGTCTTCAACAGGATGTATGTTCAAGTTGGCATGTAGCTATTAGGAAAATAATCCAACACACAGGAGCAAACTAAACATGAAAGACAATAAATTCTTATAAAAAAATTGTATTTATATTAAATGTAGAAAAGTAAATATTTTATTATTCACAAACTTCCTTGTATAAGGAACGCAGAATTAGACTTCATGTCGCACAACACTAAACTTAGCCGCAAACTTCTTTTTTCAGAGTTCTCTAACAACATTTCCAAGCCAATACACACGTTAGTTCGGGGAGTGAACGAATAAAGAGAGCGCCGCGACCATGCTAACGGAATACGAGTACACGGGTAGTCGACCCACCCGACAAAGGAGGCCTCTGATGTTTGCCACAGGCTGTAATAATAATGGCTAACAAAACCTCAGTGTACCACAGACACGACAGCTGCACACCGCGTTCCGATGGCTGAACTTACGAAGGTTACCAACTAGCAGGCCGCGACCCCGTTCCTTCAGGTGGCAAAACTCGGAAACCATTATTTATTGTAATAAAATTTACAAACATGATGCAAATCATGAGTTTGTCTAGTCGACAAGTACCGTAGTTATAAAAAAATACACTATAGTTGCGAAAATTTGTGAAAATTAAAACTCCTTATTTANATACACTATAGTTGCGAAAATTTGTGAAAATTAAAACTCCTTATTTATATTGGCCGCATTGCTAACTTATTTTTAAACACATTTGACATTTGAGAGGGTATTGGCACAGCGTGACTGCGTCTATCAAATAATGTGTAGAATCTGTTTTGACAACACTGATGTATGTAATACAAAACCAAATATCATTGCAAGTAAACTTTAAAATTTTTGCTTGTCAAGTATGCAGCTTTGTTAAATAATGGTAAAATAAATATGTTATAGCCTAACTTAGGAAACAGTTACATGCCAAAATGTGTTCTAACGATAAAGTAATTACGAAATAATGTTTGACATCATTAAGACTGTCATAGATGACGTTACTAAATAAACAAAATAGCTTTATTTAGTAAAATAATGGCGAGTTTTTAAANGTATTTATATTAAATGTAGAAAAGTAAATATTTTATTATTCACAAACTTCCTTGTATAAGGAACGCAGAATTAGACGTCATGTCGCACAACACTAAATTTAGCCGCAAACTTCTTTTTTCAGAGTTCTCTAACAACATTGCCAAGCCAATACACACGTTAGTTCGGGGAGTGAACGAATAAAGAGAGCGCTGCGACCATGCTAACGGAATACGAGTACACGGGTAGTCGACCCACCCGACAAAGGAGGCCTCTGATGTTTGCCACAGGCTGTAATAATAATGGCTAACAAAACCTCAGTGTACCACAGACACGACAGCTGCACACCGCGTTCCGATGGCTGAACTTACGAAGGTTACCAACTAGCAGGCCGCGACCCCGTTCCTTCAGGTGGCAAAACTCGGAAACCATTATTTATTGTAATAAAATTTACAAACATGATGCAAATCATGAGTTTGTCTAGTCGACAAGTACCGTAGTTATAAAAAAAGACACTATAGTTGCGAAAATTTGTGAAAATTAAAACTCCTTATTTATATTGGCCGCATTGCTAACTTATTTTTAAACACATTTGATATTTGAGAGGGTATTGGCACAGCGTGACTGCGTCTATCAAATAATGTATAGAATCTGTTTTGACAACACTGATGTATGTAATACAAAACCAAATATCATTGCAAGTAAACTTTAAAATTTTTGCTTGTCAAGTATGCAGCTTTGTTAACGAAATAATAATGGTAAAATAAATATGTTATAGCCTAACTTAGGAAACAGTTACATGCCAAAATGTGTTCTAACGATAAAGTAATTACGAAATAATGTTTGACATGATTAAGACTGTCATAGATGACGTTACTAAATAAACAAAATAGCTTTATTTAGTAAAATAATGGCGAGTTTTTAAANGATTAAGACTGTCATAGATGACGTTACTAAATAAACAAAATAGCTTTATTTAGTAAAATAATGGCGAGTTTTTAAACGTGGCTTTAAAGGATTATAATGTATGCATTTTAAAGATACTTTCTTCTTGCACTGATGCATATGTTCTTTAACAGTATCGTCTGCAATAGGTTAATCGTAGCCATTTGAAGTCAATTATGGCCACACAAAAAATACTCACTCTGTTCAAACAACTATTTCAGGTCACACAGACCCGGACTGGACTCGCCATTCGAGGCAACATGAAGCAAACACGGAACAATAGGCTGACCTACGGCCAGTTCATTTTTAGGCTAGAGTTTTCGACCGTCACCAAAGCGTAAACAGAGGCGAATGTAGAGAAAACTAAGATAGAGGATGGTATTTAGCCAGCACTCGATCCGGTCAGGTGATTGATTGTAGTATGGAATAAAGGACGAGCGATAAACATGTTATATTATCGTTTACCGTACAGTAATTATAATATGTCGATTATTATTTTTGCTTTTGTTATAAAACATACTACTGATTTCAATAAACCATAAATAAATTATAATTTATAAATAACTCCCAATATTGATTTTAATATATCTTTGTTGCACAGTAAGAATAGCTGGCTAAAAAAGGCAACGTACTTGTTTGCTGTTCAATTACGATGTAAGTGTTTATAATTTCACTTCTGTTCAGTATCAGTTTTAGCAGCAGTTTACACTGACAAATCCTGGTTGGACGAACAGAAATTATTGCCAAAACCGGGTAACTGTGATCAGTTCACTTGAAGATGAATCTAATGCANTCCTGGTTGGACGAACAGAAATTATTGCCAAAACCGGGTAACTGTGATCAGTTCACTTGAAGATGAATCTAATGCATGCAAAGTAAGTATAAATAATAAAATATGGTAATGGAACGAAAAAAAGCCTACGCGGTTAGTTGCTGTGTTTCCAGGACCAAACTTCACCTTCGAGCCAACCAAAGTCTCCAATTATTTTATATAAATTTTTATGCATGAGTAGTGTAGTATGTATTGAAAATGTCAAACACATAATTTTCTTCAAGTTTTACAGAAAAGGATCGATATGCGTGTCTAGCAAATGATTCATTAGAACTTTACAGCATATATTCAAACGGGTACTTAACAGACATTGACACAGCTACATAATTGAGAACATGTGTTCGTACGAGTTCTATAAAATGACAACGCATGTACCACCTGCGTAAAATTCGCATTTGGAAGGCGAGTACTAGTAATATATAAAAAAAATGTCACAAATTTGATTATGAAATATACATGGAGACAACAAAATATAAAAGCTTTACAGAAAAACAGGAGAAAAGCAGTCGAAGGACTATAAAAAAAAAATTAATTTATATATACACGTACATAATAACATTAAAGTTAATTTTAAACATTTATTTTGGCAAAGGCAGTAGTTTTACGGCATCAATAACAATATCCGTTCATTATAAAGTGATATTTTCAACACAATTTACCGAACACAATACAAGTGTTTTATAAACAATATTATTTACATCGAAATTACTAAAATTATTTAAATTGTCAAATGTGACTATAATACAAAGAGTACAGGCGATTTTGAGTAAATGACAAAATGTGCCATTTTCAACTGTTACATGTTTTTTTTTTTTGCAGATGCCCGTGCTTACAGTATATGCTGCGGCTCTCGGATCCGCATTCCTCTTCTGATACGACTGTCCGCTAGTTCCGGCAACAAGCACTCCACACAAATTTCTGCGGTTTTGGTATCGTAATATTTTTCCCAGAATTCGTCGTCCATTTCTTCCCTTATTACTTCAGTCCTACTGTGGCAATAAATTACCAATACAGAGAATGTCCTGTGTGATATCTGAAGTTGCCCTTGTATTTTATATCTGTACCGATGTAATTTTTTAAGTAGCAACTTCTATTTTTTTTATTTCTAGGCAGATATTCTTACATTTTACTGCTTCACAAATAGACATGCTTTCTATAGATGGTACACACACTTTATCTCAACAATGCCATCTTTCTCCAGTATTCCATCTGGGCTGGCTCCAAGGTATGGTATCTCAGAGTGAACAAAAATGACACAATGTGCTACAGTTGTCCACTTATCTTTCTCGTAAGTGGATATGGCTTTTTTTCGTGAACTCGGCCGTAAATAATAGCAAGTGAATAGAGTTCGGTTCCACAAACATTATTTTTTACACTATTGTGGCAATATGTAACATTCACCATACAAAAGGTTACCCCAAATCGTGATGTACTTATCCTTTGCTGTCTTGCCTGCATCCACAGTGGATTCTCTAGCTGTCCAACGGTAGCTCGTCCTAATNGTACTTATCCTTTGCTGTCTTGCCTGCATCCACAGTGGATTCTCTAGCTGTCCAACGGTAGCTCGTCCTAATGTGGAACATAGCGTCAGAGAACCAGGTTCTTCCTTCAGCTTCCCTAAAAGCTTTGAAGATCATTGGGAGCTAAATCAGGTTTTGCAACATTTGGACCATACTCAATGTCACCAGTTATTTCGTCGATCTTTCTCTTTATTTTTTTTGCGTTGATATTTTCCTTCGTTGCTAAAATTTAGTTTTTTAATGACCGAGACCTTTCTCGCTTCGCACAGATTTTCTTAAAAATATTTCCTGGATTGTTNTATATATATATATATATATATATATATATAGTATATATATACATATAGATAAGGTTGGATTAAGTTCAAACGGTTGATGAGATTATAATGGTCTAATTCCCGATATAATTTTATTGTAACTTTCTGCATCACTTTTAATGTTTTCCATGTGGTGTACAAAAAATATTATAAATAAAAAGTTGTTTCATGGGGTTTGCTGGTAAATTCCGACGTTTATATGGTACTATGAACGTAATTACGTTTTGATTTTCTTAAGATAAATGTTTTTATATTTAACTATATAGTCTATTTCATGAATTAAATGTAGGTATTATAGTTTTCACTAATACGCTTGTTACGATTTTTTCAATTTTGAAACGTCTCAATAAATAAATTTACCAGTCATATTTTATTCACAAATAAAAAGATCATGTATTTGTAATTTTTTTACATTTCATTGTATACTACAATGTACTAGTTAGTATCTAGTCTATAGTAAAATTATATGNGTATTTGTAATTTTTTTACATTTCATTGTATACTACAATGTACTAGTTAGTATCTAGTCTATAGTAAAATTATATGTATTAATATTTTATTACATAAATAAGCTTAAATCATAGAAAATGTTTAAAAACTAGCATTCTCCTCATCAGGTCTAACGAAAGGTAAATTAGATATGTTTTGATTGTAACATATAACCTGATACTTATATAGGAGATTGATTTTGTTTCACTTATTATGCATATGAATATAAAAATTTACTGACATACATAAGGAACCTGTCTTAAATTATACAAAATATGTATTTATCCCATTTTTTTTACATTTATATACGATGGAATTATAAAACATGTATGTATAAGTAGAATGTAACCCAGGAATAAAATCACCGCTGTAATAAAATCACCATAGGAAATAATTATTAAGAATTTAGTAGTGTAGGTAATATAGCAAGTAAGATTTCTTCTTTAATGCAAAATGAGATAATTTATCATTTGAGATTTTATTAAAATTATTTGGAACCGTGGATACAAAATATGTTTGTATATTCATCAGGTAGCTATATCAAAATGAAAATAAAAATATACAGTTACTAACGATTATGTTGGTAGAGCAACATTTTTATTATGAAATTAGAAGTGATGTGGCGGATTGTTGAATATGAAGTTAATACTGCTCTTTTCATATAATAAAAATTGTGTAAATATTATTGGATACTTATTAATTTAAATATTGGTAATTTTAAAAATAAATCTTTGCAGTTGTAATTTTTAAATTTTACTATAATAATCGTTTTAACAATCTACAATATGTCTTAATTTGTAATGCTGGTTTTAAGACAAAAAGATTGGAGTGGACTGGAGTGACTTGAGTGGCTTTTAGAAACGAGAATGTCTGTGATACGAGGTGGTTATGGAGCAGCGCCGGAATGCCGGGGCGGGGAAACGGGAGATCCCAGAGGATAACCGACAAGCAGCGGCATTGTCCGGCATGATTGCCTTGTGCAAACACCGGGAGTGACCCCGCCGTGTATCGAATCCAGTTCGCAATGGGGGTTTCTGAAAACCTCATGAAATCAGAGCTATAAGCTAATTGATAAAAAAACATTGTTTTAATTGAAGTTCTGTGAGCCAGTGCGCAAGGAAGGCTTTAATTAACTTTGATGTATAGTGTCTTTGTGAGGTAGTTTAATGTCTATTTAGGTCTCTCTGATGTTATTATGGTGTATGTTTGATTCAATAGGAGTTTTGTGTGACCTATATTTTATGTATTTGTAAGGTATGTTTGTGGTCTATTGAAGATATGTTTGATGTGTTTTATTTCGGTAGATGGTCTATATGGTTTGTATTACCGATATAATGATACGCTTGATATGTTGGTAGATTTGGTATTTTAGAACGGTAGATATATTGTTATGATCGGCATGTTGGTGTGGCTGCTATGTTGGGGTGGCTGGTATGATAGTATGGTCGGTATATCGGTACGATCGGTATAGTCAGTAATGGCCAGTTTGTTGGAACAATAAATTCGGTTTTGCCGGTAACTATGCATATTTGCGTTGTCNAGGTATAGTCAGTAATGGCCAGTTTGTTGGAACAATAAATTCGGTTTTGCCGGTAACTATGCATATTTGCGTTGTCTATGATAATTCCCTTGGAGGTTAAAGTTATAAGTAAAGATTTTTAGGCATTTTACTAAATTGAAAAATGAGATGGAAATTTTAATATTACTTGCGGCTTAAGGCTATTATTAAGCGCCCTGAAAGCACGAGCGAGGTTCAAACAAGAATAATTATTCGTTATAATATTTCAGAAAATGCGTGAGATCAGACAGCAAAATCCAGTATAAGGTTTTGTTGATCAAAGATGTTAGTGTGTATACGATTCGTAATATCATCCCTCTGTCATTAATAACATANAGTATAAGGTTTTGTTGATCAAAGATGTTAGTGTGTATACGATTCGTAATATCATCCCTCTGTCATTAATAACATATTAGGTTTTCTCTTGTTATTGCTAAGAATTGCGTAACTGCTAACTTTAATTGATTATTTTCGACAGCTTGGCAGATATGCAAACTGTGTTTCGTACGCNAGTATAAGGTTTTGTTGATCAAAGATGTTAGTGTGTATACGATTCGTAATATCATCCCTCTGTCATTAATAACATAAAAGGTTTTCTCTTGTTATTGCCAAGAATTGCGTAACTGCTAACTTTAATTGATTATTTTCGACAGCTTGGCAGATATGCAAACTGTGTTTCGTACGCTGACAAGCGCGTTTGTTTATATTTATAAACATATATAGGCTATATTTGTTTGTTAAGTGTGATGCTATAGTCAATTCGCGGTTTCTTCGCACTTTTTAAATCAAACCTTTGAAAAATCTCCCCATAAATGACGTGTTTTGTTCTTTCCTAAATATATCTTGCATCACCAGCGTTGTATTCTTATGTGACCATGTAAATAACTTATTTTTAGTTAAATTGAATTTTTATTTTTATTCATATTCTATCTATAAATTAAATATTTCATTTATAATTAATATGAATAAAAACCATGAGAAAACAGGCGTGTTGGTAACACCTGGTATACTATTGCTGTATACGAAATTAACAGAATTAAAATATCTTGCTCGTAAACCTAACACCATAGAAATATTTTGAATATTCAAATTCTGTTCTTTATTTTATGTTTGAGGAATCCGTGCACTGCGAGATCTTTCCATATCTCATTACGGCTCATAGAGCTGGGCAATAGAGACGGATCCACATACTCAGACAAGCAGGCATGGGGAAGGAAGCGGCCATGGCTCAGTAGTAAAGGAACCATCCCAGTCTTAGTCTTATGTTCATATGTGGGAATCGTGGTGGTCGTTTCAGATTGCCAGTTTGATTTCTCGTGGTACTCCCATTTTCTCCACCGCTGCATTACATTTTTCCTACCCCTGTGGACTGTAATTTTGTTTGATGCATTTTGCGATGATGGTATTTGAAAAATCTCAGGAAAAGTGTATTCGGTTAGGTGAATAACATCCGTGCCCGATATTATCCTCTCGCGACTCTCTGCCAAAGAATATCTCAAAACAATATATTACTTTAGTTACGTAACATCAACAATTCACGTGTTAACTTTGGCGCATAGTAATAAATAGTTCTAATAAACGAATGTGGTGCGTTGTCGCTTTGGTGTAATTGTTTAGTCTCGGTTAAGCTTTGTTTGCATGAGGCTGAGTAATAGACTGAAAATAGAAATTAAGCAGGAATTCAGAAAAGTTGGAAGTAACCTTGAATGGACTATAAATATCACTCTTGGAACTGGATCTTCCATGCCTACGGTCGGTAAGACATTGCGCTTATATGAGGGGATCCAACAGTTAAGTGCTTTGGTTGTGACTGCAGCATGCCCACGCAAAGATATAAGAACCTTCATGCACTTAACCGTGAGGCGTGGAAGCTTCATGTTCGGAGTTCTTGTGGCGGTGTCTTCGACGGACGGCACGGCAAGCTACGCACGCACGCACGCACGGGGTGTCGTGCTGGCTACGGCGCACTCTCCTCCACGCCGCAGACGTGCCATGAATGAACTCCGGTCGACAGTTAACCCTCGCGACTCGCCGGCTAGGCGCTTTTTTGCTGTGTCTCGGAGAGCGCGGAGCGTACACAGCTGCGGCGGTACCAGACGGCGCGGGCCGCACACATGATGCCGACAGATGCCGCGCGGCAATGTGCCACTGACCTTGTGCGCCCTTCGCCAACTGAGGTTCAAGGGCAAGCCCGGCCCGTGGTACCTGACTGACCGCTGGTGGCGCGCCAGCTCCTCTCTCTGTTGAGTGAAAACCTTCAGTGTCCATGCTTTTAGCGCGACGACCAACTGCTAACACGGTGGTGCGGGTTCGCTCCCCGGCGCGTCCGTGCATAATGGGAAGAAGTACGTAAATTTCGCGAATTAATTTGGCAGCAGCTTAAACCTATCAGTTATTTACATGATCGGTCCACAACTGTTTGTTCATTGGCTGCTGCCATGGTGAATCAGTGAGTGAAGAGATTCGGGTGGCTCTTAACAACGAGGCCGGTGAGGATGAAGTGAGGAGAGTATGGAGCCGCGCCGGAATGAAGGGGTGGAGGAAACTGGAGATCCCCGAGAAAACCCGCGACCAGAGGCTTGGTCCGGCATGATTCCCACGCACGAAAATCTGGGAGCGACCACGCCGGGGATCGAACACTGTTCGCCTAGGTGGGAGGCGAGTAGTCTTAACTACTACACCACCGCGGCCCTGCTGCCATGGTGGGATGCTTCTTTTTAATTTGACTAGGTTGTACGTGATACCATCACATTTATTGCACATACATTACTGGCTAAAGTAGTAGTCCAGATCATGCCCTAACAACGGTAGTCCAATCGTTAAATAAACACACCTCTAATAGTCCTTGAAGTCTAACCTGTCGTCGAAAAAATTTGTGGTATTTGCTAGCCTGTAATAATGGGTGATTTACGGGTTAGACTAAATGGCTGTGGAAAGGTNTCGAAAAAATTTGTGGTATTTGCTAGCCTGTAATAATGGGTGATTTACGGGTTAGACTAAATGGCTGTGGAAAGGTTTCACCGTGCGTCAATTTGAAAAATGTCAAGAACTAAATTCTAACTACTTAATATATTTTGTTGGGAAGTGTTTCATGACTTTGCATTCTAATTTAAGCAACTGTCTTATGATGAAATATTTAATAAAATGTATGGTTGTTTAGTAAAATTTTTTATTTGTTTTTTAATTAATAACTTACAAAACCCTTTAAATATTTACACATGTAGGTAACACAACTGACAATGACACTATTTGAGTTCCTTGTAATTTGACTGCGAATGTTATAACATTGTACAACAAAACCAAATAGCAGAATGGGGCAGCGACCCGAGCAACAATTCATGAGACTATTAAGAATGAAGAGGTCGCTGCTGGAATGGGGAAATATCAGACCAAAGAAACCTAAATCATCGCCGGAAATATACGCAAACACCTTCTCACAGGGTACCCGATGCATCGGGTACGACACGCCCTATGCGTAACGGGTATTCAAGTACTGGAGGTTTCGGGTATCCATACCCAACGTAACGGGTACCCGGGTATTTTCGCTACGGATACCCGGGTACTCAATTACCTGGGGCTCATCATCAGCCCTAGTCGCTAAAGCAAGACTGGCTTACAAATTGATAGAGGGACCTAATGTGAAGTGTAGAGTAGATCTTCGGTGACGAGGATACGCAGCCCAAAAGTGCCGTATTGGCACAGCGCATACAACCAAGTTGGAGCACATGAGTGAAATATAGGAGCATTTCAATGGAGCAGGATAATTTAATGTTTTACTCAAAAGCAGTGATTTTCTTGAAATGTACTTGAAAATTGAATAAAATTTTTTTGAAATTAATGTTATTTTAGTAATTTTAATAACACTTATATTTTAATGAAATTTTTGATTTAGTTTAAATTTTTCAGCCCTCGGATTCTGTGTGATACAATATCGAAGTCAAGGTTAAGGTAGCACATACTGAAAGTAACAGGCGTTACGTATTGATGATTCGTGTCGCTTCGTAACTCTCTCATTGTCAGGTGGTATTTTATAGTTAACATGTGGCACCTTAATTAACGCGCTTATCCCTGAAGACCACATATATATTATAAATTAATAGATAGTATATGTGTATATATACATACATGTACATACATAGCGCACACTTTACTTGCGTAAAATTAAACAGGTCATTTAACACCAAAGTACATGTATAACTTGTACTATAATTATGAAAGTAAATCTGACTAGAAATCAATTAGTGATAGGTATTTTCATGTTTATATAACGGACCATNGTACTATAATTATGAAAGTAAATCTGACTAGAAATCAATTAGTGATAGGTATTTTCATGTTTATATAACGGACCATAAGTTAATAGAAGTTTTCTGGCAGAACTTCGAGCAGCTCTTTAATTAATATTTCTGCACCTGGGAAGTCGCATCACGGTGTTGTAGTAAAACGACTCAGCGTAACAGCGAAGGTTGTATTAGAGATGATAAGTAACGTTGAAGATATTGAATGGCGCTGGTGTTTACTTTTTATTAAGTGGTACCTGGAAAGAGATTTGACGGTGAACGAGTATTATAATTTACTGTCCTCCTCTCGTGGCCGAGGGTCCTATGGGAGGGAGGAAGACCAGATTTCTCATCCCATAATGCCAAATTTGAGGGAACATTCTTCAAGCAAAAAATGTGGCGAAAAGAAAAGTGAATAAATGATAAATCCAGCTGCAGGGTCAAGTATGCCCTAAACCTACTTATAAGCATTGTTGGCTGTACTTTCCGAGCTATTTCATTTATATAGTCACCAAATTTATAACGTGGGNAAACCTACTTATAAGCATTGTTGGCTGTACTTTCCGAGCTATTTCATTTATATAGTCACCAAATTTATAACGTGGGGTATCACCCCCGACAACTAAAAGTGTTGCAGGGCCAAATTTACCTTAAGCTCGCTTATGATCGTAGTTAGCTGNGGGGTATCACCCCCGACAACTAAAAGTGTTGCAGGGCCAAATTTACCTTAAGCTCGCTTATGATCGTAGTTAGCTGTAATTCCGAACCATTTAAAATATAGTCAACAAATTCATAACATAGACAACCCCGACAAAAAATTACCACAATGTCAAGTATGTTCAAAGTGCACTTATAAAAAATAGTTGGCTGTTATTTCGAGACGGTTTCATATATATAGTCACCAAATGGTGGTTGGGTCCATAAATGTAGTTTTTCCCGATTTTACTAAATTTTTATGTATTTTTGTGATATTACTAGAATTTTAGTTTTTAAGATCATTCAAGGTCAAGGTCAACGTCACTAAAATACATCATGGTGGTCGGGTTCATTAATGCAATTATTCCCGGAATATTATATTCATACGAAGTTGTGTAATTTTTCTAGAATTTTATGTTTTTATCCCAAGGTCACGGGCACAAGGTCAAGATCACCGACATCCAAGATGACGGTCGGGTTAAATCACAACATGGAAGCCGGTCGGTGTCAGCGCTGGTCCCGCTGTCCCTTTATGCCCCAATCGTTATTTCCCTACTACTTTTCTCCCCAACACAATGCTCTTTCTAGTATCTATGTTATATCCTCAGAGTATGCTCTAAAAAGTAACGAAACCTTACGTTGTATTATTCCTTCTGATATTATGCACAGAATCGAATATCACAGTTACTTAAAATATGATAACTCTCAAAAAGTAACTAACTGACAAGTGCGGGGAATAGTTTGTGCTAGGAAATGGAAATAAAGTTACCCATATTAAAGCCAATTTAAACGTGTAAGGAGAGTTTCGTCAAGTATATTTTTACATATTCTTGTTGATGTCATTACAGACGCGTATACACAAGCTCTTCTGACCAACTGGTAAAGTTCCATTTTGTATTAAAATCAAGTAGGAGGAATATACCTTCGTAGTTATTGCTATAAAAGAACTGCAGCCGTTTTCACCTTAATTCGAAAAAGATCTAAATTATTTTCTCTGAGTTAAAAGAAATTTTATCTGAATAGCATAATTGCAAATCAAGTTATATCCATATTATAAAAATGTGGCAAATGCCTAAAACAACCAGCACAATATTATACTAACATAATATTTTTATAATTTATGTCTGAATATGCACCACCATACAAACTAGTTATCATAATATCAGAGTCTGAAATTGCGATTAATAATCTAGGTATTGATCAAAATATTGNCCACCATACAAACTAGTTATCATAATATCAGAGTCTGAAATTGCGATTAATAATCTAGGTATTGATCAAAATATTGTGGATATAATTTCCTTTGCAGGAAAGGTTGGATATAACTTGTTTCGAACCGAACAATAACATTGGACATAACTTATTTTCAAATGTATTCGAATGAAACTAATTTTGCATTATTAAACAATTACAGAATACAGTATACAACAACATTAAATGGGCAGTTATTGTCACATTTTGTGNCCACCATACAAACTAGTTATCATAATATCAGAGTCTGAAATTGCGATTAATAATCTAGGTATTGATCAAAATATTGCGGATATAATTTCCTTTGCAGGAAAGGTTGGATATAACTTGTTTCGAACCGAACAATAACATTGGACATAACTTATTTTCAAATGTATTCGAATGAAACAAATTTTGCATTATTAAACAATTACAGAATACAGTATACAACAACATTAAATGGGCAGTTATTGTCACATTTTGTGNAAATTTTGCATTATTAAACAATTACAGAATACAGTATACAACAACATTAAATGGGCAGTTATTGTCACATTTTGTGTTTGCGGAAGAGTTATGCATTAAAATGTAATCAAAGTACACACTTCCATCACACGCCAATCAACACCAAAGCATTCAGTGTACAATATTTTCAATGAAATACAACAGATTATACAAAACAAATCAGTCTCTCGTATTTACCTACAAACTAACCATAGATATTGTAGTAGTCAGGTAATGCGGAAAACTCTAAAGCGCTCTCTCTGTAACACAAACAAAGCAATATAGGAGGTAACTATTTTTGCAGGGAACAGATTTTTGGATATACATCAATCTGCTCCAAACAACATTACGTTTTGTTTCGTTACTGTAAGGATGTCAATTCTTTTGCACCAAACGTAACAGCACAAGTTGTATACGATTTTAAACTGGACATAGAAATGACAACCCCAATTTTTCACAAAAGTGGATATGACTTGATTTGCAATTATGCTCTTTATCATACGGAGTTTAAACTATTTTGAGAATTAATGATTTACTTTTCACTGAAAATATGCACGGGTTCAGTTATATTTATAATAAATAAAGTGTTAATATTATAATTTTTAGAGTTTACTTTCATTTCTTGAATATAAATACATTTTGGTTAATGTTCCTACAGTTAAAAAAGAACTTGAATTATACCCTAAATGACAGAGCAGTACCTAAAAGCTCTTGGAAAATATCGGTAAAGCGATATTTTTAATTGATNTGAATTATACCCTAAATGACAGAGCAGTACCTAAAAGCTCTTGGAAAATATCGGTAAAGCGATATTTTTAATTGATTGCAGATTTTGGTATTGGCTGCAAAGTATTTTTGTGGGAAAAATATTTGACCAAATTTTGGCGTGGTTTTCCATTTNTGCAGATTTTGGTATTGGCTGCAAAGTATTTTTGTGGGAAAAATATTTGACCAAATTTTGGCGTGGTTTTCCATTTAATAATTCGTATTGATTTTTTTTAGTTCACCCATGTTTTAAAATAAAAAATGGTTTTGACTTTGTAATCTATTGATAAATGCTAGAGCGGCGATTTGGTCAAGAGCGATGTTATCAACAATAATATGCAATACGCTAATGTATAATATTATTTTCCTTTGAACGAGTTTTCAGTTTTGAGTTTGTAGCGTACATGCTTGCTTCATATTTCGGTCATGAAAACTTATAAACAGAACTCGGCGAACTTGCGTTGTTTTCACATTATTAAAAANATGAAAACTTATAAACAGAACTCGGCGAACTTGCGTTGTTTTCACATTATTAAAAAGCCATGATTTCAATAATGTGAATTGATTTCCAACTGCAAAACCCGATGTTTTAAGCCACCGGATACTTCATTAACAGTTTTTTTTNAAGCCATGATTTCAATAATGTGAATTGATTTCCAACTGCAAAACCCGATGTTTTAAGCCACCGGATACTTCATTAACGGTTTTTTTTAATAATGGTATAGGATAAATAACGTAACATATTCACTTCAAAATTTTCTGTTGTTTGGCCGAGGATTTTTTTAATTATAGCTTTTTCCATCCGAGAGTTATGATGCGCAGTTAATCGAAGGATACTTCATAAACTAAACTAAACTGTCACTGGGTCATTCGGGATTCGAACCCACGACCACATGGTACGAGGATGTCTCAGTGACTTCGACCATGGGTGTCGACGCCTGAAGTATTCATTTGAAGCAATTTGTTGCTTGTACGTGGCCAGCCAGGCTTACAAAATCAAGGTTTGTCTGGTAAAAGTCTTTCACGGAGAGTCGTCGAGAGGAGGCTTTTAATCACACAAGTGAGCTACTCCTGGCGCCTGACCTTTCACCGAATTAAGAGTGCGGAACGCTAGAGTCGCCACTAAGAGGTTGCAAACAAATGACGATGGGAGAGTGGAGGTGCTGAATGATCGTGGACCACCCAGAGACGACCAGATGATAAGAAGAGAGTACCTACTGCTATGAAGTTTCGACTTGAGTGGTACTGACACAAACTCCCAGCGTGTCGTTTACTCCACCGGGGCGTGATTCTCATCCATTTTTCCGCTTAACGGGAGCCCAGTTACGTGAGCCCAGTTACGTGAGCCGGGCGTAACGGAGTTGATGGTGTTTTGATAAGCAGGTGACAACTACATTTCGTGACATGGCAACTTACAACACCCCACCCCCACTTTTTGTTGAAAAAATGAATGGAAATCGCGTTTCATATTCCTACAAAATCAACGCTAGATAATTAAGACTCAGCGTTTCATACATGTGAAAACAAGTATCTGTTTGTGTGGGAGATGAACTAATAACATTTACGAAGAATATATTCAGACGGTATCATATAAGCTATCTGATATCAATTATTTCAAAAAATATTCCTTAAAATAGTTTCTTCTAACCATCCCTTAAGTATTGACATCCAAATTGTAGTTAGTGACGGTGAAACGAGAGTACGGAATGTTTATAGAAGTGAGTCAAATGTGTACGGCGCTCCCACCAGTCTACCAGCTTAAAATGAGCACGCTTACAAGAAATAGACAAATATAAATTGCTCCAGCATGTTGGATTTCTCTTTTCGAATACGTCTTATAGTTTCACGCTCTCCAATCTGTTTTCACCGAGGTGGAGCAGTGGTGAAACTTCGTACTCGCATTCGAAAGAGCCTGGGCTCGTTTCTTAGTCCAAAAATCCTCATTTCCGATTTTTATGGATTCCCGAAATCACTCCGGGCGAATGCTGTGATAGCTTCTTATTACAGGCCACGGCCGATTCCCCGATTCTGTGAGCAATTTGCTCCGTCTCTGAAGACTTGACTGTCGAGAGACGTTAAGTCGTAACTACACTCTAAAAAGTGTTTGTACTTTTACAATAAAAATCCTTGGAAAGCCAGTTGCCAAGAAAACCGTTAGTAAAACTACAAAGTGTTTTCTTGTAAAATCTGCAAAGCATTTATTTGTAATATTACAAATTAATGCCTTGTATTACAACATTTTTTCTTCTAGAAACAAATTTTATAAATTAAAAACAGAGAATAACTAAAAAAATATTACAAAATACAATTTACGAAAAAAATAACGCATTGCCAGCACTGTGATTTGAACCCACACCCCTACTATTATTAGCCGGCTTGATTTACGATTATTAAAACATATTTTTACCGTAAAAATTGCTGTAAGTACCAAAATAATATTTATGAAGTTATTTGGTTAAGAAGAATGGGTGCATTTATTTCATTAGTTCTGTTGTTGGGTTAAGAAATTCGGATGACTCTTAACAACGAGGTATTGAGAGCCGATTTAATAGTTATGTGAAGCTAAGAAACATTAACAGGCAATTAATAATGCGATCACGTTTTATTGAAATTGTCGTTTTATTATGATTATTTGATTTGTTTTAAGTGTTTTACGTTATTAAAAATTGTAATATATTTATTTTTGCATGCAGCTACACTTTACATCACCCATACATATTGCACAAACATCTAAGTAGAGTTTTACGTTGTTGAGTGTCCGCAATTTTGCTGAAGCTCGTGGAAACGGGTCAGTAGGTATAGTAGAAACATCTTGAGGTATATTACAAACGTGCCCCTAGTAGTTTTACAAACGAGTAGTTTTACCAGAGAAATCTTTGTGCTGTTACAAGCATTCGTCAAATTATAAAGAATTTCTCAGTAAAAATTACAACATTATTACAATGTACCCAATTCCGTTTTCCCATAAACTAATCTGAAGTAAATATGGTCACGAGACTGAAGTTCTTCCGGTCGTCCTTCTTGGGAGCGAAATATTTTAAACCAAAAATGCCTGTTGTATATATAGACACGTGTCATATCAGAGCTCATTCACCATCCATGAATAGTTCCGTTGTTGATAAATTATAGCCGCCAACAGTGAAGTCCGCGTTTGCCAAGCAGCAGTCGTTAGTGGCGATTTCTAAGCGGCACACAGAGAGATACTGTATTTAAACTTGATTTAAAGACTAGCGGCCATCTAACAGATTTAACTCCTGCACATAAGCATATAACTCCTTATGCAAACCCTGTCAGACGTCACTAAAGTCAGCAATGCTTTGATCATTACAAACGCTCTATTAAACAGCGGTGTTTAGTGGTTTATGGACTTTTACTGGTGCAAATTGATTTCTGTATTTGGATGATACTTATTTCTTTATTTCTATGCCTGTGGCAGTAACATGATTTTGAGAGGGCAGGGAGGCGGAGTATTATTATAATAATACTATGCGTAGTTATAAAAATTTGCACATAAACTGATAAAATTTTAAGAAAATTATTTAGAGTGAGAAGGATAATATGTTTTATGTGTACGTAATTGCATGCGTGTTTATATGTTTATTTTATTTAAATAGGTTTATAAACACATCGTCGTGACAACAGCAAACTATCGAAAGTGAAAACGCCATTTATCAGGAAGCACAAAAACCGCTGTAAATCCTACTGTAATATATGCGTATTCAATATTCATTATTGTATCACCGTGATACTGTGCCTTTGATCATCAGGTAAGAGAATTTTACCTTCATTTGGAGAAATGTTTATTGTTAGATAAGAGAAAGAACTTTCGATATTTTGCATTTTGCAGTAGCAGACTTCATTTTCGCAATAGTTGGAAGTAAACTATCGAACATTCCAAACAATGTGTGTAGTTAGTTTTGTGTAAATGAGATCACAACAGTAAATCCAACTCAATACCAATATTTATTAATCAGCAATTAAGTCAAACGTACAAAATATTGCAATTTAATAACCATTTAATCAGGAAATATGAAACAAATTGCATTTTTGTATGACCGTAATAACAACCAAAATGACAGGTACGTGGACGTACTTTTTTACAAACATGAACAAATATACACCTGCGTACTTGCGTTTTTAAACAGTTTTGAAATTTTGAAAACTTTAAATTATATGTAAATGTATTTCCAAAATATTTATCATGTATACGAATTAGCAATATCACAACTTTGAACAAAAATTATAAAGGTTTCAAATTACAAAATATATTATCGTAAATATATGATGCGCGTAATTAGAGCTGCATCACACTGTACACTTATTTACGAACATCTGTTACCGTCTTCCTCGTCCCTAAGGTCATCCAGAATTGTTTTCTGATGAAATACCTATTGGAAGTTGTTCTTGGAACTCGTGATAAACCCTGTCTAACAAACGTTGACGACAAAGCTGTAAGAAATTTTTTTTTTCCTCTCAGAGATACCAAGTCTTTTCTGGTAATATTAAAAAGGCGCTCTTTCTTATAATTGGCAGGATTTATCATCCAGGTGGTCAAATTTAGTAAAAATAAATTGTGGTTCAAATTTGTTGTGCTGAAACCATACACAATTTTTATAGGTAAATGTCTTTATTTGGTCGTTCATTGTCGTTCCAGCTTGAGTCTGTTCATGAGACAATGTTGAACGGCTGCTGGTTTTTTCAGTCACGAACTGGGACAGAGCAGCATTGAAAATACGAACACCATCATGAAGTAACGCTCTCACATTAAATGGCTGCGGAAGCTTATAATTTTGCAGATTTTTTTTTCCCCTGGCATGATTTCAAAGGGGGAGCAAGTTTTACAGACGTCTATCTTCGGTTTATGAAATGTTATTTTGAGATAACTTAATATTCTTTCATAATATTTATAACTGGTAGCGTTTATTCCCTCTTATGTGCATTTCTCTTGGCAAAGCCTGCACATATTTCTGATGTTCAGCTGAGGATTGATATAATGGTAGGAGCTACATTTCCTACGGAAGTGTGATTCAGCAGTAGAAAATGAGCGAATATGCTGCGTCACCACATACTCGTACAAATCGCGTTCGGATAGCGATTGCCTTTTCCCTCTAGATTCTGGCAGTAGGGTACTACTTGAAGCCACTTTTTTAAAAGCATATTTTATCAGCCCCTCGCTAATGCCCAGGGTTCTGAGTTGAGTTGACAGATTTGGATTGCTCTTAACAACGAGATCTTGAGAGCCGATGAGGGTGAAATGAGGTGAGAATGGAGCAGCACCGGAATGCATGCGCGGAGGGAACGGGAGATCCGCGAGAAAACTAGAAAAAATCCGGTAGAGACCCGGCCGGGGATTGGATCCGATTCGCCATGGTTAGGAGGTGAGCAGTCTAACAGCTCAGCCATCGCAGCCTCCTTCCCCAGGGCTCTAAGTAAAATTCTCTACAAACAGTTATTTTCTCCCCACCATATATTAATTTGTATTGTTTCGTGAACTTTTTTCTTCTTATCCCCGAGACTACATTCCGTTTTGGTTCTTCTTTAGCGTAATATTACGTTGTTCATAAAGGGAGTTAAAACTATGAAAAGCATCAACTCTGTGCTTTCTAATCTCTTGTAGAAAATTTTCGCAATATTTGATCTTCGAATTATCTCGACAGGGTGGTGGCCTTGTTGGCTTTACCTCAGTGATATTACCCTTGATATTTTCATACTAGTGCCCCTTCAACCGCTTGGCTTTATTAATAATTATTTCCAATTGTCAGGATAAAAAACCCATTGTATATTTTTGGTCCAGCGACATCATATTCAGGGGTATCTGTACAAGTAAGGTCTTGGAAGTGCTGCGTTGTCTATATCTAATAGAAATTCCTCATCACCAGCTTTGCCGAAATCCTCCTGACTATGTCTGCAACTTGACCTCGATCTTCGTTTTCTTCAAAAGCTTAAACAAAAGGTAAATGTAGATCATAAAATACTTTTGTTGAACTTACGGTTTGCTCCATGATTTGCATGCTCTGGTACGTGTAAACCCTAGCAGTGTCAGAATAAGGTCACTATTCGGATCTGCACTTATCAGCGACAAATAAATTTAATCTGATTGGAACGTTGCAAATAGTTATTGTTTTTACTAATATATCGGCGTACTGTTCACTACTTTTTTTTAGTTACGGAGAGAGGTACAGTTTGTTGACTATAAGAGCTGGTAAAGAAACCCCGGAATGCGATGTTGCGGGACCTAAAATAAACAACATGTTTATAACCCTGATAACTGGAAATGCATTACTGATAAATCCAAACGTCTGAGGGGACAATAGTATGAAAATGTCAAGGGTAAAATCACTGAGGCAAAGCCTTGAGTCTTGTGAATTACAACCTCCACCTTGTTTGTGTTGTTAATAAGTCAATGCAATTTGCACAGAGTGCTTTCCTGACACGTACACCTTGGATCATTCTCCATTATATCGATGCTTTAGGAAACTAATTAAAGGGTAAAAAGCTGCAATTGAGTGGTATCCTAACTGTTGGTCCTTAATTAGCCAATTTATATCCTTAACATAGATATAAATAACAATTTACGTCGACACACCTCTATGTTCCGCTATTAACGCCTTGGGTAAAATAAAGAGCAAATAAGAAAGCCTACCTGACCCACAGCTGCTGCTTTCATCGCCATCTGTAAGTGATGTACTTAAGGAAAACGTAGGATCCACATCAACATCGTCACCATCGGAGCTCAGTCGTTAATGTGTGTAGAAGAGTTTGTATGAGCACTGACTGTCATCCACAATACATAACACAGAGAGTACGATTAATTACGGATTTATTTAACAAACTTTCATTGAGATCAGTAGGTTCCTCTGGTGGAATTCCCCATTGTAATGTATCCCTGCTTGAGGGCTCATTATTATTGTTGATCTGTTATGAATGCAGTGCGATTTCACCACAACCTATAAAAACAATATTAAAAAATATTTAATTTTCTTAATGGCGATGATATACGCCATATTCTAAGAAATAAGAACAGTCATGATAATGGTATTTTATTAATACAATTTCAGCTTTAAAATAAGAGTAATTTATATGCCATAACACGACTGCATCACAATAATGCCAACTAGTTTGTGGACTTCTTGAATCGCTGTCATTTTCCGGTGCGGAATTTTGAAGTGGACGTTACGAAGAAGGTGTAATAGTTTGAACCACACTATCATACGTAATCTCATCTTACTCACGTGATCGGAAAGCAAAGTCTTTCAAACTTCTCATAAATTCAGCTTGACGACTTCCCGTTCTACTACTCACAAGTACGTTGCTGTGACGGACTACTATAATACCTGTTAATACCACGGTAAAGACAACCACACTGAAATTAATTGTCTGTCCGCAGCTGTGCATCCCGAGACGGCGCTTACTAAGGCCAATGCGAGTTCAGAGCGTTGTAGCTCTCATTGCATATACATCTGCCTGTTGGAACAATGCCAGTTTGTTGTGGTTTCTGGTAACACGCCTGTCTGAGTGCAGTACTCGTAAGACTATTCGCTACCGTCTCTCTGTGAAAGACCAGTTTTGTACATGCAAATGGTCAAATCTGCCACATTGGACACTTTACTAGTGTTTACAGCTATAATGCAGGTGGGCTACAATAGGAAAGTAGCGAACTTGGCACATTCGATACTTTGAAGTACGATGAGTGCGGGCAGTACCTAACGCAAACTAACGAAAGTCCTATTCGATATATTACCATTGTTAGAGACGAGCGTATTCGACACTTTACAATTGCCAATGAGAGCTCACTAGACTGGCCAAGCGTTCGACACTTTGCCACTGCACGCGTCACCCCCGAGGTAACTGTAATCTGCCGAAAGTGCAAATTGTGATTTTTAACATTCGATAGTCTGCATTTGTCACGACCATATATATGTACATATATAATGGTATTAAATATTTCCCGCAGCAGTTATCGAGCGCGGAGTAGTGAGGTTTGTTCTGCTCGTAACAGCGAGGTCTTGAGAGCCGTTGAGAGTGAAGCAAGGTGAGTACGGAGCAGTGCCGAAATGCTAGAGCGGGGAAACGGGAGATCCTCGGGAAAAACTGCCAACTAGCGGCATCTTCCTGCGCGATTACCAAGTGCGAAAATCCAGGAGCGACCCCGCCGGAAATCGATCCCGATTCGCCTTGGTGGAAGGCAAGCGTTCTAGTCGCTACACCACCGTGGCCTTCAGTAGTTATGATTTAAATGATAATCTCGTAAAATTTTCGGTAGTCGAGCCATTATTGTTCCTTTACAGCAGTAAAATAAGGCTTATTCTGTTGTAAAAACAAGAAGAACAATGGCTGAATGGCGATGCGTTAGTAAAAAAGCTAAAGCGCCAGAGTAGGCAATTTTATAGATCGTTAATTCCTCATACGTAGTTTCCCAAAACTGGCTTACAAATACACGCAGACTTCAGGAAACGTGTTCACCAATGAGATCACCGCGAGGTATTTCGTATGTTCAAAGTCAAAGTCTAGATGTGACGTAGCTCTAAAGGCCGATTCGCACTGAAGTTGCGAAAGAATGTTAACGTCACAGACAAAAAGTGGACTTAACTTTAACATAACGGGGTCGCGGTGGTGTAGTGGTGAGTCTACTCGTCTCCCTTCTTGACTAACCGGGTTCTATTTCCAGCGGGGTCACTCCCGGATTTTCGCATGTGGGAATCGTGCTGGACGATGCCGCTGGTCAGCGGGNGGTTCTATTTCCAGCGGGGTCACTCCCGGATTTTCGCATGTGGGAATCGTGCTGGACGATGCCGCTGGTCAGCGGGCTTTCTCGGGGATCTCCCGTTTCGGCTGCCTCTTTATTCCAGCGCTGCTACATACTCTCTTCGCTTCATCATCATCGGTTCTCAAGAACTCAGTGGTTAGAGTCACCCAAATCTCTTCACTCACTCACTTCAACATAACACAAACGTAACGTAATATTAGCCAATCAGAATTAATGGAAGATTCTTTTTTTGACTTATAATTTTTTCTATTACTGATTATAACTTTTTTTCACGATTGGAACAGTCGCTGGAGTTATAATTTCGTTTCGTTTGTGTGTTGAACGAGCAACAAATTAACAATTGTTAAATTTTGGAATAGAATAATAATCTATGGGTACAAGTTGGTGTAAAATGTTGCAAATATTATAACTACTGCTCATATATACGTTTGATTGCATATGTACACACATGTATAAACATAAATATTTTCATACATACACACACTAGGAATTGTTCTGATCCCAGGTATAGCATGTTTAGTAGTAACTGAGTTACAACTTTTTAAAGGGGATCCTTTAATAACTCCAATGTAATCACTGCTACGATTTTACAAAGAAACACTGACACAGGGTCAATACAATGTTTACAAAACGAGCCCATGCTAATTCAATGTGAATCGGCATGAACAGCAACACAGGCAATGCTCTCAGGTGCTTCATCGCCTTCACACCCAAGCACTGAACCGGTTGCTCTACCAGTCTGTTCAATTTATTGCACGTTCGATCCCGTGCAAGAATATTCATACACTAAACTTTCAATGTACGGAAAATTCACTAAATAGAAACATTCAAATATTATATGTTTATGTGATAATTTTCTCTAAGTTAGTGAATACGCATACACCATCAACAACATAGATCAGTTGATATAAAAATATATATATATGTATATATATGTAAGCTGTGCCCACGGCTCCGCTCGCGTGGACAACAGAATTGTTGTTTAGGGTTTTTCCAAAATAAATACTCGAAATCAAAATTCGAACCAGACTCGCAATAAACACACGTACATGCTCGAACGTGATCAGTTTCTTACTAACGANCTCGAAATCAAAATTCGAACCAGACTCGCAATAAACACACGTACATGCTCGAACGTGATCAGTTTCTTACTAACGACGCGGGCCGATTGAGTGCCGGCCGAGTGCACACGACTCGTGAACACTCCCCCATCCCCCTTCTCAACCAACGAACTTCGCCGCCATGGCTTTCCACGTCCGCGTACGGTCAACCAACTCGTGAAACATTACTTTTTCACATAACTTTCGATATCTCTTAAAGTATAGGAGGGAATTGGTTTAGACAGCGTATTGCAAGAGAGCGCACTGGCGGCAAACTTTTTTCCGACTTGATTAACTATTATCGTCACTGCTTATTTCTTATGTTACTTTACGTAAAAAAAAAANCGGCAAACTTTTTTCCGACTTGATTAACTATTATCGTCACTGCTTATTTCTTATGTTACTTTACGTAAAAAAAAAAATACTAAAACCTGGCAAGAGAACATAGCTATGAATGAAAAAAAACACGTAAATCGGATAAATGGTTCTCGAGTGATAAGAGCAATAACAGACAGACAGAGATATGTTTAATTTTATAATATGTATAGCATATATATAGTATAATGCATTTTTTGTAACTCTCCATCTCTCCATACCTTTTGGCAGCTGCTAGGAAGGCAGTCACCTTAATAATAAATTTTTTTAACAGGATTATCCTGAACTGCAGGTATAAAACTTTGTGAGAAGATTTTATTTTATTAAAAATGTGGTAGGAAACATAATACGATCTTTGTCCTAACCTAATTATTAAATAAGAGAAACATCCGTGAAAATCTGTAACTCACTTGAGTTATTTAAAAACTGTCAGACACTACGAGAGATGAAACAACAAATTCGTGAATAGCGGCAGCCTGATTTTATCTCTGTCATGTGTGAATATTTAGCGGGTTATAATATCACCCATCACCTCGAAATAAAGTTTTTTCACCGTCTGTAATTGGTTGCATATGAAGGATGTTCTCTGGGACAAGTAGACGCAATAAAACAATACATTAAAGTCATGCGCGGTATTCTGCACAGGCAGTGAGCAACCTAGTATCTCAGAAATCCCGGTAGTGCAAAATGTTTTATTAGGTGTGTATGTTATTTACTAACGTACGGCATCCTTCCAAATGTCGCATAATTTCTTATCGAAAACCGTTCACCTGAGCGTGTTACACCATGAAAACCTTTTGTGTTTCTTTAACGTACGCATGATTTATAAATCATACTAATTGATAAACACCCACTGGTATCACACATAGGTTGATTAACAAAATTCCCAATTTTTACGTGCGTAGGCCTACCACTCCCTTAATCATTAACAAGGTCATGGGCCGTATTAGGTTTTCTACCCGATTTTCAATAATGAGTAATATCACAAAATTTGTACCTGGAGTTCAGGAATATTCTGTATATGATTTATGGTGCCANTATTTTCAATAATGAGTAATATCACAAAATTTGTACCTGGAGTTCAGGAATATTCTGTATATGATTTATGGTGCCAACTAATTAAACACGTTTGAAATAAACATTTGGTAAACAAATCTCTGCCCGTAACTGCATATACACGCCAGACAGAGAAAACGAAATGACTATAAAACAATGGTCAAACTGGTTGACCTGTTGTGCATAGGTAGTTTCTAAGGAGGTGCGTAAATCATAAATTTGACGGCTGCATTGCACCGTCAAAACAAGTAATACAGAGGCTGCAATATGTCGCTTCCGTGAAAACTAGAGGACACAAACACGCAATGAAGGCACAGTTGCCGATGTAGTATGCCGGGACCTCGAGAGCGGCAATACGTCAACATTTAAAGGCATTTAAACGATATATTTTAGTAGGACTAAATAAATATGGTTAAAGATTGTACTGGGCCATGGACAAACGGAAACCTAACATTCAAGGTTCCGGCTCGATACGTTGAAATAGAGAATGTGGGGAGAGGCGTTTCAGAATAATTATAGCAGCACCATAATCACAGGTTCTGGCATATGTAGGCCTTACAATGTGCAGTGAACCAGAGGATTATCCACCAGTGAATGAATGAGGGTAATGTGCAGTCTCAAGGTGTCCTCTGCGACGACTGCATTTGACTCCAAATTAACATGAGGTACGTTTGCAGTGGTGCATCGAACATCGGGAAAGGTTGCAGGAATGGTGCAATCTTACCTGTACTTACGAATCACGCTTCACTCTGGGTGTTGACGATTGACACATCCGGACCTGGCATCACGCAGGCCAGCGCCAGCATATTGTGAATATTTATAACCATCACATGACTCAAGCACCTGGAGTTATGGTTAATCACGACTCAAGAACAAGTCTTGTGTTTGCGCTAGGCGCACTGCCCGACTACTAAAATGTTACCGAGGCCGAAGTTTTGATTTATGACCATGTGTACGGCGCATTTATCGCTGCACCTGAAGAACGATAATGTGCATCCACATACCAAGAGCCTCATTCTAAACGCTCTACTTGGTACAGAAAACATATCTAGGCCATCAACAATTGAGAATATATGGAATTAGCTTAAACGCCGTCCCTTCAAGCATCCACGACCTGTTCATAAGTTTGAAGAACTCCGTGGGCACTTGAAGCAATAATGATTGTATACACCACATGACATTATTTGGACTCTGTATGACTCCATGTTACGTCCAGTGGCCGTATACACTGCCTCCAAAGGAGTGCACAATCCATATTAAATCTTATGTTGTAAACCATTACGCATTTCTCTGTCTCTATTTGTNCTGCCTCCAAAGGAGTGCACAATCCATATTAAATCTTATGTTGTAAACCATTACGCATTTCTCTGTCTCTATTTGTTAATGAAATCTTCCTCACTACATATATTTGCCTAATATCGATGTGTTTATTCATGTGCTATTGATTCCGTAACGTTNTAATGAAATCTTCCTCACTACATATATTTGCCTAATATCGATGTGTTTATTCATGTGCTATTGATTCCGTAACGTTTAAAAGTCTTCGGACGTCGTGTTGACCAGGCTCGCTGTGAATAATTCAATACGGTTTTCTTTCAACGTGATATTTTTGGACACGCCATTTCTAGTTTGGTTGAAAATAGTGGATATGTCTATAGTGAAACATCGGCTGCACTTTTAAAATTTGAGCATGTTGTAATGGTGTCTGTGGTATTATTTTGTTTTGCAAATTGTTCGGTGAATATTATATTATATATATATTTATATATATATGCCAGTATTTCATTTTGCATTGTGTGATACTTCCGTTCGTGAAATTACACTAAAAATGAAGCGAGATTTTCTAGCCTAATTTAAAAGTGTTCCAACGCTTTCTATCAGTGTACGTGATTTTGATAACACAAAACACATNGAGATTTTCTAGCCTAATTTAAAAGTGTTCCAACGCTTTCTATCAGTGTACGTGATTTTGATAACACAAAACACATAGGTTTTTTATATATTATTAAAGAAACAGCAAACATTTCCAGTAGATTATCATAAATTTTTTTTTAATATTTCGTAGAATGGGTACAAATAATGGTACGTTTTTTTTTTAGGCTACATAGAGTTTAATTCTTCTCTGATAATATTTTTCACTAATATTCGCATATTTAACAGAACACCATTTTGCATGTTAAATATTAAGCATTCTATGCGTAAAAATTTGATATACATTTCATTTAAAGCTGAAAATCAGGTGGTATTGTGTTTAGTTCCGCCAAAAGCTAAAAAGGAGATCATCATCAATATATATAGAGTTAATGGGCGTTGCATGCGTGCTCCTGGAGGAGTAAAAGTGAATCTCAACTACGATTACTAAAGATTTGAACGCGCCTTAGCAGCCGGTGTGTCTGTCTTCCTCCCCCATCCACCCAGCACCTGTTCGCACCCATCTATCCAACGTTTCCCGCAGGCTGTCACATGATGGGAGCGGCTGCTGTGCTCCCCCTCCCCCATGTTAAGCCAGGAGGGGTGAAAGGCCAACGACCGGCGAGAACAAGCGCAGGGGTGTATGTAGTAGAACCATTACAAAAACTCTCCTTGCTGTTTCCAATTGCTGTCGGCCTTTGTGCACCGGGTGTCGGGCCCGCGCAATTGCTGTAATGCGACCGCGCATCAGCGCACCTGCTCTCTGCATAGCTGGCGTGGGCAGCTGTCCGTGATTGGATATCGACAACATTCGCAACGGTATGGTTCATCATTTTGTTTTTTCCCATAGACCGCTGCAGTCGAATCGATTCTGCAGGTTATTACACTGTTGACGTATGCGTAACACTAAAACACACTGCGAGTGTACTATTAGAATTACCGCACAAAGTAACACAGGTAAGAATGTTGACTCTTTATACTCCTATGGCAAAGCCATTTCTAATACATGGAAAAATCTATACGTGAAACAACACCGAAAATTTAAAATGCACTCCAAAACCTCCAAAGAACAGTGCATCACATTTCTGGCAACTTGAGATCGAGTTTAAAAGACTGAAGTAATAAATTAAAGATATATCTGCTGTAGTAGTGCAAAGGGTTGAAATCAAAGTACCGAGCTTGGCTCTATAATGCGGTTGTATGCGGGGCTCGTACACAGAAGATTAGGGTGTTCTCCTATCAGCTGTTCTATAGCCTTCTCCAAAATATTTTATTAAAAATTGTTATGTAAGTAATAAACATAATGTTCATATTTCACCAGACTAGATAGTTAACGTCTAAGACAACAATAAAATAGATTTATTGACTATTATTATAAATGAAATGGCTTCAAAAAGTGCTCATTTTATAGTGAATAGCTTATAATGAGTTCTATCCCAGCTATCTGCTCTCAGAATGATTTTCCCCGAGTGATTTTATAACAAATATTTTAAGCAAATTTCTATGACGGTTTTCAATTAAACCTAAACTATTCCTCAGTCACTACATCAGAACATTGGTTAGCCTTAGGCTATAAATGTCATACATGTTAGTTTATTAATTAAGAAGTTTGTCAGTACATTTCATTATATTGCCCTTTCGAAAGGCTCAAATACATGTTTTTTACAGTANAATAGATTTATTGACTATTATTATAAATGAAATGGCTTCAAAAAGTGCTCATTTTATAGTGAATAGCTTATAATGATTTCTATCCCAGCTATCTGCTCTCGGAATGATTTTCCCCGAGTGATTTTATAACAAATAATTTAAGCAAATTTCTATGACGGTTTTCAATTAAACCTAAACTATTCCTCAGTCACTAACTCAGAACATTGGTTAGCCTTAGGCTATAAATGTCATACATGTTAGTTAATTAATTAAGAAGTTTGTCAGTACATTTCATTATATTGCCCTTTCGAAAGGCTCAAATACATGTTTCTTTACAGTNAATTAATTAAGAAGTTTGTCAGTACATTTCATTATATTGCCCTTTCGAAAGGCTCAAATACATGTTTCTTTACAGTATTTGTAGACAAAATAATTAACCAAGCTTGGGTGAACTACGTGAAACGATCCAATTACGAATTACTTTTACAAACTTTTGCGTTCTTTGCTTTCATGCAGCCAAGTAAGTCACTCAAGTGATACAGGAGAGGTGCAAACTAGGATAAACCTAGCTTTTTCTCAAACAAGCAGATACGCACGAACTGTCGTGGTTTATGGGTTATTTGATCTGCAACATATGATAAACCTAGCTTTTTCTTAAACTAGCAGATACGCACAAACTGTCATGTTTACGGGTGATTTGATCATTTGAATCCCTCGTAATGTAAGCAGGTGTAGAATTACCTACCTGTGAATTATCGGCTGAACTAAATAAAATCATTTTAATAGTTTTAAGTTTTTAGTTTTATGAATACCTATCTCAAATGCTGTCTAACATAACTGAGCTAGTTGCTTGCTTTAATACGTAGGGTACTGGGGAAAAATATGTTACGTATTTCCAGCATCATTTACCTGGAAAGGAGCTGCAGAAACCCAACGTAAAAGTTGTATAGGCTGTTCACGGTAAAGTGAGCACTTTTGAGGCCCTAGTTACCTTTTCCTTTCAGTCATTTTTTATCCGTAAACCACCTTCTTAAAAAAGTATTGCATGTAGGTAATAAACAAAGTTTTTATATTCCACCGCACTCTGAAGTTAACATCTAAGGCTAAAATAACATATATATTTTGACTATTTTTCCGAATGAAGGGGCTTTCAAAAGTGTTCAGTTTAGCGTGAATAAACTTGAAAGAATTTTGCATATCCAAACAAGGAGAGTGGGAAAGTTTTATTTGTTTTTATCGTTTTAAGGTACGTTGACAACATGACGTTTTTATTCAAAGTATCACAGTGAACATATAGTTTTCAAACACCGAAACCGTTTGTATGTCAATAAAAGGCTTGCCAATATAAAATGTGGATTCCAGCATAAGTACTTTAAACAAATTGTTTAGTGTGCACTAGTTTAATAAGAACCATAAATTTAATTACCTACAAAAACACTAAAGAAAACACATTTTTTTAGTAGAAACTACTGATTTATTAATGTTTAGGTTTCACTATAATAAATTCTAAGAAAGTATGAAATATGTTATATTGTTTATGCTTATATACTTTTCTTTCAGCTCTTTCATTTCAGTTGAAAAATAAAAAAAGATAATGACAATTGTTTGACAAATTTGTTTAACAATGGTTACAGTTCTTAATTTCTCCAAATAATATAATTTTTTATTTAATCTAACAGAGTTATCAACAATTCTATTCAACTCTTAAACTTTAATTTCCATTTCAATTCCAGGAATTATATTTTTTGTTTTTTAAAAGAGTCGAATTGCATTTTCCAAAGGCGGATAAAAGTTATTAGAATGGTTCTGATTTATAAAATAATTTGTTGGTTCTTTTTTATTAAAGTTTTGTAATATCTCTAGAAATGAACTGAAACATTTTATGGCAACAATTTTTTAGCAAATTTGGTTAAGTTTCTTTGTTCAGAACCATGATTGTATTTTAATTAACTGATGCATTCTTTGATGTTTTCAATAGTAAATAAAACATAATTTCTTTATATCAGGTAACATTGTTTATTACCAGTGATTAAAATTATTTTCATTTAATGTAATTGTATGTCAGTAATTAACAACATACTTTTTCAATGAATTATTTATAAAAAATTTTATACAATTTGGTTTTTACATATTACGCGATTTTTTAATTCTTCAGTACTGGTATTTGCGTAATTGGAACACAAAAAAAATTATTATTTGTTTTTTGGAAATTCTTCTGTTCAAAAGAAAGCAAATACCATAAACCATGACACTAAATTGATTTTAAGTTAATTTTGNATTATTATTTGTTTTTTGGAAATTCTTCTGTTCAAAAGAAAGCAAATACCATAAACCATGACACTAAATTGATTTTAAGTTAATTTTGTGTCTAAATTCAATGATCTCTAATACCTACTAGCTCTTGTCTATCAAAATCAATGTTTCGAGGTATTGTTAATCCATTAATTAGCATAGTAAAACTGAATATAATTTTACAATGTTATGTAGAATAAATAATATTTTTTAAAGGTAAAACAGATCATTTCAATTAATGCCTAAAAGGTGTTTGTTCAGGATTTTTAAAATTATTTTTCTGGCCTTTTAAAGAAACAATGGACTGAATAAGCAATCTCGTAACAAGACTAAATCAACGAATACCATTATCAATACCATTTTGGGCCTTTTAAAAACCCGTTACACAATTCTTTTTTAAATTTCGAACGGAATAGTTTAATATATACACTGAAGAGCCAAAAAAAAACTGGAATAGGCGTGCGTATGCCAATAACAGAGGTATGGAACCAATCAGAGTAACGCGATGCGGTCGGCAGCTAGGTCGGTTACTGCTGCTACAATGGCAGGTTATCAAGATTTAAGTGAGTTTGAACGTGGTGTTATAGTCGGCGCATGAGAGATGGGNAGGTAGCGATAACATTTGTATGTTCGCGTACGACCATTTCACGAGTGTACCGTGAATATCGGGAATCCGGTAAAACATCACATATTCGACATCGCTGCGGCCGGAAAAAGATCGTGAAATAACGGGACAAACGACGACTGACGAGAATCATTAAACGTGACAGACGTGCAACCCTTTCTGAAATTGGCGCAGATTGGATTTGTTTACTGCACTGCAGGATCCATGGTGTGAATTTCCTCTTGCATACCTTCAGGCATTAGTCGAGTCCATGCCACGTCGTTTTGCGGCACTTCTGCGTCGGGGGGAGGGGGTGTGGGCTACCCGATATTTGGCAGGTATACCGATTTTTTTGGCTCTTCTGTGTACAATAATTGTAAATTATATGTAGTTTTGAATAAAAGAAAGTATTGAAGAATAAAAATATGATTTGTTTTAAATATTTTATTTGCTTTTAAACAGCTGCAAATATTAACTTATTTTAATCTGAGAAAATATTCAAGCATTGAAACATAACATTTCAAAAATTTCAATATAGTTAATGACTTAATTTGTAATATGNTCTGAGAAAATATTCAAGCATTGAAACATAACATTTCAAAAATTTCAATATAGTTAATGACTTAATTTGTAATATGAAAGTGATTTAATACACGTGATATAAATTTTAGAGTCAGGAAAATACATATACATTAAAAAATAATTTTAATAGTCAAGAATTCCTCAGCTAGTTAACAGTAGTAGATTAAATGGCAGAACAGTTATTGACAATGTAAGATGAGGACATGAGCAGGAGTATACGGCCGTAAGAACGAATCTCGGAAATTACTACAGCAGCAGAACTAACTATTTATTAAAAATTGAATAATGTAATTAGATTATAACTGGTAAATTATTGATTTCACAGCGGACTCTAACTGAGTGAATTACGGTAGAAAGGGAAGGAAAAAACTGCGTGGTTTCTATTTGGTACAATTGTAAATAAATAAGGAAATATAGGTTTATTCTTTTGTTTTATAAAGTCTTTCATCCCGACGAACATGGCAATATCTAGGAGCAAATAACCATCCGTTTTAAACTATTCTTCTTAAAGCTATTCGTCATGCCTTGAAATGAATTTCTTCAGCATAAACAAAGAAAATAATAAATTATAAAAACCGTGATATTGTATTATTTATTTTCGTGATATTATAAATGACATGAAACACAGGTAGGTATTACATTACAACAGGAATAACCTATTTTCATAGCTAAGATCTATCTGCAGTGTGTCGGTTCTCTTTGTACAGATATTTGAATGTACAAAAGTAACGAAATAAATATTTATTTCCTCACTTATTATAAATTGTTGCAAATTGCCACACCGTGCTGTAATCGTCGTGTAAGAGATCCCAGCTCACCAGGTTAAACCTTATCCGTTTCCCACACTTTTCCCCTTCTGTATTTTCTCCTCCCATCGTGAGACACATCGTTGATTGAACCACCCACTTCCACGGCGGTCCTGTCACACTTTTCTCAATATTCAAGAAAGGGGATGAAAATCTCCACTCTAAATCTGCATGTTCATGTACCTAATAACCTCCGCACTATCACTGATCCTTGGGCATGAACAGTCCACCTGCTTTTAAATATTAACTTTCCATATTTCTTATACAATTACCGTCTTAGAATAGAAAGAGAAGCAATTCCTGTCTAAAGAACTCTTCTTGAGGTTTATCGTAAAACGAGCTGCGTTTTGCAGCCTTTGAGGCTTCGCCAGGCAACAGCATGTCAAATTTTATCAGTCATGTGACATGTAAGAGAAGGATGGTTATGGAGATTTGTATATTAGCCGTAAATAGCCTAAGCAGTTTCTGAATGGGTTCTATTTTAGATATATATTTGGAAGTATGAATTTTGTTTAATATCTTCGAACTTTCCATGACTGGGGTGGGATCGGAACGGTTCATGAGCGAAGACAAAGTAGCTTATTAGAACAACATCAGGCAATGTTCAACTGTGTGTTATTATTACAAAATAATAATTTGCTTATGCGTGGCAGAGCGGAGGTACGCTACTTTCTGCAGTAAGTTGCATATNTGGGATCGGAACGGTTCATGAGCGAAGACAAAGTATCTTATTAGAACAACATCAGGCAATGTTCAACTGTGTGTTATTATTACAAAATAATAATTTGCTTATGCGTGGCAGAGCGGAGGTACGCTACTTTCTGCAGTAAGTTGCATATTTTTTATTTTAAAACGTATGGTGATTCTTTGTGTCTGATCTTTGGCTCGTATTATACAAGCAGTCAAATCTTTCAGCCAAGTCTTCTCTATTTTTTAGAGATTATTCTTTAAAGGTTGCCTCAACAGCATCGAACACATAACATTGACAGAAAATTACAAATTTGAGGTATAAATCGAAAAATGGTTTATGCGCTTCACATAATATTGTTGGTATTAGGGTGTGCTAAGCGAGTCCGGCCCATAATGCCAGTGATTAGAAAATAATTATATACATTTTACAATATTATGAAATTTAAAAAAATTGTGACTATAGAGGGCTTCGAATCTGTACTTCACATTCAGAAATCGCCATGTGCACAATGATACCTTNTCTGAGAAAATATTCAAGCATTGAAACATAACATTTCAAAAATTTAAATATAGTTAATGACTTAATTTGTAATATGTAAGTGATTTAATACACGTGATATAAATTTTAGAGTCAGGAAAATACATATACATTAAAAAAGAATTTTAATAGTCAAGAATTCCTCAGCTAGTAAACACAAAAAAAAAAATGATATACACACAATATAATTGACAGTGTAGATTAAATGGCAGAACAGGTATTGACAATGTAAGATGAGGACATGAGCAGGAGTATACGGCCGTAAGAACGAATCTCGGAAATTACTACAGAAGCAGAACTAACTATTTATTAAAAATTGAATAGTGTAATTAGATTATAACTGGTAAATTATTGATTTCACAGTGGACTCTAACTGAGTGAATTACGGTAGAAAGGGAAGGAAAAAACTGCGTGGTTTCTATTTGGTACAATTGTAAATAAATAAGGAAATATAGGTTTATTCATTTGTTTTATAAAGTCTTTCATCCCGACGAACATGGCAATATCTAGGAGCAAATAACCATCCGTTTTAAACTATTCTTCTTAAAGCTATTCGTCATGCCTTGAAATGAATTTCTTCAGCATAAACAAAGAAAATAATAAATTATTAAAACCGTGATATTGTATTATTTATTTTCGTGATATTATAAATGACATGAAACACAGGTAGGTATTACATTACAACAGGAATAACCTATTTTCATAGCTAAGATCTATCTGCAGTGTGTCGGTTCTCTTTGTACAGATATTTGAATGTACAAAAGTAACGAAATAAATATTTATTTCCTCACTTATTATAAATTGTTGCAAATTGCCACACCTTGCTGTAATCGTCGTGTAAGAGATCCCAGCTCACCAGGTTAAACCTTATCCGTTTCCCACACTTTTCCCCTTCTGTATTTTCTCCTCCCATCGTGAGACACATCGTTGATTGAACCACCCACTTCCACGGCGGTCCTGTCACACTTTTCTCAATATTCAAGAAAGGGGATGAAAATCTCCACTCTAAATCTGCATGTTCATGTACCTAATAACCTCCGCACTATCACTGATCCTTGGGCATGAACAGTCCACCTGCTTTCAAATATTAACTTTCCATATTTCTTATACAATTACCGTCTTAGAATAGAAAGAGAAGCAATTCCTGTCTAAAGAACTCTTCTTGAGGTTTATCGTAAAACGAGCTGCGTTTTGCAGCCTTTGAGGCTTCGCCAGGCAACAGCATGTCAAATGGTATCAGTCATGTGACATGTAACAGAAGGATGGTTATGGAGATTTGTAATAATCGGCATTTATCGGATTCGTCAAAGACTTACCCAAGATAATTAGATATATATTTGGAAGTATGAACTTTTTTTAATATCTTCGAACTTTCCATGACTGGGGTGGGATCGGAACGGTTCATGAGCGAAGACTAAGTATCTTATTAGAACAACATCAGGTAATGTTCAACTGTGTGTTATTATTACAAAATAATAATTTGCTTATGCGTGGCAGAGCGGAGGTACGCTACTTTCTGCAGTAAGTTGCATATTTTTTATTTTAAAACGTATGGTGATTCTTTGTGTCTGATCTTTGGCTCGTATTATACAAGCAGTCAAATCTTTCAGCCAATTCTTCTCCATTTTTTAGAGATTATTCTTTAAAGGTTGCCTCAACAGCATCGAACACATAACATTGACAGAAAATTACAAATTTGAGGTATGAATCGAAAAATGGTTTATGCGCTTCACATAATATTGTTGGTATTAGTGTATGCTACGCGAGTCCGGCCCATAATGCCAGTGATTAGAAAATAATTATATACATATTACAATATTATGAAATTAAAAAAAATTGTGACTATAGAGGGCTTCGAATCTGTACTTCACATTCAGAAATCGCCATGTGCACAATGATACCTTNAAAAAAAATTGTGACTATAGAGGGCTTCGAATCTGTACTTCACATTCAGAAATCGCCATGTGCACAATGATACCTTAAGCCAGTCCGGCAAATCAGCTGACCCACTGCATTATATTTAACCAGGCGCGGGCTTCGGAACCGCGCTCCAACTTTTGGGAATTATACTGTAAGTATACACACTGGCGCTTTTGAAAAATCGGACAAACCGTTTGACATACTGCACCAAATATAACAATAGTTGAACTACCGAATGGTTGCCTTCGCTTGGTAGCCTACAACTTGCACATTGTAGAGTGATGCGCGACATGTGTCGATAAAGTCGACTTTCTTCATAGCATGATTAGCGATGGTTAGTGTATTTGACGAATTGCTTCGTGACAAGATTTGCAATGTGCAATTCGCCAAGTGCTTCGTGTCATGTTTCAATCGTTGCGTATTTATCATAGTATGATTGGCGACACTAGCATATAAAATATTTAAAACATGTATGTGTTAATAATTGTAAATAATTAAAATTNCATAGTATGATTGGCGACACTAGCATATAAAATATTTAAAACATGTATGTGTTAATAATTGTAAATAATTAAAATTAAAATTTAAAAAAACAAATAAAAATGTGTAGTGGTAAATTTAAAATATTAAATTTTATTTAAATTCAACTTAAAATTAAATTTAAAAGAAAATCAAAATTTTAATTTCAATATGTTTTGAAATTTAAAATTGTCTTAAATTTGATTTACAGCTTAGATTAAAAAATCAATAACATTTGTATTTACAACATAAACCAAATTATGCTATAAATTTTTTTTCCTCCAGCTATTTCCTCAAATTTTTGCCACTTTTTTTTTTAACAATTTCAAAATTTTTCATTTTTATAATTTTTATCTAGATATCTACTTTTATTTATATTTCATTTCCCTCATTTATGTAAATATTTTGCTATTCAAAGTACTTTTCTATATAAAATGTTTTCAATATTTATGTATATATATTTTTATAAGTTTTGTAGTACATAACATTTTTTAATATATATGTTAAAAATTATTCTTCTATGTAATTTAATTTCAGTTTATTACATTTAAATTTATAATTTTATTTTATTATATAAATGAATTACAAAAATATTGAACGTCTAAATATCAAACATTTCCCCCTTCATATCAAACAAAATTAAATTTAAATATTCATAATGATATAATCGNTGAACGTCTAAATATCAAACATTTCCCCCTTCATATCAAACAAAATTAAATTTAAATATTCATAATGATATAATCGAAAGTGATATTAATATCGCTGATGGGTTTTATTTTCCTTATTATGCTTTTGTTTATGAAATATTTTGTCTTGTTAAAAGAGATGGTGGTTCGTATGCTAAAATATATAATATTAACAAAATTTTTTTTTTCCATTAAAATTTTATCGTATTTAAATATCAAAATACGGGCAAATAAATTACGCAATTGATAATCCTGGTGTTACAACTAAGAAACATGCTTCTAAAATCTCCCCCCCAGAAAATATATTATTATAATTTAGTGGAGTTGATAATTAATATCAAGTTAAATCTATTCATTCTAATAGAACAAATGAAATTATTTATCTATTGAATTATCTATTTGGTTTCACAGAGAAAACAATAACATTTAATTTAAAAGGGGCATTTAAATAACATTGAAACACAATTATTAAAATTATTAATTATATGTTAATCGAAGAAAAACTTATTAAACAATTAATAAAAATTATGCTGCTACAAAAAAATTGTAATATAAGATTTAAAAAATATGTGGCCAATAGTAGAATTTGAAATAAACCATGTCAATAAAATAAAGACATATATATGTATATATATATATATATATATATATATGATCATAATAACACGTATTAGTTATAATTATTGGAAATGTTTAAGAAAAAGTTCTTCCTCAAGGTACAAAGATATTTCATTTTGAAATAAAAGTGAATGAAATATTTTACAACTTAAATGCCTGATTATATAATAGTTCGTTTTAATATTAATAGAAAGGGCAATGCAAATAAATAAGATCACTCTTATTTATTCAATCATTTTGATGTGAAAAATATTTATGTTTAAAATGGGAAAAAACATTTTTCCTAAAAAAATTGTAATTTAGATTGCAAATGAAACCAGAAACATGTGAAACAGTACCCAGATAATTAAAATACACGAGTGACTTAAATGTGATTTGAATTCAGAATATCTCGTAAAATCAAATTAGTGTGCAGTCAACTTCATCACGTAGGTAGGATTTGGAATATCAACTTCGGATGTAATACATCTAATGTTTTGAATTATAGGGTTCACTAACCTGGAAAATTTACATGTCCTTCATTTTGAAAATAAGTATCTGAGCCACTAAAACAAAGAAGTTTACATGGAATACCTTAACGCCACTTGTGTGAAATTTAGCGGAAATCAGTTGGTTGATCTCCGAGATATGGCATGAAAACTTTATTTTTTTAAAGAGAAATATCTTATAAAACTGTCTTAATGAGTTTGTGTATAGTATGTTTGAAGTATATACTATCAGAATAAAAAGTTTNTTTGGAATATCAACTTCGGATGTAATACATCTAATGTTTTGAATTATAGGGTTCACTAACCTGGAAAATTTACATGGCCTTCAGTTTGAAAATAAGTATATGAGCCACTAAATCAAAGAAGTTTACATGGAATACCTTAACGCCACTTGTGTGAAATTTAGCGGAAATCAGTTGGTTGATCTCCGAGATATGGCATGAAAACTTTATTTTTTTAAAGATAAATATCTTATAAAACTGTCTTAATGAGTTTGTGTATAGTATGTTTGAAGTATATACTATCAGAATAAAAAGTTTNTTTGGAATATCAACTTCGGATGTAATACATCTAATGTTTTGAATTATAGGGTTCACTAACCTGGAAAATTTACATGTCCTTCATTTTGAAAATAAGTATCTGAGCCACTAAAACAAAGAAGTTTACATGGAATACCTTAACGCCACTTGTGTGAAATTTAGCGGAAATCAGTTGGTTGATCTCCGAGATATGGCATGAAAACTTTATTTTTTTAAAGAGNGGAAATCAGTTGGTTGATCTCCGAGATATGGCATGAAAACTTTATTTTTTTAAAGATAAATATCTTATAAAACTGTCTTAATGAGTTTGTGTATAGTATGTTTGAAGTATATACTATCAGAATAAAAAGTTTGATTGAATTTGGTTATAATTGTCAAATAGATATACTAAACATATCATAATATTTATATGGCTGGCATTTCGAATATCAATGTATGGTCCCGTTTAAATCTTGTAGCTTTACATTGCCTTCTGTAGTTCTGCAAAATTTGGTGGAAATTAATTGAATTTTCCCAGAAATATGGCAAAATGTTCCATTTACTCACCTGACACTATTTTGCAAAAATTATAGCAAAAGAGGATGTCCGTATGCATGAATGATGCTTCCAAATAATACTGTTTGCGTACAAAATTTTGTTGAATTTTGTTGAAACTATTATATATATAAAGAGCATTATTTTTTATTTATTTATATAAAACAAATTATGACATATCTGCCACACATAACACATGTTAATTTACATGTTGCAATACTTCTTTTATTTTTGTATGAATTGGTTTATTGGACCTTGAGATATGGCATAAAACCTCCATTGTTCGTGTGACGATCTTCATAAATGGAGGACAAAAAGTTTATGTTTTATCTCATTCGATGATTGTCATAGATACATTACACAAAGTTAAATGTGCATATGTTGCATAGTTTCATATATATAGCACATTAAGGTAAAATGTTTGTATTGGCACCATTCGGAAAATAAGGGACTTACACACTTAAAAAAAAAAAACAAAAATTAAAATGTCCTTTCGTAGTACAACTTCGTCGCCAAATTTTAAGGAAATAATTTGATTGTTTCTTAAAATACGACAAACGAATTTTATTATTTCACTAGCTGTGCCCGCGTCTCCGCTCGCATCGACTACAGAATTACTTGTCAGGTTTTTTTTTAAATAAAGTCCATGCTTTTTATACTTTTTCCTGACAATGTCTACACTTGCTTTTTAATTTCAGTGAGTGCAAAGAAAAATTTCGTTATTGAAGGTTGCTTGTGAAGTAAATGGTATAAACGCTTATTAGTATTACTCTGTTATAGATAAATATATGCTACCGCGGAGATATTTTTAAGGTCTTTTCATTCTACGCAATTTCTTACTACATGATATTGTTCCATCTTTAACGGTTTAGACAGCGTATTGCAAGAGAGCGCGTTGGCGGCAAACTTTTTCCTACTTGATTGTCTATTATCTTGTCACTGCTTATTTCTTATGTAACTTTACGTAACAAAATACATACAAAAACCTGGCCAGAGAACAAAGCTATGTATAAAAAAAACACGTAAATCGGATACGTGGTTCCCGAGTGATAAGCGCACTAAAAGACAGACAGACAAAGAGACGTTGAGATTTATAATATGTATAGATGTGGGGCGGTCTTACAAAATAGCAGTGAAATGAAACTTTTTATAAACAGTTTTGATGGATATAACAGACACTGTTATCATATAAAGTTAAGTTGAAATTGGCTTTGTAGTTTAGTATTTAAAAATTCTTAGCTAAAATTATTATATGCCCGCCACTTTGAAAATATATGTCCCTCACACTCTCCTAGTTTATCAGATTACATGGACTGCAGTAATTATACTTAATTGCCAAATTTAGTAGAAATCGGTTGTTTTCCGTCGATATCACGTAATTTTAATTAGTCATGTGAAACTATTTAATAAAATGGTAGCCAATAGAACATTTGTTAGGAACCATTTTACTATTATAATGTTTACAGTTAGCATACATTGGGAATAAATGCATTGTCTCCACGATATAAACTTACAAAATTAAAATTGCTATATAGCCGCCATTTTTAAAATAAGTGTCTTACATATCTTAAACATATTATTTGACATCACCTACCGCAGTACTACTTACTTGCCGTATTTGATAGGTATCAGTCAATTGTTTCCCGTGATATGACATAAATATTTTATTTATCCATGTGGTACTATCATTCAAAATTGAGTACAGAAGAGCCTACGTGTAGACACATTTGATATTTGTTATATATATCCTTAGCTTACAAAGTTAATTTTGAATTAATTAAATAGTTTTGAATATACATAGCATATTATGCTAAGTTATCTAGAAATCAGCAATTTTTAAAATAAGTGTTTGACATACTTTAAACATATGTGTACATATAAACTGCAGCAGTATTACTTGTTTGCTAATTTTGGTAGAAATCTGTAAATTTTTGCTTGCGATATTGCACAAAAACTTTAATTCATGTAGCGCTATCTTACAGTATGGTAGACAAAAGTGGCGGTTTTTTTACTTATATGATGCTTTTAATANTTTAATTCATGTAGCGCTATCTTACAGTATGGTAGACAAAAGTGGCGGTTTTTTTACTTATATGATGCTTTTAATAAATACTTTCGGCAATAAAAATTTGTTTTAAATTGGTTTAGCTATTCCAAATAAACCTAAAATATTTGCATGGCTGCCAATTAGTAAATAAGTGCCTCGTCAATTAAGATTACGTATGTTTACATGATCTACAATAGTATTACTTACGTTTCAAATTTGGGGAGAATTAGTTGAATAGTTTTCGAGATATAACGTTAAAGCTGTGTTTTTGTATGCGGTAATGTCTACCAAAATGGTAGACCAACAAAAATATCCACTTCTAAATTCAATGCATACACCTTGCGCTGTCCACATAAAACATTTAATTAAAATAGATTTAATGATTACAGTGATATGTCATATCACCCTAAATTTTAAAATTGCGACCATTTGGAAAGTTAGTTCTCGGCGTAGTCAAAAAATGTAAAGTTGCTGTCTCTTGACTTAGTACTATACGTGTACTGGGTTTGGTGAAATTCTGTTGACGTGTTAAAAAAATTGTATGAAAATGTGGGGGGGGGGACACAAACATGCACAGCCATACACACATACATACACAGTACACAGGCAGGAAAGTGATCACATCAGCTTTTCTTTTCTCTCAAAAGTAGGCTTATAAGGTTTTTGTGTTATAACTCAGGATACAACCAACAGATTCCTACAAAAATTCGGTGTAGTTGGTGGGCCATATTTATTAATACGATTTAAGTGTCCCATTTATTTTTGGAATGATGGCTATTAAAAATTTTAACTTAGTGTGCTGTATCAATGAAACTATGTAACCGATTATTGTTAACTTTGTATACTGACAGTATCTACCGAAATCATCGACTGTGCTAATACATAACATTTTTTCCTCCATTTATGAAGTTAGTCACATGAAAATAAAGGAAGGTTTTATAGAATAATCGAGGAACAATCAACCAATTTGCACCCAATGTATTACTACAATGGGGCATGAAAATTTAAATGATTTTAAGTTGTAACAGGCCGTATTTAAATGGCGTTAATATAAATTGTTAATATTAGTAATTAGCCATATTTTCTGAACTATTCAACAAAATTCCTACCAAATTTCGCACATTATAAGTGATACAGCAGGCCACGTATACTTACATGATTTAAGTGTGTTCAGACACTGATATTCAAAATAGAGGACATATAAACAATCGTAAACATTTATTCATATCTGTTAAACAATATAACAAAATTTAACCACACTTTTTATACTTACACGCTCTATAAGAAGCATTGTATACACAATATATTATATGCACAGTTTTGTAAGACAGCAACAAGTAACGAAATAAAGATTTTTTGCAGTATCTAGAGAACCAACCAACCGATTTGTACCAAATTCTTCTCAAAAAATGCGCAATGGTAGGCCATGTACGTGTTTTACGTAACTCAGGCGCTTATTTTCAATACGACAGTACTGTAAATATTTATTATTAGTAAACCCTACGATAAAAAAGATTAGGTTGATTACTTTTGAAGTTGATATACCATTTCCTACATCCGTAATACAGTTAAATGAACGCAAGATTATGGTAATTTTCTCACTATTGTTTATAATTTAAAATTATTTGCACACATGTAGAGGAAATTAGGCCTTCAGTTATATTAACAACTTCTTGTTTTTAGGTGCTCAATATTTTTCAATAAATACTTAAATTCCATATAAAATGTATGAAGATTAAGTGGTCTCAATACAAGACCACTTAAAAATGTTCAAAACCAATATATTTCGGGAGCTCAAGTTTTATAGGAAATGATTTAGAAATTTAATACTACAACATTTAACAAATAAAATTTTACGTTAAATTTTTTATTACATTTCAGTTTTATGATTGTACCGCCTAAAAATATAGAAATAAACATAATACTCCAGGCGGAAAAAAATTTCCACCTGAAACTTTTCACTAATAAAAATTAAATTATGTAAATTAAAAAAAATATTTTGGGAGATAATAATTATTTTCTTTTTAAAGAAATAAAAAAAAAAATTTATAAGTTAAATTATGAAACAGTTATATAGGCCATCAGAATTCTACGATCAAACTCATAACATAAAAATAATTCGATTTATTATTGTATCAGGCATATTATTAAATTTTATCTTCTAAAAACAATAAAATAATTCTAAATACGCTACACATTTTTTAATAGAAACATTATATAAATATTTTATAATATTATCACCCCCTTATCTTTTTTTTATAAATAATACAGCTTTATATGTCAATATAATTTATAAAAAATTTGAGCCCATTATATTTTAACAATATATACACTATACATATAAATGAATTTGTTTTATATTCTTTAATACTACATTCTTTAAAACAGTAAAATATCTTTAAGATAACAATTTTTTCTTTTTTCTCGAAAAATTGTAAGATAAATATTTTCTAAGATAAATTATGAAGTTATTTTCAAAGGTAGGGAAATGCGCTCTTTAAAAGGCCCTAAAATAACACTATATTAAATAATGAGTCTGGTTTGCATTAATTAATCGTGTATTCTAATTTTTTTTATAAAAGGTGATAATTATTTTCTTTTAATATAACAAAATATTTTTTTTTATAAAAGTGGTAAGATAAAATTAATTTTATTTTAAATAAATAGTTTATGATAAATGTTTTATAAGAAAATAATGATTTACTTTCATTATAGAAAATTATTTATAAAAAATATTTTCGTAAATAATATTTACAGTATTACTTTGAAGTATTTAAAATTATTTTATTTTATGTTTTATCGAATTTTTTGTTTAAATGGTTAAGATTATGGCTATAAAATACAAATCTCTTATACCTAATAATAAGAATTCTGTGTTTGTTTTAGATGTAAATAATAATCCTCGGCTTAAAGGAAACAATATTTTTGAGATTTTAGAAAATTGAAATATGAATGTAATTTTAATTAATTTTAAACATTTATATGTTAAAGCATTTAAAGAATCTTATGGGTACCCAAATCAGGTATCTTTTCTAATATGCAACCACACAAATATTTATAAACTAACCAAATTTATTAAAAATAATTATGAAATCTAAAATGAGTTTAGCTGATAAATTTCAAGATTGTCTATAATAACTAGTATTGGCATGTATTATAAAAAAAACTGGTGAACATAATATGAACAAGAAAAAGGACAACATGCAAAAAGAATTAGGATAAAAATTTATAGTTAAAGAAGAAATAAAACTTATAGGACAATAACTACATAAAAGGATAAAAATACGAGGGCTGATTCAGAAGTCATGGAAACTATTGTTTATGTCTCGGAAATGATCCAACACAGGAAATATGCTATGTACAGTTGAAGGTGTACGACAAGTACTTTTTAAAGGTGACACCGCATGGGGTATGAATGCAGTAATGTCCGGCAAGGAATCAAGACAAGCATGGTTGCCTGAGAGAACAGTTTACTTGATGTATTCTCGTACAACCTGTAAACACTCATTTCAACGGGTGGGTATCTTACATACACGAGTTGGTTAACATCCTTCAAAGTAGTCACCAAGCTTGTCCACGATTCGTGCCAGCGAAGAGGAAGACAGGAAATACCAACGGCTGCGTGAGATCCGTCAATGTTCGCTACTTCTCGTCGAAATGTAGTGACGATGTCTTGTTTGTTAGCCAAACTTTTACCACGCAATGGAAACTTCACTATGGAATAAGATCGTAGTCACGAGGACTAAGGTCGGGTGAATAAGGAGGTTGTGACTACACCTCTCATCCTCAACGCCGTAAACACTGTGTTTACCTTGACAACTACCAAAGCTCTGGTTTGGACGAAGGTATTGACACTGTTGTCTAAAGGTCCAATTTACTAATGAATCAACACATGGTGATTGAGAGTTCAAGAAATAAAATCTCTAGTTTTATTATTGCTGGAACAAGTTATAATTGACACACGAGCTCTCGAGACAACTCCCTCCCTTTTATACGTATGCTCCGTATTGTTCGCGTCGTGGGGGGGGGGGGGTAATACTCTTCGCACTTGCTGGGTGATTCCAAATATCCGTTGCACTCGCGGGATAACTACTCAGGGTCCTTCACACTCGCGGGATGACTGTACTTATCTGGCTTAGTTGGTCCTGCAGTTGAGGTCTGGTGAGCTGGAACTGGCAGGACTCTGCGTCTGATGGCGGCTGGCTGCCGCGGTCGTTTCTCCCGGAATCACTCCGCTTCCTCGGAGTCTCGTCGGCCGACTCCCGTTGGCGTCCCGTCTCGGACCCGCTCCTCGATCCCGTCGGCTGACTGCCGCGTCTGACTGCTCCCGACTGACTGACTCGTTCCTTCCTTTCTCTCCTCGTTTTGTAGCCCGCCATCGCTATATTCAAACTGCCTCGTCTCTGCACGTGGTCCGGGGAGTTTGTTGTGTCTCCCTGAGTAATAAAACACGTGCGTCCGGCCTTCTGGCGCACATGGTCCGGCGTTGTCCCTATCGATTCTGGTATGGGCGCTTCATTGTCTCGTTCTGCACGTGCTACTTGGCGGGTGGCCTTTGGTTCAGCGCGCGCACGTGGTCCTTCCCTTGTCCCCGGATATGGCCGCTATTCTTCCCGTACGCCCGCTAAAAGCTCTCCTGTTTTATTGCGGCGAAGCCCGGGGCAGGCGCAGCTGGTGGTGGGATCTCGGTGTCCCTTGGGCAGCTGCAAAATGCGGCTGGCCCTGGTGCTTTCCATTGTCTCCGGATGCCGTCTGCACGTGAAGGAACAGTGGCACGTGCCGAAACCTTTGGTGGCCCACCTTTGCAGCTGTGAGGCGCGGCTGCGTAACTCCTGGTGGTATCCTTTTGGCACGTCCAGCAGACCCTAAATCCTTATTGCGGGCATCGCCTGCAAGCTTCCCCGAGCGTGTGTTCTGACGGCAAAAATAAGGGGACGCGGGAAGCGTCAACCTGCTGTATGAGGTCTAGCATTTGTCATGTAAGACTATACCGTTGCCAAACAGTTCAGGACGTTTCTCTCGAATTACACGATGAAAATAGTTCCGCAGAAGTGACAGGTAGTACTGTGTATTTAGAGTACATCCCTCACTAACTGGATGACACACTAAAACACCTCGACTGTCATATGCCAAAATGATCATCAGCTTTGTGTGAGGCGGGTTGTGTCGTACCTTGTGTCTCTGTGATGATCCAGGATGAANGTGAGGCGGGTTGTGTCGTACCTTGTGTCTCTGTGATGATCCAGGATGAAGCCATTCATTGTACTGTTGCTTCAATTTGGGTTCGTATGCTCGTTGCCATGTTTCATCAATTGCAATGATGCGGTTCAGCATGTCACTACCTTCGCGATGAAAGCTTTCCAAATGGATACGACATGTCTCATATCGGGTCCACTTTTCTAACTCACTTAGTGATGTGGCACCCATTTGGCACAATTCTTAAGAACATTTAAGTCCCGGTGTAGAAATCGGTGCATGACGACGCAGGAATACCTGTATACTGGGCTAATTCCATAACAGTCCTGCGAGTTTCTTCCGTTAGGCACTGATCGACCACAGCCACTCGTACCTCGTGGTCAGCTATCACAGAACGTCCACTGCGAGGTAGGTCGGCTGTTTGTTGACTCTCTTCCCTGTTTGAAGGCCTCTACCCACCTTGCCACTGTACGATAGGGTATAGCACGATTATCCAATGTTCCCGTAGCTCTGCATGACATTAGCGTGAATTGCGGCCGCAGCATACGGCTATCTTGATAAATGCACGCTGTTCGACTTTGGTTACATCCATTTCTCATTGCGGTTATCCGACAACTGACACAGGGAACGTGCTCACGGCCGGACGGATGCACTCATACCCCACATGAAGGCAACAGCAATTCGACGTGGGGTAGCACACATTGACGAACCGTGGACAATTTCGGAGAATACTTTGAAGGATGTTGAACAGCTTGTACACGTACAATATGTAGCACTTCAAATGTGTGTTTGCAGGATGTTTACATGTTTTTCTTTGTTCTTTGCCAGACATTCCTGCATCCATACCCCATGTGGTGTCATCTTTATTACATAATTGTCTTAAACTTTTAACTGCACAGAGTTAATTTCCTATGTTGGATCATTTTCGGGATATAAACAATTGTTACCATTTTTACTGAATCATCCCTCAAAACTTAAATAAATTAAATCAAAACAAAAAAAAATACAGTATAAATTTTTGTTACTACACGCTTATTACAGAAATCTAATTTTTATCTAATTTCCGGATCTGATAAAGATTGATTAAATTTTATAATGTCAACAAATACCACTGAAAAACATCCAGATATTTTTTTTTTTTTTACTGTAAACAATGTGTTAGTTATGAAATAATAAAACGATAACTGTTAATCAGCTTGTGAATGTTTTTGAGTGTAAAAAGACTAGGAATTGCTTAACAGCAATATAAAATATATAAATTATTATTTATATGATTTTGTACAATATGAAAACCACTTAATATTAGTAAATATTTTTCGAATGATAAAGGGGTTTAAAATAATTTGCATGATAATATTTTATTAGAACCAAATACTTTAGTACATTCAAAATTAACACCTGAAATCTCAACTAAAATTAACAATAAAGTTACAAAGAAAACTGTTACAAACAATTTGTAACTAAAAGTATTTTTCATAAATCAGAAATGTATTATGAGAATAATATAGTTATTGTACGAAAGATAAATATTGAAGAAAAAATAAATAAAGAGGTTTATCAAATATAAAAGAAAAAACGTGTTCAAGATACGTAATACAAAAAAACAAAATACATCATAAATCAACTAAAATGAACAATAAAATTTTAATTTTAATTACCTCTCAATATTTATCATCGCACAACTTTTTCATCAATATCATATATTTGATCCTTAACTAGGCCATACAAAAGTTCTATACAAAAGTTATCTATAAGTTTTGTTATATCTTAATTCTCAGAATGTTATATACTTAAGTGAAATAAGATAACTGTTCCCTTTCGATTTACATAATTAATTTATATAGAATAAATTTTCATGGAGAAACTAATAACTTTAAAATAAGAATGTAAAGCTAAAAAATTTAATTATAACTGATGTAATAACATTAGCTGAATTTTATTTTCAAAATTGTTTCCACATGTTTTTGGATTTATATTTTGAAGTTACAGCGAAGAAAATAGATTACGCAATTTTTTTTTCAAATGAATCATTTACAAAATGCCAACCAACATATTATTTTTATATAAATGGAGACGGTGAGATTTCTCAAAAATAGTTCTTTTCTATTAAATAATAAGATAGCTCTGTTGGTTTTAGAAGAAAAAATGATCTAAAGAAAATGTACTTGTAATTTTTTACTGTTTACCTATTGATACTGATTATGAGTTTAGAAAACATATGGATAATGAAGATAAATCAAAAAACGATAATCTTTTAAGACTGGAGGAATTATCGTGCATAAAGTACAATAAAAATAAAATAATAAATAAATAAGAAAGCTATTGAAATTTTTTTATGTGAATATCAAACTGTTTATAATAATGATTTTACAATAAATAATCATGTAGAATCATGAAGTTAAATTTTTATAAATTACAAAAATCAAACGAACAATAAACTATGGGTATAATAATAAACGCTTACAGGCATTTTGAACCTAAAACTCAATACTAAACAGGAGAATATAAAAAATTTACTGTTCTTTTCAAGATAAGAATCTTGCTGTCTGTTGAATGTGATGAGTTTGGTCATAGAATTACAGATATTATGTATAAAGTTGGATAAAAAAATATCTAGAAAATTAGCTTAGCTGTAAGTGTATAAGATTTAATTATGACAAAAAAATGTTAATATGCTTGATGTTATATTTATGAATAGAGTTCCAGGTACAAGATTTTATATATAGCTAATTATTTAAAGTGTGTAATAAATTATTCTATTAATTCTTATTATATACATGGAGACGATTCTGGATCTGAAAAGCAATTTTCCCAGCATACAATTAACAACATTCTGTTAGATATATATAAAATTAATTTTTCAAAGCTAAAGTTGTTTCTAATATTTTGTAGCATCAAAATTCAAATGATATATTATAAATANTGTTAATCAGCTTGTGAATGTTTTTGAGTGTAAAAAGACTAGGAATTGCTTAACAGCAATATAAAATATATAAATTGTTATTTATATGATTTTGTACAATATGAAAACCACTTAATATTAGTAAATATTTTTCGAATGATAAAGGGGTTTAAAATAATTTGCATGATAATATTTTATTAGAACCAAATACTTTAGTACATTCANTTTTTCGAATGATAAAGGGGTTTAAAATAATTTGCATGATAATATTTTATTAGAACCAAATACTTTAGTACATTCAAAATTAACACCTGAAATCTCAACTAAAATTAACAATAAAGTTACAAAGAAAACTGTTACAAACAATTTGTAACTAAAAGTATTTTTCATAAATCAGAAATGTATTATGAGAATAANGTTACAAAGAAAACTGTTACAAACAATTTGTAACTAAAAGTATTTTTCATAAATCAGAAATGTATTATGAGAATAACATAGTTATTGTACGAAAGATAAATATTGAAGAAAAAATAAATAAAGAGGTTTATCAAATATAAAAGAAAAAACGTGTTCATAGTACGTAATACAAAAAAACAAAATACATCATAAATCAACTAAAATTAACAATAAAATTTTAATTACCTCTCAATATTTATCATCGCACAACTTTTTCATCAATATCATATATTTGATCCTTAACTAGGCCATACAAAAGTTCTATACAAAAGTTATCTATAAGTTTTGTTATATCTTAATTTACAGAATGTTATATACTTAAGTGAAATAAGATCACTGTTCCCTTTCGATTTACATAATTAATTTATATAGAATAAATTTTCATGGAGAAACTAATAACTATAAAATAAGAATGTAAAGCTAAAAAATTTAACTATAACTGATGCAATAACATTAGCTGAATTTTATTTTCAAAATTGTTTCCACATGTTTTTGGATTTATATTTTGAAGTTACAGCGAAGAAAATAGATTACGCAATTTTTTTTTCAAATGAATCATTTACAAAATGCCAACCAACATATTATGTTTTTATAAATGGAGACGGTGAGATTTCTCAAAAATAGTTCTTTTCTATTAAATAATGAGATAGCTCTGTTGGTTTTAGAAGAAAAAATGATCGAAAGAAAATGTACTTGTAATTTTTTACTGTTTACCTATTGATACTGATTATGAGACTAGAAAACATATGGATAATGAAGATAAATCAAAAAACGATAATCTTTTAAGACTGGAGGAATTATCGTGCATTAAGTACAATAAAAATAAAATAATTAATAAATAGAAAAGCTATTGAAATTTTTTTATGTGAATATCAAACTGTTCATAATAATGATTTTACAATAAATAATCATGTAGAATCATGAAGTTAAATTTTTATAAATTACAAAAATCAAACGAACAATAAACTGTAGGTATAATAATAAACGCTTACATGCATTTTGAACCTAAAACTCAATACTAAAGAGGAGAATATAAAAAATTGACTGTTCTTTTCAAGATAAGAATCTTGCTGTCTGTTGAATGTGATGAGTTTGGTCATAGAGTTACAGATATTATGTATAAAGTTGGATAACAAAAATATCTAGAAAATTAGCTTAGCTGTAAGTGTATAAGATTTAATTATGACAACAAGAAATGTTAATATGCTTGATGTTATATTTATGAATAGAGTTCCAGGTACAAGATTTTATATATAGCAAATTATTTAAAGTGTGTAATAAATTATTCTATTATTTCTTTTTATATACATGGAGACGATTCTGGATCTGAAAAGCTATTTTCCCAGCATACAATTAACAACATTCTGTTAGATATATATATAAAATTAATTTTTCAAAGCTAAAGTCGTTTCTAATATTTTGTAGCATCAAAATTCAAATGATATATTATAAATATATATATAAATGATTATCTAAATTTTAGTACTTCATAGGGTTTATTGAAAAAAAAACTCTCCTAATAAAGGTTTATAATCTCTAGCTATCAAAGAGTATGTCTTATATGATTTCATAATGAAATTAAAACTGCCACCAGTTAAACAATTTAAAAAATTGGTCACACGATTTAATAAAATTAAAGATGATCATATACATATTTTTACATGACTATGTAAGAGATACAATGCATGTATAAAATTAAACATATAAATAATTTAAAAACATTAGACCAAAGATTGTTTAACAAACGCAAGGTCCTTAAGTATGACGAAATTTTTACTTTCAAATTCTTTGCCAATAAAATTTATAATGGTTATTATGTTGTCAAAACACAAAGAAAAAATATTTACTATATGCATTCGAATTGGCAAGAACATTTACATTTTAAATACAATCCTAATTATAAAAATGAATATCAAACAAAATAAATATTAACAATGGCATTTTATAAAGATTATTCTAGAATCAATCATGATGATTTTGCAGCAATAAATTAATGAATATAACTAATTAACTTTAGCAAAAAAATTATTATTTTTATAAAATAACTTTATTTTTTTTAATTAAATGATTATTAGTATTATCGAATCCAAGCTATTTAACATCAATTGTATAACCTTTGTTGTTTAAACTTTATCAAACAAATATTGGTTAGGATAATCATTTTTCGTAATTTCAATTCAATTCATAAAAAAGCACTTTTATTTCTTTACCATTGGTAACTTTTAAAATGTACTTCGTTACATCACACATTATCACTTTAACAATTTTAAATAATTTTGATAACCAACTACATGTAAAAAATTATGCATTGTCTTTCATTTTACTTATTATAACTATATAACCCTGGATTTTTTAATAATTTTTCATTACCTTAATCCGATAAACTTATAATGCTGGATTTCATAAAATTGTTCAGTGTTTTCGTTAATATATAAATTTTTATATTTATTTTCAGCGCATAATTTTTTACCTGCTAAATATATTTTTTAAATATTTGTATTAAATTCTATGGGTTTCAAATCTTTGTTGAATACTTTGTGATGTTATGTCATTTTTATCAAATCATCTAGAATTTCAACCCATTTTATAAGTTCTATACAAAGCAAATTTTTTTTACATTTTATTTTTTTAAGTTTTATAAAATCTTTTAACATTAGTTTAAGTTCTGAGTATAAATAAAATGACCATTTATGTTATTTTCTCATTTACACTTAAAAAAAATTTATAATATAATATTTTAACATCAGTTTGCAAACATATTCGTTTTATGGTTTTGAAAATTGATTCAAACGCTTTTACAACATATTTACTAGATATATCTTTAACTGGTATAGCAAAATCGGATAAAAAAACCGTCAATAATCTTTAAAATTATATATTTAATTAATTTATTCTTTAAAAATCTTCTATAACTTTAGAATATTTTTGTTCTAAATCAGGTTGCCATAAATCATACATTTAAAATAAAATTTATTTTCTTACAGAAAAATGTTTTCTTATTGGTTTAAATATTTCAGTAATTATGCCTTCATGAATATAAAGATGTAGTTACCTTTTTTTAAGAATTTACAGATTGAACGTATACACTTCTGAACAACTTGGCAATTGTAGTATTTTCAAAATTTACAATATTTTATAGGAAATTGTTTGTTCTGCTAATGCAAGTGTTATCCATTTAATAAAATTTATATTTTGTATATTCCTTTTAAATCTATAAACATAAAAATATTTATTACATATATTTTAGATTTCCATATATTAGTAGTTTGTTTAAAATTAGTTTGATGACAATCTTTGTGACATATGGTTTAAAAATTAATAACATATTCAAACAATACTATTATTAAATCTGTTTAAAAAAATTGTATTATTTCTAAAAACTGTAAAATTAAGATAAATTAAGAAGAACTTAATTCAGTATGTAATTTAAATTATTGATTAGTTTTTTTTGTGTATGTTTTCCAACTAAATTTTCCGTTTTATATTAGTTTCTTGATTTCAATTTAACATATGCAATCGAAAATTTTGTATAATTTATAGCGGCAGAATTGGCATCATTCGTTAATCTTTTCTTTTCATAACCATGCTTGTTATTTATAATATGAATTTTTGAAATAATTAAACACTTTAAATATACACATATATATAACATTTGAGTTTTAGAAATGTGTATTTTAATTATAGCAAGAACTAGTTGAATTGATGTAAATTTAAATGTTGTATCAATTACTTTACCAGTAAGTACAATTTTTTGGTATCTGAAAAATTTGTAAAAATCTTTTGAAAACATTTGTATTTAGTTTTAATTCCTTCAATTCTATTTCACTATCTTCTATTTCATTTATTTAATTTTTTTATATAACAATGTATTTAATTTTTTTAAACAAATTTCTTTAATCAATCAAAATTTGCATTTATTCTTTGTGATTCTACCATTATACTNGTATTTAATTTTTTTAAACAAATTTCTTTAATCAATCAAAATTTGCATTTATTCTTTGTGATTCTACCATTATACTTGATTGTATATTTTAATGCAAGGCATAATTTATTGCACAGGTTTATCAAATATAACTTTGAAATAATCAATTTTTAAATTATTTTTGTACAACTATAATTAATAACAGGTTATTTAGATTTGTTAGTTGAATTTTTAAACCTATACATATATTAAAATAATTATATTTTTAATTTTCAAAAAAATTAAGTTACATATTTTTATTTAATAAAACTGGAAAATACCCTTTTAACAAGTAATAATATTATCTTTATTTTTTCATAAAAAATGTTGAATTGTTTATTGCAGTCATAAATTTTTTCAATTTGAACCTAGTAATATAATTTATTTTTAAAAGTATTGCATATTTTAAATGATCTAGAATTTCAGTTTTTATGTAATCAGTTTTTAAATATCAGATTTCAAAGTAAAAAAATTGTATGATATCATCAAAAAATGTTTTAACATAATAAGTAAACTCAGATTTTAAAGGAACATCTTTATTTTAAACATAAAACACCATAAAGTAAAACATATATTTCTAATTCAGTAGATATTTGAATATAATGCTGATATGGGAAGTCATCTATATTTACATTAATTTTTCTGTTTTTTATTAAATGCGTCACTATGATTACTGTGATACATTTAAAGGCGTACTTCAAATTCATTATAAATTTTATTTTTAACATATTTATCAAAATTTATGTTTCGAATTTTGATTATTTATTTTACCACTAATTGTATAATGTTTATCACAGTAACTGATTAATATCCCTCAAACCCTCAAAACCAATCCATAATTTAATATTAAATAAAATATATTTATGCTTATAAAGAACATCTGGTAGTATTAAACATGCATAGCCACAGACAAATTAATTGAAATTTTGAATTATCATCAATATATAATATTTTCTTTTAAACGGTTTATTAATTTCTATGTATAAAGCCATTAAATTAATCAAACTTTTGTTTATAATGTAAATTTTTCTAATGAGAAAAACAGTGAATTCCAACATTAGAAGATTTATCTAAATGAAATGTAGTAACGGTTAAATAAACAACTCAAATTCTTTATTTTTATTTTTCTATATTATTCAAGAATATATAATACTGCTAAAAATTAATTTCAAAAGTGTATATTTAAATTATTTAGATTTTACTCCTTATATTTTTCTTTACTACAACTCCTTGGCCAATATTGTTTTCCATAAATAAACTATGGCTTTGTTGTTCTTCTAATTCTTTGCTATTTTTGTGGTTTGTTAAACAGAATTATATATTTGCTAGAACCTCCATATAAAGCTCCTAACACTCCTAAAATGGGGAAAAAAAAATTGCAAAATTTCACCATGATTTAATCCACTGGCGCTTTTTCAGTTATACTTTTTTTGATGTAGGCACTGATCAAATTAAACTGGCTAAATTTTTCCTTTAAAATTTTTTATTTTCGTAAATGATAATCGACATTTAAATAGTTTGTTTGATTAAATTGTTAATTGAATGATAGGATTTCATTTACATTTATGTAAAAAAAAATTTCATATTTTACGAAAAACTTTGTATTATTGTTTTAATTAATCCATTTTAATATGCTATCGTAATTATCTTTCATTAAATATACTTNACGAAAAACTTTGTATTATTGTTTTAATTAATCCATTTTAATATGCTATCGTAATTATCTTTCATTAAATATACTTCCAGAAACCACTGCCGAAGCTATTATATAACTATTATTATTAACTATAAAGGCCATATTCAAGATCTAAACCAAACACAAATAACACAAATATATAATGAAGGAAATAAATATAATTATTATTTACCAAAATAAATTATTTAGATGTAAGAAAATAGATTTATATAATTTTGGTTAGTTATTTTGAATAGAATGCTGGGAATAAAAATTACTATTATAAATAAGCATTATTATAAATTTATTAAATAATAAATTTTCTTACATTTTTGTTAATAATCTTAAAGTTATTCCCTATCTAATAAGTGTTTAAAATGTTATTCCTCATTCGTTTTGAAATTCTGAACATCTTGGAAATAGAATAATAAATTCATCATTAAATAATTCTAATTTCCTAGAACTGCATTCCCAAGAAATAATTATAGTGTTCCAATCACTATATTAAATCAACGATACAAAGGGGTACTCATTTGGTAGAATTTTTTTCACTGCATATAATAATANTTCCAATCACTATATTAAATCAACGATACAAAGGGGTACTCATTTGGTAGAATTTTTTTCACTGCATATAATAATAACTATATATAATGTTTTTCTTGATATGTATATATATATACACATAGATATATATATATAATTTTATAATGTGGTACATTTTTTAACTTCACATAAAAGTTATTGTACTATATAATTTTTTTACTCCATTACTTATATAGCAATATAAATATTTTTAATATAAAAAAAGAGTTACGAAAATATTTACAGTTCTGAGAGACAAACATTTCCCCATGCAGGTCAAACTAGAAGAAATTTTAATATCTAATTTGATATTAATATTAGTAATGGGTTTTCTTTTCTTAATAATGCTTATGTTTATTAACAGTTTGGTCTTGTGATAATAGATGATGGTTCATATGTTATATTAGATAATGTTGAAGTATCGGTAATTTTTTCCCATGTAAATTTTATCGAGTTGAAATATGAAAACATCGATAAATAATTGAATCTTCTATTAATCCTGGCAATAATTATTCTGCAGTGCATACATAGATCAACTCACCATGAGATACATTTTATTTAGAAATGAGTGAAGTTGATATTAAATATCCAGTAAAATCTGCACAATCAGAGAGACTAATTGAAATTATTCATATATTATAAAATCCCTTCGGATTTTTTCATACATGAAATCATATATTTTAAAATTGATTATAAAATAATATTCATATGCAACACTTCTGGTAATAATTGTTTGTAGGAATTTAAAAAAGATTGTTCTGCATAAAGAAAAATTTTAATACAAGAATTAAAAATTATGTGGCAAATTATTAAAAATGAGCTGATAGAGCTAATGCCATAATAAACCACTATATCAGCTTTTTCATTATTGGAATTCACTGTTGGCAATGTTTAGAAAAGAAGTTACTTTATTAAAAAAAAAAAACCTTTAATTTTAATATAACATTTATGTTAAATAATTTTCATATTGATATGCCTGATTTTGAAATAGTTGGTTTTCAAACATTGCAATTAATCAAACACAGATTTTGAACAATCAATAATGGTAAAATATAAAGCAAATATAAATTTGGTAGCAGACCTTTATATACAACTGAGTGCAGTTATAGAAAAAAACATAACATTAATAAACTACTTTTTTAATTGAGTGAGAATAGACAAGGATGTTATTTAATTACAAATATTGATTTTATGTGCGCCTACTTCTGATTTTATAAGTTTTTGAAATAAGATAATAACTTTAAATTTATTTTACCAAAAAGATAAAATCAAATTTGTTCTGAAGAATTTGAATTCATTGTTCGATTATATATGGAATATAATGGTAACACAAAGAAAAAAAGGAATTTTAATTTAAATATGATATCAATTTATTTTGATGGAAATTTCCATAATATGTATTACAACATTACTATCAGAAATCCTCTTTGATTCTTAATATTATAATAAAACATTAAATTTTTTTATTAAGAGTGACTGAGAATCAAAATTCGAATATTTCTTTGTGACAGAAGTTAGTGCTCATGTGGGAATTTCCGCTTTATAAAAAAATTGTACTTTGAGTGAAATATAAAAGGCTGTTGAAGCTTCTAAATTAAGATGGGCTGGGGTATAGTGCAATGATTTCTATTTTTTATATCTAAGTTGTGTAACACAAAAATATTTTAATTTTTATTTGAAAAATGAATTAGTAATATCTATTGGGAGTAGTTTAAGTTACTTTTCATGTATTTTAAACATTTATATATATATGTAATATTTAAATGTTTTAAAATAAGAAATTCAATTATTTAATTGAACAATTTAAAGATAATATTTTCAGATCTGCATGTCTAGATTATGCTCAATCCAAAAATATAAAAATTTTTTTGTAAACTTAATTTTTAGATAAAATGTGTAGCTTATTTTTAACTGGGTTCCCTATGATTTTTAGATTTCCTTTTTTAATTTACACTGTAAACATATATTTTAATCATCCTTCCTTCCCTCAAACATAAGCTAAACTTTTATATCACTGTTAACGAACTATCAAGAAGTTTAGGAATGGATAGGAAAAGATTTTTCGGCGACAGACAAGCTGAAGCTATTCCGAATATACTAGGTCTTGTTTTCTAAGCAAATACTTGCACATCCAGTATTTCATGTAATTTCATGTAAATGCCTTAAATGTTGTACTAGGGAACATTCAGCTGAACGCAGGAAATCTGGATCAGGGTGTTAAGTTATATGCAAACACGGTAGTGGACAGTTTTGCTACTATTACTACACTGATATATAACCAGAGGAACGTTACAATCCTGCCAATATGCAGTTATAAGAATTTTGCTGATTGTTTTTATAACCACAGCACTTCCTAGAACTGTTGCCCCGCCCCCCTTCTCACAATAAAAATTGAAATAATATATTAAAATGTGTTCCTCTCTCTGTTCATAATACAAAATAACCTATTTTAAAACATCATTTCTACAATCCCTCCCCCTTTAAGTTTTCTATAACGCAATTGACATCATGGATCCCCTCACATGCACGCCTGCTTTATATGATTGACTTCGTTTTTCAAATGAAATACATACAATGTATTTCACCATTACTTTTTATATCTCTAACCGCAAAAATGCTGATGGTTCCATATTAGTAAGTAAAAAGCGCTAGTTGTTAACATTGTAACTTTTAATAGTCAAGTGAGCTATTGCAAAATTACTCATGATATGGAATATTTAAAACTCAATCACCCCTTCTGATTTTCTGACATCCACTTCATACTGTATTTAATGGTTAACTAATTCAAGCTTTAGACCTTTCAACGTGGATAAGATGTTAACGTATTTCGCAGAATGTAGTTAATGTATCACTATTAAGTATTTACTGACAAAACACGTAACGTGTTCAAAAATGCCAAGTTATAAGGATTTCCTTGTTTGCAACAAGTTTTTAACAAATTTTATTTAAAAAAAAAACGAATACATTTGTATTTGCACCGCAGTCTGGTTGAATAGCTTGTAAGGATTCAAAACTCTCTTTAGCGAAGAGCAAAAAAAATTCTCCATCGTAGTGACGAATGTATTCGTACGTGTGTAAGTCATGGAGCACTCACGATTTTCCGTGAATATGAAATAAAGGAGCGGGGGCATACAAGTTTCGGCGTGCCTTAAATCCCATCCTTTAATTTCGTTTTGAAAGCAACGGGATATGTATTCCTCGTGTTTTTATGTATTTTCTCAGTCATACGAGATGCAAAGTCACCGACGACCCGCTTCATACTATTTACTGCGGCGAGCTGTGCTACAGAGGTGATAAAGCACGATGTCAAAGCAACATGCTCCTTGAAGCATTTACAGTATATCACGTTGAAGAATGTCGTTCTTTGGTTTAATTAATAATTTTTATTAAAACATGGTGGGGATAAATTTTTACTAGTATGTCCAGTGTACAAATATTATAAGATATTTATTTCAGGAGAAAATTCATTCCTTCGCAAATTTCCCATGTTATATTTGTAACATTGTAATCACACAAACGATAGGATATAAGTGGTAATATGATTATTTTCATTCTGCTTACGACCGTTTAAATTTAAATATTTAACTAATTTGTGGATCAATNGGGTTTTGTTTTTCTTTCATAATGTTGCAATTTATTAAACAAATATAAATGTTGATAAGTGAATTCGTTAGACAGAAAAGTACACTTTATAATTAAACAATAAAGAAACTCTGTGATCAAATTCCACTGTTTTATTTACGTTTTCCCTTAGGTGTTCGTATTTCCCCCACTTTCCCCTACAACTATTATAAGATATTTATTTCAGGAGAAAATTCATTCCTTAGCAAATTTCCCATGTTATATTTGTAACAATGTAATCACACAAACGATAGGATTTAAGTGGTAATATGATTATTTTCATTCTGCTTACGACCGTTTAAATTTAAATATTTAACTAATTTGTGGATCAATNTTAAGTGGTAATATGATTATTTTCATTCTGCTTACGACCGTTTAAATTTAAATATTTAACTAATTTGTGGATCAATGGGATCAGAATTCATCACTCGAGTCGAGTTTCATTTTTAACTGATATGAAAGGTAGTAAACGTTGCCCAAACCTGATAGGTATTTTTTCTCGGCAATCTTTTATATTCTTAAAGTTTCGTTGCTGTGTGGAAACGGTCTTTTCACCCCAAATAGTATTCACTGTCATCCTTTCGGTTACCTAATTCAAAAACCATATGTTTGTAAACTGGTATATTATGAACTACCTTAGGTGGATTTGTGTTAATCCAGTGTGACGGCGGTTAATTTCACCAAAATTGTAAAAATTGTATTTAAGCTACAAACAATTGTCTTCTTGTTTTTATACTAAGTGACTTACCTATCACAGNCAAAATTGTAAAAATTGTATTTAAGCTACAAACAATTGTCTTCTTGTTTTTATACTAAGTGACTTACCTATCACAGCTTTTTCGTTCAAATGTGTATACTTTATTACAATTTTAAACTAATTATTATGCATTTATGTTATTTGAAACTAATTATTACAAAATTATGGTTTCTCAGAGGGATTAAGAAAAATGTTTTGTATAATATCCTAATTCATTGTGTAAAGTTGTAACTTATGCGAATATAGCTAAGCTCTATCTAATTCACATAGTAATCAATTTGTTTTCTTGAAAGTATCACCACATTGAATGCAGCGTGTTTTTCTGACACGAAAATAATACTGACGTGTTATCTATATATATTCCTGCATGAATTGTTATAATTTCATACTATTCTTACGTTTAATACTATTATTACTGAGAATTATCTGACACGAAAATAATACTGATAAGTTCTCTATATATTTCCTTATATAAAATATTCTGATTTTATGCTGCTGTAAGAAAGAATTATCTATGTGTTTAGAACATATTTTGGCACCTTTTCAAACTTCTATATTTGGAAAAGTTTGCCTTCCAATTAAGTGTTAATAAAATGGACGAAAACAATAATTATTAACTTCGCTAGCGTAATTAACATAAATATATATCGAAGTAACATTGTTTTGCTTGACAAGCGAATTCGCAGTCAGCAGTGGGAAGGAAATTAAGGGAAGGAGATTTGTAAATCTCATCGATAGCTGCGAGGTCAGCACGGCAGCCTCTCAGTTGGAATGTCCAATGAAAAAAATGTAGCTGACGAGAATTTCCTAGAGTGCTGTCATTTCTCTCACCGTCACTCTCACGTCTTACCACCAGTTTTCATAATGTGTAAATAAGAAGTAAGATTTAACATTCTTGTCACTGTGACCATGAAAATTCAATCACGGCTTTTTTAAAAATATTTCTCACATAAAAACACGTGAAATCTGTCAAAATACGATAGTAACGCTTTATTTGTGGCTATCCCATAGAAAAGTTGCGTCTTTAGAGGATTATCCTGAACTGCAGGTACTTACTTCGTAACATGATTAGTTATTGAAATTGCTGTGAAACACCTAATAAAATGTTTTCTGTTCATATCATGGCACGCCGAAATTTACAATGATGTGTAATGTCATTACCAGCCAAATTTTCACAGTTGACAGATATGAAATTAGTTAAACACTATCTACAAATTTATTGTTTCATCTGACGTAGTTTCTGAAATTTTTAAAACAAATAATTGAAACTGCGCAGTTTCCAGACACACCAAAGTGGACGCATGTGTTTGACTCACAGACTAAGGGGGAGGTAGATAGATTTTTGTGTACTGCGCATGCCCGCAGCAGTGACTCGCCCATCACCGATACAATTGTCTGAAGAGTGATTAACGTGTTTGTGTACGTTTGGTATTTCAAATGATCCACCATTTTATATTAATATAATATTGTTGAGTAGTGATTCTTGGGTGGCTTTTAACGAGTTATTGAGAGCCAATGAGGATAAAAAACGAAATGTATTTTGAACAGTGCTGAAATTCAAGGGTGGCGGAGATAGGAGATCCCCGAGAAAACCCTCTGACAAGCGGCATTTTTAGGCACGATTCCCACGTGTAAAAATCTGGGAGAGACTCCGCCGAGAATCGAACCCGGTTCGTCTTGGTGGGAGCTCCAGCTAATAAATTAACCGTGGCCTCAATGAAATGTAAAATTTTGTGATAACCTTGAGTACAGTTCTGGTTGCTTCACAAATATTTCAGGGGAAGTTTAAAACATTTCAAAGCACTTAGTTACATAAGCAATGGTCTAACCTTAAATCCTATCCACGTTTGATTTTATAGTGATTTTGGCAAAAAAAAAAAACGGTTCTGTGTTGGAACACAAAGAGTACTTACTGCGCAGCTGGCACGCTTCTCATTCCCTCTACGGTTTAGAAAAACGAGGATAAGATGTTAGTGTACAGTTACCGAGATCGCCATGTGGTAAACGGAAGTGATTCCTTCAATCCATGTATCTAGATCCAAAGAGTGCTGCAAATTTTTCTCAAGTATTATTTTAAGTGTTGTTTCTTGAGAACCCTACTTAGGATATATTTCTACTCTCATTTTGTATCTTTCCGCTATACCTAATGTTAACATACCATATATCATCTAACTTTATTAATGCGTCAGCCAAGAGAAACCCGGGGAATTTTCAGGAAACAAATTTATCAATAACGTTAAAAATTCTTTCTCTAATATGTATGAAACAAGAAATACTGACTTCAGTAGCCGTGCAATTACACATTCATTCTCAATACAACGTCAAGTCTTGGAAATATTTTTATTAATTCACTGTTAAATTTACTGTGAACCTGTAGGCTAGTGTGTACTGTAGCATAAAGTAGTTAAAGTCAGTGAATTTTTAAATGTTAATTTCAAATGTGTATATACTTTACCGTAAATAACCTGAGGACATTATTTTCAATGATATAGCTCTCCCTGTGGCAGTGGTACCAAAAAAATTCATTTAAAAACATATCTCATAATGTCGATACCTGCGGACTATTTTTATTCGCGATTCATTGCGCTGCTGTCAAACAGTTTGCCAGTATGAAATAAATGACGGATCCTGTCGCCGAAATATTTTTAGAGAGTGGGAGGAGGAAAAGGGGAGGTAGTCGAGGAAGAATCCCGTTCCTAACCGTGTGGGAAACAATTTTTAAAGATACGACATGGCCAATAAATAACGGTAGGATCCTGCGGCGCTTCCCTGAGAAAAAATTAAACTTGAATTTTCAGAATGCTACTATTTAAATATATTACACGCCAACGCTTTTCTGTTGCAGCAAAATATAATATCTACAATTTGATTTGCAACTTCCAAAAAAAAAAAGTTACCTATGACGTGTTTTAGTAATACAACTGAGTTATTACGTTACTTTCCTTATTAGTTACTATCTTAAACGTGCAATACAGCAGTAATGTTAATAGCTTCTCTCTGACGATATATGTAGACGATCTATTATGTGAAGTGGGGTGTTTGGCAGAAATTAATGATAAGCAATTTAAAAGCCAGTTTGTCGTCATATTTTCAAATATTGGACGTACGAGTTAATATTGTTGTGCAGGCCAATATGGTGTTGGTTAAAGGATAAACGTCGATATGACAAAAATTTATGGGCTTCTCTGCATAGACCTAAAACCAAAAATACTATAAAGGCAAATTGAAAATAGTAAACTGTTCTATACACCCTAGATAATCATATATCTATCAAACTTCACCGCTGTCCTATTCCAGATAAGCTTTTTATTTACTCTAAAAACCACATTGTTACAGTGGGTAGTGTCTATTGTAGGTGGGTGATGTCACTTTATGCATTTCTAGAGGGAACTTTTCAAATTCAGTACTTCCTGCTGTAGTAACTTAGACTGTTTCTTGTATTTTACAATTAATTCCTATGTACAGGCTTTATGATTATAAAAAGTGTGTAACACATTTTAAAATTGTTGAGAATTAAGAAACCCAGTATTCATGTTTTCGCGAAGGAAATGAAGCATTATGTCATGATTACTCGCTTTGGTTACTGGTTAGTCTCACNCCCAGTATTCATGTTTTCGCGAAGGAAATGAAGCATTATGTCATGATTACTCGCTTTGGTTACTGGTTAGTCTCACTAAATAACGAATCACATACATATAATATTGGTTAGGTGCAAAAAAGCGTTTATTGTTCTAGTAACAATATACAAATCACCTACATCCACGTCTGAGGGACGTGACTTAAATGCACTTAAAAAGGGGGACTCTACTCAAGCTCTCTGCACCAGANACCTACATCCACGTCTGAGGGACGTGACTTAAATGCACTTAAAAAGGGGGACTCTACTCAAGCTCTCTGCACCAGAAATAACATTTTGACTGACTACTGTTATAAGACACATGGAACCGATTCTTACAGTCCGGCTCCACTTGCAAGGTCACGCGTTGGCGGCGTCGATCGTCCACAGCGGCCGCGCCTCGGTAGCCGACGTCCGCAGGTGTCTTGCAGCAAAGGCGTCCCCCAACCTTTTTGTCTCAGCGTTTATATAGGCTTGCCGCGTGTCCTCGATTTCTCCCTTCCGCTTCCCTGGCTAACCAACTCTCCCTAGGCATCGGTATGCCTGTCCGTACCCTTGACGGCCATAACAATTAGAAGTTATAATTTTCTTCGATTACTTAAAAATATATCATACAGTAACAGTCCTTAATCCTGTCGTGTGCTCGTCTTCAGGCAGCGAAAATGGACATCACAGATTTTTGCAATATTTAATTTATATGATTTTTTTTACGAGAATACGTTTCAAGCAATGTTGGCATATTAAAATTGTGTACGTTACGTTATTATACGTACCCTTTGAGGCACAAAGATCTTTGATAATAGAGCTTCACTTTTATTTATATAACACATTTTTATTCATAGGTAATTTGTATCTAAAATCAGAGTAGCTGCTTTAAAAATTGTTAAAAACCACAGACAGACCAAATTTTACGTTTTCATTAAACTTAAGTAGTTTCTACAGTAAGTTATAGAACCGGATCTGAAATAGAATATCGGTGAATAATTTACCATTCTCCCAGCGGCTTTATTAAGCGTTCCCGAGTCCCCGAAGTTTCATGTGATGTACAAATATTAAAATATACTGAAATTTATAGATAAACCATAATCCCTATAAATAGTTTTAAAAAATTGACTTTCAAAATCAAACTTAAAAATATATTGCTGCACTAATTGCAATATTGTAAAAGTAGTTAGAAAGGGACAATTGTAAAACACGGGTGTTGGGCGAGGGACGAGGGGATGACCTCCTGCTCTTTGCACTCCTCCCAGACGGCGGCCATTTTGTAAACCAGTACTGATGGTGGCCATTTTGTCAGTCATTACCGATGTCTGTCATTTTGTCAGCCAGTACCGATGCGGCCATTTTGTCAGCCAGTACCATTCATCCTGCTAAGTTATTCCTTTCCGAAGGCATCCATCTTGACCCCAACTTAATGCTCTTGCATTCCAAGCGAGAAGGGTCCCTGCGACGACGCCCCGACTGGTCCCTACTTCATTCTCTTGCATTCCAAAAAAGGGGGGTTTGGTTGCCTCCGAGTCTTCCCAAATGCAAATATCTTGTTCCAAGTGTCCAACTGGTCCCTACTATCTTACATTCCAAGCGATGGGGGTTGCCTCCGAGTATTCCCAAATGGGAATACATTGTTCCAAGTCCCCAACTGGTCCATACTTCATGCTCTTATATTACAAACGAGAGGGGTCCCTGCGACGATGCTTCGACTGGTCCCTACTTCATGCTCTTGCATTCCAAGCGATTGGGGTTGCCTCCGAGTACTCCCAAATGCGAATACCTTGTTCCAAGTGACCGACTGGTCCCTACTTCATGCTCTTGCATTCCGAGCGAGGGGGGGGGGTCTCTGCGACGACGCCCCGACTGGTTCCTACTTCATGCTCTTACATTCCAAGCGATGGAGGTCCCCTCCGAGTCTTCTCAAATGGGAATACTGTGTTTCAAGTGCCCGACCAGTCAATGAATACATGGGGAAGGGAAGTGGCTGAACCCTGACCTCCATGTAAAGACTTCAGCTGCGCATCAAGCAGCTTGACCCGCTGAGAACTTTATCCTACATCACCCTGCCGGCTGTAATTGAAGCTAAACATGCGATTGTGAACCCACAAAACATGGACCAGCAGTTCTTTAAATGGGTGATCTTGGCACATTATGTAGAGGGTGGGAATCCTAGTCGCATGAACCAGCATTACATCGACTTGGAGATGCGCTTTGACTTTAGTAAACTAGAGTACCCCCCTCCCCATCTACAGCAAATATCAACATTCGAGANGACTTGGAGATGCGCTTTGACTTTAGTAAACTAGAGTACCCCCCTCCCCATCTACAGCAAATATCAACATTCGAGAAGTTCAATCCTGGGGTCAGCATCAATGTCTACGCACTCGATGACTTTAAAAAAATTGTGCCACTACAGGTGACAAAGGAAGAAATGGCCCAGAACTGCTACCTTCTACTACTGTCAACAACGGAGAACCAGAACTCTCATTATTGCTTCGTTGGTGATTTATCTGGTCTGGTATGCTCCCAGGTGGTGTCACATGATGGCTATGTTAATATCTGTAAATGCTGTCTCAAGGCCTGTGATAATGAACCACACTTGATGGGGCTGACAGGTGCTGAGACTCTGGCTGAGGATATGAGGTACTGTAATGAACACACAGCAGTTCGTGCCGACATGCCACAGACGGAGAAGAAGAGCAAACCTACTGTGATCAAGTTACAGAATTACCAGAATGGGGATATGGTACCTATAGTTGTGTACGTGGACTTTCAGGCAATGCTGGTTCCTGTCCGGATGTGTCAGCCAAACCCGGACACGTCCTACACCTATAGGTACGAGAAGCACGAGCCCTACAGTTATGGCATCTACGTCAAGGTGGATAACGCGTTAATACCATCCTCCAAGACAGCCAGCCTACCCACAGATATAATATGTTACACCGGGGAAGATGCCACTAAGAAATTCACGGAAGTAGTCGTGAGGATTGGCAATCTGGTGAAGGAAATATAAAGTCAGTTCGAGCATATGCATACTCTATAACATCAGGTGAACAGACAGGCTACCCTCTGGCTACCACCTGCTGCTACTCTTCCAGTCCCTTCACAAGCACGAATCATAAGGTTCACGACCACGACCATTTCACCAGTAACTCTATCGGGGCGATATGTAATAACTGCAACAAGCTTCGCCGTCACCCCCAGAGACTATCAATCCTCTTCCATAACTTGACATATGATGCCAATTTTATTATTATGCAGCTTGGTTATGAAACCCAGGACATATTTATTATTCTGATTACCAAAGAAAAAATTATTACCGTCAGCAAAAGTTTGGGCAACAAATTTACAATTCAAATTATTGATACTTTTCGATTTATGTCTGCCAATCTCGCAACACTCGCACAGAATCTACCATCACACGACTTCAAGACGTCAACCCGATCTTTTACCACCGAACAGCTTGAGTTGGTGACTCTCAAAGGCATGTTCCCTTACGATTATGTTGATTCGTGGGGGGAATCTTGCCGAGTTACAGCTGCCGACTGTCGATGCGTTCTTCAACCGCCCCACCGGATGCGACATTAGTGACGGGGAATATCATCATGCGCAAAAGGTCTGGGTGGTGTTCGGATGCCGCAGTCTCCAGAAATACACCGAGCTGTATCTGAAGATGAACGTCTTGATTCTGTGCTATGCTTTTGAGAATGTCCGGGCTCTATGTCTGACCACATACGGACTTGATTGTGTCCATTACGCGAGTGCTTCCGGATTATCGTTCGACGCGATGTTGCGCAAGACACAGGTGGAGTTGGAGCTAGTCATCGACTATGATGTCCTCCAGTTTATTGAGGCTGGTATCCGAGGAGGGGTGGCCCAGTGCATCAAACGCAATGTGGTGGTAAACAACAAGAACGTTCCTGCCACCTATGATGCCAGCAGGCCATATACCTTTTTCCAGTATGTTGATGCGAATAATTGAATGGATGGGCAATGTCCCTACCGCTGCTGTATGGCGGTTTTGAATGGACCAGCATGGATATTGACATCACGTCCATGCCGAATGATGCAAATGTCAGCTACATACTGGAGGTAGATGTGAAGTACCCTACCGCACTTCACAAGGAACATAAAGATCTTCCATTCCTGCCAGTGAACGAGTGTCCTCCGGGGTCCAAACAGCCTAAACTCATGACTACCCTTGTGACGAAAATGCATTATATTATATATTATGTTAACCTCAAGCAGGCTTTCGGTCATCTGTTGAGGCTGAAGTTAAAACATTGTGTTCTTCAATTCAACCAGAAGGTGTGGCTAAAGCCATATATAGAAATAAATACGGAGAAACACCAGGCAGCCACGAATGCCTTCGAGAAGGACTTCTTCAAGTTAATGAATAATGGTAGGTACGGCAAGCTTATGGAAAATAAGTGTAAACATCAGTGTATGGAACTCGTATGTAGAGAAGTTCAGGCGAAGAAATTAATTGCAAAACCACCGTTCAAGTGTAGGACAATTTATACCGAATCATTAACCCTAGTAAAGTTGGACCACGAGAGTATTATATTCGTTAAGCCCATATATGCTGACTTTGCGTATTTGACCTGTCCAGGACGCTCATGTACTGCTTCCACTACGATGTGATGAGGGCAAGGTATAGCCTGGTCTATACCGACACAGATTAATTTGTCATGGAGATCGCCTGCCCCGACTTCTACAGCGACCTCGCCTCAGACCCGACACTAATGTTCGAGCTCAACACCAGTGCCTACCCTCACACTCATTCCTGCTACTCGCCTGTCAACGCAAAAGTGATTGGAAAATTTAAGGATAAGTGTTGAGGTAATGATATGGTTGAGTTTGTCGGGCTGAGGGGGAATCTGTACGCATATCGATGTCACGATGAGGTAGTGAAGCACGCAAAAATGATACAGAAGAGTGTTGTAAGGAAATCCATCACTATTGACGATTATAGGCGTATCCTACTGTCTCAGCAAGTCATGAGAGTACAGGTCAGTAGCATTAGGTCGCACCACCACGATTTATATACAGAATGTACAAACAAGTTAGCTCATTCGTGGATGGAAGATAAGCAGATGATCTTGGACGACTCTGTTTATACTGCCCCCTATGGTTACCATACCAAATAAAACAACACCTCTTGGGCAGGCGCGTATCATCATATATGTGTCTTTCTCCAGGATAGTGAATGGGGCCGGCATGCATAGTAGGAGGCATTTTTTCGCCCGGGGTTTGTCGAAACTGAAGCACTTCCATTCTCCTCTCCCACAACACATGTGATATGTGTTTTCTGGCAGTATACTATAGCACATGCAAGAGCCATCTTGGCAGGTATATTGTTGAGGGTTTGTTAGCCACATGTCCGGTTTAGCATTTTGTAGCTCATGCAAGAGTCATGTTCATCTTGCCAGGTATTCTGGCTGGTAGCATGTCTTGTCGGACATGCTATCAGTATGTTCTGCTGTGTGTACTTTTACTTTTCTGGTGGTATACCGTAGCACATGCGAGAGTCTGATTTATCGTGTCAGGTATGCCATTGTTAATGGTTCTGTGTTTTGTTTTCCCAGCATGCTGTAGCACATACAAGAGCCGTATTCATCTTGCCAGGTATGCTGGCCTGTAGCACGCTTTAGCTCGTGCAAGAGACATTCTTATCTTGTTAGGTGTGCTACCAGTATGTCCTGTACTTGTTTTTTTCTGTAGTATATGGGACGGTGACTCCTGTGTGAGGAAGTTGGTTGGGTATTTAAGGTGGTGTGGCAGTACCATGCTATAATAACGAAGCACTTCACCATGCCGTCTCTAGAAATAGTGGATTGTGCGTCTCTTATGGCCTCTCTCCACTCNCTATAATAACGAAGCACTTCACCATGCCGTCTCTAGAAATAGTGGATTGTGCGTCTCTTATGGCCTCTCTCCACTCGTGGCGATCCAAGGCTACTCATGCCTCCCATGTTATTGCAGATTGGGCTCCGCCGCCCGTATCCCTATGGGAACCAGTTTCCTCGTGGCTGGTAAGGGGTATCTGGCGTGATGGCTTGGGCTGATAGTTGGTACCTAGGCTCGACCACTTGACGGGGTGTTGGACCATTTGGCATTCAGGCCGTTGGGGCCCAAGAGAGGAAATTCGGGTGAAGAAATTCTAATGATTAGTAAAGGACATGTGGCCGATGACAACTTGTCGGCTGCACTGCTGGTGGATGGGTGATAATGGTGGAAAGTGACGAGAACTGGGAAAACTTTGGACACCTATGGGTACTCCATGGGAAAAGACCTGCAGATTTCGATTATGACGGAAACCGCTCGGCAGAGTTTCACAACATGCTGTCAGCCAGTGGTGTGGTTAGCGGGATGGTAGGGCATGAGTAAACCCACTAGTGCCGCGGCAAATAAGTGGGAGTACGGGATGATCAGGTTGGCCCCATCAGAGGTTCTCTCTCGTGTTCCGATCAATAGAGGTTGGACTCATGCTGGCAGTGGTTAACTCCGTATACTGGAGAAGGTCTGGAAAGATTCCCCCTCTTAACGAAAGACCGAATGGTGAGCAGGCACCTGCTCCGGTAGCATCCTGGCAAGACGTTAGGGGTCCGGATAGTGCTCTGGCCAGACCACACGCTTAGTTATTTGCGTACGAGGGTCTCAGGCCTTATGGAAGGGTGCTCCTGGTAGAGCTTGTGAATCAAGTCAGTGCTTTGGGCTTGGTTACCTCAGGTGAATAGCTGTGAATAGCTGGAACACCTGCGTTGAGAGCGCATGATCCCTCGTCCATGCCAATTGGGCGGCAGTAGCATGGTATGACCGCAAGGGCTAAGAGTTCTACATAAAAATAACATAAGTATGGCCGAAAGGTTGTATGCTTAAGATATATTCTTATCTTCTCAGGCGTGTTATCGATGTTTATATTATTTCACATTCTACAATCCTTATTTTACAAACTAACGCAAAGGGAGGGTTGCAAAGTTGAAATGACATACCTAGCATTATAGCGACTAGTAGTTGTATCGTAATTGCTTTTATTCATATGTTACTGCACTATTATCCCCCCCTTCTCCTTTCTCACTCTTCTGTACTCTTCCCTTTGCAGTAACCTGTCTGTGCGTTCCTTTGTCCGCTTTGTTTTTTTAGGTAGGTTGTCTTTCCTTTGCGGCATTGTAAACCGCCTGTACACTATACTTGCGACATTACTGATTTTTCGAAGGAAACTTTGGTAACGTCACAAGCACAGTGTACTGCCCGGTCCCAAGCCAGGTAGCCGTCCACATGGTCATGTCATATGGACAGTAAGTGCGAGGGCAATGCTGTGGGGTGTAGGTAAGCGGTGTGTGTGTGAAGTAGTGGGTCTCGCCATCAGGGCATCGTCGAGAAAGCTTCTGTATGTAAATATATCTGGTCCGCCTGGCGCTGGCTGATAAAGTCGCTGTAACCGGTCACTATCCTCGCTATGCTGCAGGTGTTGATATTCACAGTTTGTGTGTGGACATATGTGTGAGAGGGCAACACTGCAAGGTGTAGGTAAGTGGTGTGTGTGAAGTAGAAGGCCTCACTGTCGGGGCGTCGGGGCAGGGCCTGGCGTCGGGGTATCGTGACCGGGAATGGTAGGGAGTGAGAGCCTCACGTAGCTGTGACGGGATCCTTTAAATATATATGGAGTAGTGGGATGGTCTTAGATAATAGTAGCTTTTAGCAGCACACAGAGAAAACCCGATCGGAGCATCCTTTATATATAATTGTGGTAATAGGACAGCATTGGAAGCACATGAAGAAACCTCCGTCGGGGGCAGGGACGACCAGTCGGGGCATCATGATGGGGGAAGACTCGGAAACAACCCCCTCACGTGGAGTGCACAAGTTCTAGTAGGAAGGAATGAATTCATATTTTCAGTTAGCAGCATACGGAGAAAACCCTTCGATTGGAAAAAGGTAGTCACATTTGGGAAGACTCGGAGACAACCCCCTCGCAAAGAGCGTGATGAAGATACCAGTCGGGGCGTCGTCACAGGGATCCCCCTCGCTTGGAATATCAGAGCATGGAGTAGGGACCAATTGGGGAGGTGTGACAAGGAAGACTAGAAGGTAACCCCCATCCCTTCGGAGGCAATCCCAAATGCTTGGAGTGCAAGAGCATGAAGTAGGGACCAGTTGGGGCATTGTGACAGGGAAGACTCGGAGGCAACCCCCATCACTTGGAGTGCAAGAGCATGAAGTAGGGACTAGTTGGGGCGTCGTCGCAGGGACCTTCTCGCTTGGAATGCAAGAGCATGAAGTTTGGGTCAAGATGGATGCTGCCAGAAATGAATTACTGAGAAGGACGATATATACTGGCTGAACAAATGGCCGCCATCGGTACTGGCTGAAAAAATGGCAGCCTTCGGGAAGGAATGCAAAGAGCAGGAGGTTGTCCTCTTGTCCCTCTCAGCATGCCCCTGTTTTACAATTGTCCTTTTCTAACTACTTTTAAAGTATTGGGCATGTGGGGCAGAGTGCGCGCCAGCTGTACAGTTGTCATCGCTGTGTCGCAACGCTGAACAGCAGTTATATAATCAGAAATGTCGAAATTACGTCGCTTCGGCCAAGGCTAGCGCAGTGATTCCTGAAGGTCGTTCAAGAGGCTAAAATTATTATTTACATTTTTTCATTTTGTCTACTTTTTAATTTGATATAAATTATTAGTCTGAAAAAATAAACGACAATAGCAGAAAAAAAAATTTAAAATTAATGAACTTATAAGAATTTTAAACTTATATTCTCATATTCTGAACATCGAAATTAAATGAATTTCATACATTAAGCTACAGCTGTTAGGTAAGTGACAGTGTCATCAGAATGTCGTTAGTATTTTTTCGGAAAATTGTTCAGTTTTTCACCCGTATTTTCATATCCTAACTAATATTATAAATGCGAAAGTGTGTTTGTTTGTTTATTTGTTTGTCCTTTCACGTCGCAACGGAGCAATGCATCGACGTGATTTTTTGTACAGAGATAGTTGGAGGGCCGGGAAGTGACTTAGGCTTTTTTTTTCGAAAAAATATCTCATTCCCTGAGGAAATAAATTTTAGTAAAAACAGCGCTCGGTGTACAATGCTGCGTCAATGTAAGTTGTTAGTGTGGGACGAAAGCACAATTTCACACAAAAAAGCGACAGAGGCCCTAAACCGAACTCTATAGGATATGGCTCTACTGGCTGGTGACTTCCGCCAAACTCTACCGGTAATTCAGAGGGGCACGCCTGCAGATGAAATCAAAGCCTGCCTCAAGTCGTCAAGCTTATGGGCAAATGTAAAGTAATACAGCTTGACGACAAATATGAGAGTGCACCACTACAATGACGTTGATACCAGACATTATGCTGATACACTATTAAATATTGGTGAAACGGGGTTAGAAACAGATGCCGAGGGGTGTGTGTCACTAACGGGCGATATGTATTTTCTCACTTACAAAAAAGTAAGGTAGCAGATTCACTGTAATTGTAATTACACAATTTTTGTACATTTTCCACTTTATCACTAAGCAATTTTACCGTCAGCATATGTTCTTTTATAACTGCGTCATGTTAATTCACATACTTTGTATGTGTATTTTTACAATCATCGTGTTATTTTACACCGTTTTGTAACATGGTAGTTTAATAGAGTTATAAAAAAGTTATTCCCAATATGTGGGCAACAATTGATTTCAGATATAGGATAGGTAGTTATATATAGAAGTCAGCATATCCATCAGAGCAATTAAGCTTTCTTTTTTGTGTTCGCAGAAGTTCTACTCCCTGCCGCTAGATCGCATGTTTTAAACAAATACTTTTAGGTGTATTTGAATTCATAGGAATATTATTGTAAAATTACTAATACTGTACTGGGCTTATCAAATTACATATGAAAATATTAAATTACAGAAAATTTGTACATGTAAATATATGCTCACTGATACTCCAGAATGTAATGCAAGTTTATACACACACGGTCATTGTAAAATTACACAGTTGAAGATGTACAACTATAGTGACAATCGGTGATCATACAATAACTATTAAGCAGTAAAAGTTCACAACCGTTAGTGTTTATACAACTATGTAGTAGTAAAAATACGTAACTTAAGGTTTTGATACAGGAAGTGGGTTTTATTTTTACACGTTCTTCAAATGTGTAAATTAACACCAACATTTTGTTTATTAAGCCATACATTCATGTATTTTCACCAAAAACATGAAGTATTCTTTGGCTTATTAATAACATTTCTGTAAAACTACACTACTGTTATTGTTTTTACAAATTATACATACAAGTTTTAAAAATACCAATCAATTTTATGTGTAAATCTACAGTTATTTTTTACAGTGTATAAGATTTGGAGAATAGGCCAGTGTAAAATTAAGAGCTAAATTAGGGACGGCGAGCAGCAATGTTGCACACAGCCTTGAAGAGGAAGCATCTGAGCTATTTCCGCGCCTCTTTGGTCCCCCTGCCGAAGATGAGCACACTGCCCTGGCTGGCAGAACCCACGCGGCGCCCACCCACCTTCACGGCTCCTCCCGTCACTGCAAGGTGGCTTATAAAAACAACCGAGGTCTTTCGAAACGACCAGTATGGAGGCCACGTGTGGCAGTTTTCACATACAGCCACGGACGTATTCGGAGAAGTACCGCACGAGACTGACCACAGAAAAAATTTGGGAGTTGTTGTCTATCAGCTTAGTGAGAAAATAGTACCTATCGTGCGATAAAGACGTGTGGCGTTACATTTTATTCAGTTTCTTGTGTAGATTACAAATATAACAGCCCGGAATTTGATATCGATGGCTTTCATGCAGTTTTTATTGAAAAACAAAAAAAAAACCTTATTTTCAATTGAGTGAACTAAATATTATCAATCGTGCAGTAAAGGCGTTTTGGGTATCACTTTTTTAATTTTTTTTAGTAGATAACCTGGAAATAAAAATTAGTAGCTTTCAAATCGTTTTTATTGAAAAACTTAAATAAAAAATTCAATGTTTTTTGTTTGTTTTCCATTACCAAACATTTAGTAAAAACGTTTAATATTAATTTTAAATGTTTCACGCTATGCGGTTAAGCACGGATTCTTAAGATGACGAGATATCGAAATATTATAATTGTTGTCATAAGCTCGTCAGAAATAGTTTTGAACATATACCATACCTTTGTTTAAAGCACCATCAACAACATTCTTCTTGAGAGTAATCATCGTGTTCGTGGTAGTGGCCACCATTGCCGTCGCCATTTAGGAAGACTTCATATTCTGTAGCCATTTGCTGTGCTTCACATGACCATCTGCAGTTATCAGTGCATGGGAGGTTGGTGTTGGAGAATGAACATAGACCTAGTTGACAGGCTTTGCGTGTGGTGCAAGATATCATCTGTAGTACTTCCTCAGGAGCTGGTAGACTTCCAAACCATATCATGTCAATGCGGCCGTTGATGTTACACCAACCATATTCGTATGGTGTGAGAGCTATCTGAAACCACGTCAGCGATCTTCACCAAATAGAGGTCTGATAGTTAGCTTTACTCTTACGGAGGCGTCGATCGTTGAACGACCAGGAGGTAAACGTTATGGCATAACTTAGCCTCTTTAGAAAAGTATAAAATAAAAAACAATTTATTGACCCTATCGATTTCTTTCCCACCGTATATTTGACACACAAACTGCTCCAAGCTGCCATTTAGAGGCTCGCTAATAGTTAATTTTTCGCGGAAGGTTGCAGTACTCATTAATTTGAATGGTGTCCCCTCGCCTTTTCTATAGAAGGCGGAAGTACTGTCACAACCTGTGAAGCTAAGAAACCCAATTATAGCTTTCATATGGTCATCAATATTTCATCCATCCAGCAATTTAAGTCTTAGCTTGTTGACTACGGTTTTAAGAGCAACAACTCGATTTTTTTCCCTGCTGCCATAATTTTTACACGAAGTTGGAATTTGATTAGTTGAATGAAACCTCTAACATAATAACTTGTATAATCCATTCACTGTTACTTCCAACTTTTTTGAAGCCATGCTAAAGTTCTTCTTCCAAGATATTCCTCCGCCTCATGCAAACAGAGCTTATCCGAGCCTAGAAAATTGCACCAAAGGGACAACACACCGCATTTGCACGCGCTCAGTGCAATCATATTTTCCATAAAAATTATTTCTTACTAGGCATTACCAACACACCTATTGTCTCTCTTTTTAAGTACATATTAGTTACAAATGAAATACAGTTATTTATAAACAAATAAAAAATATAATTTTAAATAAGCCAAAAATAAGGTACTTTAATGTTGACACAAGTAAAAAACTGTGTGCTACGTAGGATAACTAGGAAAAAACCAAACACACAATGTTTAAAGGTTTGATTCAAAAAGTGTGAAGAAACCGCGAATAGACCGTACATCAGTGTCTTGAGCATAAACAACTACTGTCGGAATATTGCTCTCGCTAACATGTGCACTATGAAGAGGCCGACTTAAGGAAATGAACATAACTCTACTCTGTAGTTTGCTTTGATAGGCGGGTGTTCTCAATAAATCAGCTTGAAATCTGACGAGTTTGGTATTGTTTGGACTAGCTGTAAGGAACTGTGACCAAGACTTAACTTTGAAGCTTCCTTTGATGTTTTAATACAATACAAGTGAGATATTTTCTTGCTGGTGACCACTCACGAAGTATTTAATCAAATTATACTTACACAAATAAAAAAAAATTTAATTCTGTTTCCTGAGTCCTGGAGGAACATTTTAAAAATATTCTCACCAATTTCATCAAAAGTCATTCTATTGGGTATTCTGACTTTCGGCAACAAAGTCTGTCCATCGAAAATAGATTCTGCATTATGCGGGTTAACAGTTTCAGCAGGAATATATTTTTCTAGGATATGCTACAACTGGCAACTCACTGTTTTTCTAGGGGACCCCATTGCATCAGACAAAACCCATGGAACGGGCCCAAACGGTCATTCCACGACAACTCATTGGTCAACATTACGATGCTGCCCTACAATAGCAAACCTTGCAAAAAAGGAATCATTAAATGTGATTGCTACATCTTTTTTCTTTTCAAAATTAACTTTTTGGTGAGAGTTTGTTACTACACAACAAGTGCACATAAAATCTTTTTTTTTTGTAACATGATTTATGATAAACTACATCCCACGAAACAAGTTATTTTTGCAATATTCTTAATGTTACTGATGTCTTTANTACTTTTTAACATGATTTATGATAAACTACATCCCACGAAACAAGTTATTTTTGCAATATTCTTAATGTTACTGATGTCTTTNTTAACATGATTTATGATAAACTACATCCCACGAAACAAGTTATTTTTGCAATATTCTTAATGTTACTGATGTCTTTATTGTATGTGTTGGCTCTCGGCTTCATATGCTCGTCTACTGTGTTACTTATGCAGTACTACATGGAGAGAAAAATTTGTTTGGGTAGAAAAATATTAGTCTAAATAGCACCAAACAAATATACAGTTTATGTTGAAAGAAATATATTGACGATTTTAAAATACACACTTGCTGAAGATATTACTTTTTTTTAAAAGTTTCAATTTTATTTATCTTCAGTACGTTATATGTTTAATTTTAAGAATACATAATTGCGCCACGTTATTGTAAAATAAAAGATATTTTATAGTAATTATTGCATTACAAATAATTGTAACTTTATGTTATTATGAAGAGAATACTTTTTATGAGTTTTAAGCATAAGAAAATTCCAAAATGCATTTTACAGACGATTATATGAATATTTTTCACGTTTGGCATTGATTAAAAATTTAATAGTTGGCACATTTCGTTAAAATAAAGTAATGTTTCCTGAATATTATATATAAGTCCCTAGTTTATTTTATGCACTTTAGTCTTTTTTTATTAAAATTTTCACAGTTTTATTGCTTAATTAATGAGTCCGGATTGGTTTTGGTTCTCATATACCCGTCGGTATGGCGTAAATATATGAGCCCTAGTCGGTATCAAGTGGTTCGATATCCACTACAGTCGATATCCCTTCATCTTAAGACTCTGGGGTTAACCATATGACGTAAAACCTTTGACAGTAAATTGAAATGTTTAATGAAGGAAATCGAAAAGACAATTTTTTATTGGTTTTCTAATAAAAAACATTAGAAAGCTACAGATTTCGATTTCTGAGTTGACATATTCGTAATCTTCTTAAGAAAAACTTGAAAATCGCACCCAACACGTATTTGCTGAGCGATTACTACGATTTATTTCACTCAGCTAAAAAAGTAGTTATTATTTTAGTTTTTAACAAAAAATATATTAATGATGCCGATTTAGATTTACGGGTTAACATATTCGTAATCTTCACAAAAAATGGAAGAAAATTACACCCAACACGTTTAAACCTCACAATTGGTACTATTTATCAGAACATAGGGGTCTAGATAATTGGCATACCATTTGCGCTTTAACAACTCTACATGTTACCAAATACTTTCAAAGACCATACAGTACAGTTTTATACCAATAGCATTGAAGTGCGCGAGACAAGCTGCAATGGCGATCATAGCGGTGCGGCGAGACGATACAACTTAATTTAGTAGCGCTACATTCAGTCATACCGATAATTTTAATTAATATTTTTTATATTTAATACATGCATTTCAATGCGCGTAACGCCATTATTGTGACACGTCGCATGAAGGTAGCACCATCAACTAATCTCGAAAATAATAATGATGTCCTGTTTTATTTTTAATGTGCTTGGTTTGACAACCCTTGGTTGGTTTATTTCCGGTAGCACTATCGAAAACCAAGCAGCAACTTTTGATTGGGCTAACGTTGGCCTAATCTCTGCTTTAACGTTGGGCCAACATTAGAAAAATTACGTTGGCTGAACATACAAATGACACTCAGGCATACGTTGGCCTAACATCGTGTNTTGGGCCAACATTAGAAAAATTACGTTGGCTGAACATACAAATGACACTCAGGCATACGTTGGCCTAACATCGTGTCGGAAGCCAACCGAAATACAGTCATTTACCGGCCAAAACTTATTGACATTTTACAACATTGGAAGTGTGTTGGTAAGATGTGTTATTACATACACATTACCAACCAATGAACAATGTTCTGCCAACTTTGGTGGGTATGGTTTTAAATAAATACATTTTAAAGAAATGCCTGCATTTACTACAGTCGTTCCGTGACTTTTTNTTGGGCCAACATTAGAAAAATTACGTTGGCTGAACATACAAATGACACTCAGGCATACGTTGGCCTAACATCGTGTTAGTCGGAAGCCAACCGAAATACAGTCATTTACCGGCCAAAACTTATTGACATTTTACAACATTGGAAGTGTGTTGGTAAGATGTGTTATTACATACACATTACCAACCAATGAACAATGTTCTGCCAAATTTGGTGGGTATGGTTTTAAATAAATACATTTTAAAGAAATGCCTGCATTTACTACAGTCGTTCCGTGACTTTTTCTATTAGTATGGATCACTTTCCTCTTTTACCCAAAAACATTATAGGAACGAATTATGCGCGAACCTGTGCCCTTCAAGTTGCCAGTCCCATGTGATATCCACTACACAACTCTAACTCTACACGAGATGTAAGGTAGTTTGAAATACTTCGTATCATTACAGTTCGCTATACGGTAGTAAATTCAGTTTTTTATTCATTCAACATATGTTACTCAATTATATCTGCTTTATACAATCAACCCATGCGAAATAACATGTCATCAATTCCAATGCAACTTTTTATACTGGCAGTAGATATTTATTACCAACATGAAATGCTTATACACGGCAACTCTTTTGCCCTCAATGTTTGTAAGATATCACCACATTAAAAAGTAAATTTTTATAGTCATATCTCAGGAAAAAATTTACTGATTCCATCCATGTTTGGCGAACAAGTAGTACTGCAACAGGTGACGTATAGCCACTTATTTACAAAATGGCTATAATTCAAACATTTGAGCTTAGTATGCTGTATCATCGAAACCATTTTATAGTAATTCACGGTAAAGTGAGCACTTTTTGAAGCCTTCTCATTTGTAATAATAGTTTATGAATATATTTAATTGTAGCCTTAGACGTTAACTTTCGAAGCCGGTTAAATACATGCACTGTGTTTATTAATTACATGGCAATATTTATTTTAAAATGTGGTGGAAAGATGAAAAATAACGGATAAGAAAAAAATTAACTAGGGCCTCAAAAGTGCTCACTTTACCGTGAAAAGCCTATAACCAATTCCAAATTAACTTTGTATTCTGGCAGTTTACGTTCATTAAAACTATCAAGTGTGTCTTAACAAAGACTCTTTTGTGTGCCATTTTGTAAAATATGACCACATAATGAAAATCAAATTTTNAATCAAGTGTGTCTTAACAAAGACTCTTTTGTGTGCCATTTTGTAAAATATGACCACATAATGAAAATCAAATTTTTTTGTCATATCTTCGTAAACAACCAACATATTCCTGCCAAATTTTACGAAGTTGTACTATGGTAGGTTATGTTAATGTATGTGTTTTAAGTGATTCAGACACTTATTTTCAGAACAGCCATTTTATCTCAGTATGCCATATCTACGAAACTATGTAACCGATTATAACTTAACTTTATATACTTTCAGTATGAATAACAATCATCGAATTTACAAATACAAATACATAACATTTATGACTTCTATTTACGAAGATAACCATGCTAAAAAATTTAGTTTTAATGGCATATCTCGGAGACCAATATACCAATTTTCACTCAATTTCACACGCAAAAACAACTGTGGCGGGCTTGTAAAGTTACATGTTATATGTGCGAGAAGCCTTTTCTTTAAACAGTGTTAATAAAAATATATTCGATTAGTATGTCATATATATTAAAGAATGCAACATTATTCATCCAAATTCTGCATGCTAACAGTATTCATCAGAAGCATCAATCATGCGTACAAAACTAATACTGTTTGTAAACGTTCTTGTAAAACAGTGCCAGGAGATAAAATTAACATTTGGCTATATTTCCGGAGCCATACAACTCATTTAAACAAAATTTCACACACCAGTAATGTTTCAGAAGGCCATGCAATCTTTTTTAAGACAGCACCAAATAATAAAATAAAGTTTTTATGCCACATCTCGGGAAACAGTCAACCGATTACCATTAAATTCTACACACAAGTTGCGCTAGTTAGCCCATGTGAACTTACATTTTTTAAGTGGTTCGGAACTTTTTTTTTTTTTTTTTAAATGACGGTCTTATAAATATGAATTCAGAACATTAGTCTGCTTACATCCGAGTTGATGTTCCGAATCCGACCTCCGTTATGCAGTTGATTGCACGCTAGATTATGGTACAAGGTTTTCTGGGTTTTGTCCCGTGTAAGACATTGTGTATTTGTCTAGGCTATCCATGGTATAGCTTTATAACGGTCTCACTACTGTTTCATATCTCTCTGGTTCCATTTATAATGATATTTCTGTCAACAAAAGTCTAACTCTAACAAATTTCTATGCTTTTAAAAACTTCTTTAAGAGTTATTTGAGCCCATGTAGAAAAAAGTAAGTTCATTAGTTATATATGTAAATTCTGGTTTTGAGAAGTAGATATTACTAAACTTGCTATTACTTGTCATTTCCGTATCATAAATAGCAATAACTAGGTTGAATAAGAATGACGTAATGTATTGCATTTATAAGCAATGTAACACACACATATGTTTGACATTACATACGCTATCATCAAACGATAACGAAAGATATATTGAAATTTGATCCCAGAATATGTGGGAGATATATTGTCCGAAAATTGGTTTATTGATTAAAGATTTTACTCTTATTTAAGATGGAATTACGATTCAACGTATAAAACATTTGCAATGCACCACAGATATTGCAGGAAAGATAACATGTGTCTACACAATAACGGTTCCATTATATAAACAAATTACTAACCTACTTTTAACAAGAGTTGCCTTTCTCGACTATGTTTCAGATTCCTCGAATTGACGATTTGCTTACACTTGCATTTAACTCTACCCTTTTGGTGGTCCTATTTTATATCAACACGCGTAAACATTTGGTCTTCGCTTCCCCAGCATATTGTTATGACCCGCACTTTCGCCTTCGAGCTGCCACACTGCCGGCGCAAGGATGTAAAAATAATGCAAGGAAACACAAGGCTGCAGGAAGATCAGATGCCTAAACTGTTTTTAAGCTTGTCCAAAACATATAACACACAAGGCTGCTGTGGCAATGCTATCTCTGAAAACACTCGCGGGGAAACCAGAACAAGTTGAAATGAGCCTCGAGGGAAGATTTAATGACGCAGTACAGTAGGCAGGAGACTGGAAAACGTGGCCAAAACTTAGGCAGAGGTATTTCTATTTATATTGAATATATTTAGTTCAAAAATAAAGTTTTATGTAACTTAGAAGATGTCATAATATATCTGGACATATTGTTATCTTTGTACATACAAGTTTTTAGCGTACGTTTCGAAGAAAAGACAGGCTTATGAGAGATCACTTTGCTGTGTGTGTCTGTGCGTGGCTTCCCAAAAACTTTTAAACACGTGAATCGAATTTCGTTAAACTAATTATATATGTAGTACTTACAAAGGAAACTAGACTTTTTAGTTTTTGAAAATAATGGGAACTTCTTATCAAAATGGCAGCCATTAAAATATTTAGAGTACTATTTCGTATATCCAGGACCATTTGAGCGATTTAAGAATGGTATATAGTCCCATATAGAGTGAGAAACACACAGTGGTTACGTAATTATTATTATGGAACTATTGAGGATAAGGCGGCGAAATGTTTTTTTGTGTAAGTAAAAACTTGATTTTTTCGAGCTATAGTTATACTTTTAAATCCGTGTCAAATAAATTTTTTTAATATTGAAACTGCGTAACTTTGAGCATGATTTTCAGTTAATTGGAAAATAAATGCTTCAAACAAAAATAATTGTGGGATCAGCTATAGTTTTCTGAGTAAAATCATGCCAAAAAAAAGGTATTGTCACAGCATTGAATTTAATGAAATTTAACTAAAACTATGTCTATGTGTTGCGCGTTTTAAGGCCCGTCTCGTGCTGCTGTCTAATCGCTAAGTGATTTGCATCGTTTGTTGGCCGAGAAGGGAGGGAATGGCTGGCAGTGGCCTGCCACAGTAGGGGAGGTATTGTCTGATCTCAAGGTCAGGCGTCTGTTACGCGGGTCCGAGCGTCTGAGTAGGCTTGGGTTCAATAGTTAAGATTGAGAAGTCCCGAGAGATCGCTCGCACGATTGTTCGCAGTACTTGGTTGTTGACGTGCTTCACTCTGCTGCATTCTTTGCCTTCTTCTAGAACGAACATTTAGACACACATTATCGGGCCGTAATTTATCAAACCACTGACCATAAAAATGTTTTCACTTGTTGCGATGAATTTATAGAAACGTAAATTGATGTATGAATGATGAAATTATTAAGAATATTTGACACACAAGTAGACGAATGTCATGTTTTCCAAGTCTAACATGGGTCCGTGGTTGTCATAGTGGCTAGTGCTCTCGCCTCTTACTCAGGCGATCTCGGTTCAACTCCTGACGGTATTACGCTCAGATTTTGACAGGTAAAAATAGTGTTCGAAGATGCTTCTGTTTAGTGGATTTTCTCGGGAGTGTCTAGTTTTCTTTGGCGTTGCATTCAAGCGTTGCTCTACAATCTTCTAAATTTCATTCTCCCTCGCACTCACGCCAGACTAACGGTGACTCTCAAAATCTCTAAACACTGAAATTAAAAATCGAACTGGCTTAGCTGACTAACTTGTCAAGTACCTATATATTCTTCTTAAATACAATATAAGAGCTCGATTTACAGACTAACAACAATATAAGGACTACAGAGTGTATGCAAGTATACGAAATTTTGTCAAACTTACCTTTCAAGTGTGGCTAATTTATATTTATTTTATTTTCCGATACTATGTTGAGATGCGGATGCGTAACCTTTGCTTGATTACCATTCCTTTATATGGAAATACGTGGGATAGTGAGTTCTACCGTGTAAATCATATGGCTTCAGTAAGGGAGGTTTTACTTATGTTGTTAATTACTTTTCAGTCTCAGTCAGATTTTACAATTTTTATATATATTCTTTTATATTTTTCCGCTTATTTGTTACAAGTAACTCTGAAAAAATAACTTGCTTAATTTATATTACTTTTTACACAAACAATATTAACTTTTACAAAGGATCAGCATATTCTAGCGCAAGAGCACTTTGCTAAAACCAAATGATTGAATGACAGAGCCAAGTCGGAATGTTTATTCTCGTGCTGTATACATTTTTCCGCCGATGTTGATGATAACAAGCTTGTATTAGCTTTGCTGGACTGTTGAAAATACAAAATCGTTTGGCAGACCACGTATATAATGTATTAAATTACAGCGAGTGTTTTAGGTCCTAGATGAAATTAATTTTGCCAGTGGTTGGTGTAAGAGTAAATGCAGCAAAAATTGATTTTAAGTCCATATTTATTGTTATTTTACAACATTATGCATGGAAAAATATAAATCGTAAACCAATAAAACAAGTTCATCGTTATAAAAACAATAACATTAAATTCGTTTACAGTTCGTGCAACCACAACTAATACGATGGGTGGGAAACATCAAACTATAAATGACTANTAACATTAAATTCGTTTACAGTTCGTGCAACCACAACTAATACGATGGGTGGGAAACATCAAACTATAAATGACTAGGCCTACGATTTTGTTTTTAAAAAGATATTTATCTTGTTATTGAAACTTTACCTTACACACACCATTTCATCCTTTTTTAAATGCAAAAATTTGCTTTTGAAAAACTATTTCAGGGCGGTAGGGAAAATGTGATTAACTATTAAAGTTACTGGGGTTCTATAATTCAAGTATAAATAAAACTAGGAATTTTGAATATCCACAATTCCATTTACATTTTTAACTATTTTTCAGTACCAAACGCAAAATATATGAAAATTGTCATATTTTAGGCGGAAACCACTTTTAACATATATTCTCACTTACTTTAAAAACAAAGACACCAAGCTTAATTTTATTGCGATCGAAATATTTGACTTCAATGTTTAATCGAGAAAAGGTTTCATAACTAAGTCACCATGATTACAAAGTATGGCTTAACAGCTGGTTTGAGCAAGTTTAACATAACACCTAAATTGATTTTTACATTATTATTTTGATGGGTATTATTGTCGATGAATCATATGCCAACTACCGTATATGTGTTAGGTTTACTCATAAAGGATGGATATTTTCTTTTAAAACGCACACAACCAATAAATGCCCAGTAATGATCTTGCCTGGAAAATCTTACAACATTGCATTTATTTCACTAAAAACTTAAAAAATTACATGTTTTATAGATAAGTAGTGTTGAATATAAAAATAATCTTGAATTACACTGAAGCGCCAAAAAACTTAAATAGGCGTGAGTATGCAACTAAGATAGGTATAGAACTAATCAGAGTGACGCAATGTGGTCGGCAGCTAGATCGGTTACTGCTTCTACAATGGCAGGTTATCAAGACTTAAGTGAGTTTGAACGTGGTGTTATAGTCGGCGCACGAGAGATGGTACATAGCATCTCCGAAGTAGCGATAACATTTGGATGTTCGCTTACGAACATTTCACGAGTGTACCGTGAATATCGGGAATCCGGTAAAACATCACATCTTCGACATCACTGCGGCCGGAAAAAGATCGTGAAAGAACGGGACAAACGACGATTGACGAGAATCATTAACCGTGACAGACGTGCAACCCTTTTTGAAATTGGCGCAGATTAGATTTGTGGACTGNACGATTGACGAGAATCATTAACCGTGACAGACGTGCAACCCTTTTTGAAATTGGCGCAGATTAGATTTGTGGACTGTCCTGCAGGATTCATGGTGTGAATTGCCTCCTGCATACCTTCAGATACTAGTCGAGTCCATGCCACGACGTCTTGCAGCACTTCTGCGTGTTCGGGGGCCCTAAACGATATTAGGCAGGTCTATCAGTTTTTTTGGCTCTTCAGTGTATTTGCTTAATTTATGCATATCATTAAAGTTGNCACGATATTAGGCAGGTCTATCAGTTTTTTTGGCTCTTCAGTGTATTTGCTTAATTTATGCATATCATTAAAGTTGTTGCTATGCAAAAAAAATCCAGTGAAACTAATTATTTTCTATTTTAGTTCCGGGTCCTATGAAAACTGTTGGTTGCAGAAATTCTAATCTATTTTATAAGATTAGTGTGTGTGTAATATATGTTCCTGACTTATTTGAACTAGACATATTAATGAAAAGGATTGGAGGGAAACAAGGCTGACAGCAAGCCGTATTTTTTTTCAGTAGGAGGTCTATTGTTCTATCATAATACATATCTAAAAAAAAGTTTTACGCCACCTGGAGTGCTGAAAATCTAGGTTACGTACGATCCAAGTGACAGTATGCGATGCAAATACAGACTCTCTGGAGAGAATAATACGACTGATTTCAAGATAGCACAAAATAATACGAAAAACAAAAATATATTATTCGTTAACATTCATCCGCCGATCAAACATGGAACTCACATTTCGCTTCTCATTATGGTGTTACGCCAACCCGTGCAGTGAAGTATGATCTGACCCTTCGTGGCATGCTGTCCACAAGACGATTGAGACTGTCTTGCTGTCCTGTCTCACTCTTCGACATAGGCCCTCCGGAAGTCGACCAGGGTAAAAGGTGGATTCCTGCTTCGTCGCACTGCCAGTTTCGCGCTGGTCCCAGGAATGTTTAAGGGATTCATGTCCTCAGACACCGCAGGTCATTCCATCAGATTGATTTGGGCCTCACTCAGGAGGTTGCTTAAAAGACAGGTGCCGTGGGACGTGCATTGTCACCTTGCAGAACGAATCTGTCGGCAATATGTTGTCAGCATGGCTGAACAATGGGCCCGAGGATTCTGTCCCGGTATTATACATTTGTCATATTGCCCTCGACGACGATGAGTTGCGTCCAACGTTCATTCATAATGCCGCCCCAAAACATGACGAATCTGCCTCCCTGCTGGACTTGTGGGATGGTGTACAAGGCTCGTCTGGCGATACCTCGCTTTCTCCACACTCTCCACTGACGATTATCAGGCGTCAGACACATCCAGCACTCATTAGTGGAGAGGACCTGACGCTATTCTGCCAGGGTCCAGTCCAAATGTTCCCTCGCCCTACTTTACCTGGTACCACAGTGTTGGGGTATATGTTAAAAGTGGTTTCCGCCTAAAATATGACAATTTTCATATATTTTGCGTTTGGTACTGAAAAATAGTTAAAAATGTAAATGGAATTGTGGATATTCAAGATCGGAAACAAAATGCGTATGACCTGTCGGTCATTTCGACTCTTAATATGCATTCGATATTAAAGGGAAGGGGACTTGTATCCTCTTCTATGCTGCTTCCTTAGTCGATTTTAATGGCGTTATATTATTTTCAGGCATGTGCGATATTTTTCCTAAAGGAGGCACGTACCTGCTTGACAGAAGTGAGCGGTTCGTTTTTTCTAACAGTTCGTCTTTATCCATGTATAGATCGTCGAATTATATTAGGGTACCGTGCTATTTGCAGGTGGAAACAATATAAAAATGATGGCGCATGAAAAGGATTGAATATGAGAAGCCCATATCCAAAAGAAGCTATATCCAATTTAAAAGTTTTTTGGCGAGAGAGAAAAAACTTCTAGAATATTTCTTAATTGCGGTATCAATATACTTTATTGTTAATTCAATTAAGATAAATACATTGTTTTTGTGGGCAAAATGTGTATAATTTAGCATACTAAATGCCATTACTATTGATTAAAGTAAAATGAACCTAACTCGTTTTGTAACTGGATAATGGATGAAGCTGGTTTTGGAACTAAAGTATCCATCACGTTTAATTTTTGTACTGCTGCAAACACAGCTAAATTTCAATCTAGATTATTGAATGAGACGGAAGTGTTAATTATTTTGTGAGATTTGTGTAATTTCATATTGTAGACCTTAACAAGAAAACATTTTACTCTACTATATTAACATCAAATTGACATAGAACTGGGGCCACGGTGGCTCAGTGGTGAGACTGCTCGCCTCCCACTAAGGCGAACCAGGATCAATCCCCGGCCAGTTCACTCTATATTTTCGCAAGTGAGAATCGTGCCGGACGCTGGTAGGCGGGATTTCTCGGGGATCTTCCGTTTCCCCTGCGCTTTTATTCCGCTTTCATTTCGGCGCTGTTCCATACTCACTTCAACAACCTTTATCGGCTCTCAAGACCTTGCTGTTAAAAGCCGCCAAAATCTCTTCACTCACTCACTAATTTTTTGTGTTCCTCTTCCACGCTTGTGGACATTGTCTCTTCTTCCAAGACTTGTTGGAAGGTTTTTGTACAATGCATTCATCCTCGTTCATCTCACTAATTTTCTGTCTAAATAAATTTGTGGAAAATAATTTAACCAATCCGAGAAGTAAATGTAAACCTACAATATGAATTATATTGTTGATAAGATACCAACTGTTTTGCAGTATCACACACATATTACTTTCTTAGACTTTCATATTAATGAAAGACATAATATTCTGTTTCTCCATTCTAATTGTAATTAAATATACTGGTAAATACATTAATGTTGTAAAAGCATCTATAACCGTAAATTAACCTGATTGTGGAATAAAAAGGATAAAGCTTATTTTTATTCTTGAAATGTAACATATTGACGTTGTCATTAGGATGTAACTGTTTTTGGCGATGGCAGATTTATGTAACTGTTATTTTTTAACTGGAAAGAGTGTGGATTTAACTCCTTTTGTTACTGGAACCACTTTTCTTCCTTTATTTTAAGGGGTGTCCAACTATTTTTGCACATTTTTGAAATGTTTAGTTCGTAACCAAGCTTCTAAGGAAACCAGGAATAAAAATATTTAATTTTTTAAATATATTTTTGGATATAGCTACTTTTGCTAATGGGCTACTCATATGTACTGTAGCTATTCGATGAACTTAATTATCTTGTTAACGGGCAGGTATGTATATGAGTAAAATGTGAAAGTAATGATCGGGCTGCTTAAAACCATTCACGGAACTCGTGATGTGAATTGTGATAGGCATGACGATTTGTCTCTGTATTTAGTAGTGCAGGTATTTTTTAAGTATAAATTTAAATTATGATTTTATTTATACGTGCTGAGATTTTCTTCCCAAACAGAGTACAGATCAGTATTAAGATGGCTCGATATTACTGTCTCGGCTACGTATATTTATTAAATAGTTTAGTTTTTTTCTCCACCGGTTTATTTCTTGATTACTTTTGACTCGCNCACCGGTTTATTTCTTGATTACTTTTGACTCGCTTAGGGTGCTAATATTTAATATATATATTTTACTAATTTTTTATACTGAACTTTCCATGAATGGTATATTTGGAGGGTTTATTCATATATTGTGTAATTTCGTGTTGCATGTGCACTTGGAGGTCTATCCCCAACACTTTTTTGGTTTAAACATGTTACCTTTATATCGTTTATATTTATTCTTATTCTGGAGGTTAATGTATATTTATTATTCGCATTCTTTTTGAAATCTTGACTGCTACGATTTTATAAGCCTCTCACTTTATGACATGTAGCATTTTTTTTTTTATCGTTTCTTTTTAAATTTCTTACTTGAATGAGGTGCAACATTTCGTCGGCTTGTATGTAGAGATACATCAAGACTGGCTGGATCAGATGATGTTGAGACTGAGAAGAAGGGAACATCGTCTCGTTCCAAGATAGAACGTGTTGCATAACATTGTTTTTGTCATTACTGTGAGAAAATGTTTTCTGAAAGCAACAATTCTCGGCGACATGAAGTCAACGGTATTCAGAATATATAGCCTGTTACTTTCGCATGTGAACTGTACAAAGTGCAGTTTGGCTGGCGAAGTGACAACCTGAAAAGTCATCTCGTAACCTGTACCGGTCTACCTTCACTGACTGATTAGTATTATCTATTAACATAACATCGGAGATGTGCTGGAATGGTAACTGACATGACAGACACTGGATTATCATCAAAGCAGAAAACTTCAGCTGTGGATGCCGTGGGCAGTTCGTTGATTCCATTCACGCAGCTACTGCAACAAGACTTTCGCAAATGCTTTTGAACAACGGATGAATGAAAATAACGCATGTGAAAGGAGTTCCACCCGCATGTCATATCGATGTGAGAAGTGCTCTAAAGAATTTGCTCTCACCAACAGTTTAGAAAGGCATCTGAAACAGTAAGAACGAGCTGCACCATCCTATGGTGGAAGCCTAGTGGTTCATCCTTACTATCTGTATTTTACAGCAAAGGCTGGTTCCAATGCAACTTCGACCCGCGAATCAGAAACTACTTCTATCAATTCACCTGACCATGCATCGCAACCTAAGGAAGTAAGCTGTGAGACGAAGCTGAATGTAAATTGATTTTTTCCTGAAGGAATCAGCTTTCATGGTTTTTTTTTTGGAAATGTATGTTGATCCATATGAGTTAACTTCAACGAAAGTTGTTTGTTCATTTCTGCCCTGTATGAAACAGGATTTAATAAACTAACTTACAGAGGAAATAGGGAAATACTAAGCAGTGAAATATAATATATGGTAGGAATGTAGCTATAGTAAAACATATGTTTACAAAAAGAAAGCAACCATGACTCACACAATACATAGAAAATATGTTGAAATCTCCATCATCTATGTCAATTACACGGATTAAAAATTAAGGTGATGTGTATAAGAATGCAGGCTTTACACAGATAAACATGAATAATTATATAGTAATATTTTTTAATAAATATGAAAAACAAAAAAAAATTATTAACCCTTAAACTTTTCTTCCCTGTTATAAACTGATTGTGATAAAAAGTGTTATGATGCAAATATTAATTTTTAGTTCGCTACTTACTATGTCTATAAATGGCCATATGGCTTATATTTGCGTACTTTCCTGGAGCTAGAAATTAAACTTGCAATTAAAGTTACCACGGGCCTGGCCCAAACAGATAGCATATTATATTCGCATATGGCTATAAATATTCACTTGCTTACAACCGGACGTGAAAAAACAGGCATATTCTGATTTAAGATACAAACCCAACTGAAAAAATTATACCAGCCCTATGATATATTGCTTGCCTCGAAATGTACTTCAAATGCAAACAACCATAAATTTATTATGAATTTTTATAAACATAAACATCCTATTCGGAATAGATCTTGAAGTTATTGTGATTGAGGGTATGCCTAAATTAATAATACAATGGATATAAGATAATGATATATATAGTATGCATAATACACAAAAAGGTAAAATATTGAAACGAGAAAATGTGCTAGGATTTTTTTGGATTATTCGCGTACGAAATGTAAATGGCTGTGAGCTTTGCGATTTTTCTCGATTTTTATGACTTGAGAGGCAGGGTGAGCGGGGTTCTAACATTACATAATCGTTGATTTTTAGAATTTTGGCGTCTTGGGAGGGTGAAAGGGAAAGTTGGGGGAGGGGATGTAGGAGGTGTGTGGTAGGGAATGGTTAGTGGGGGAGGAAAATGGTTTGCGAGGGGGGAAGGGTTTGAGAGAGAGTGGATAGTTGTTGGTTGGGAAAGGGAGGGGATGGGGGTAGTGTGTGGTGAGGGTACGAGGTGGTGGTGTGCAGTGATGTTAATAAAATTGTTATTGAGGTAATGTGTTTTTTTATTAGAATATTATTTATTTTGATAATTTTAATTCAAAATTTTTATTAATATAATTTTTGTGTTAGGTGATTGTGGTGGGGGAGGGTGGTACAAACATCCAACATGGCAGCGAGCCCTGTCTGTGGTGCCTACCAATATGGCGGATGGCTCTGACCAATATGACCGCCCTGGCTGTGACGCCTATTAAGATGGCTGCTGGCCACCATCCCTGACTGTGACGTCAACCAAGATGGCGGACGAATCTGGATCTAGATGCCTATGCCAAAACCGACATATTATATACACTGCTTATGTTTAAAGCGCCTCATGTTCCTCGTATGAAGAAACTTAATTTCCTTAAGCAAATGATTAGGACTTTACTAAAGTATGGCTATGGGGTTACGCCACCTCCACACACATACAGAAAGTACAGACGGCGAAAAATAAATTCCTTAGAGCAATATCAGATAGAGACTGGTATACCAGTAACGCAACATACATCAGCTGTTAAAAACTGATAAATTAAATATATTATAATTTCTAGGAATATAAACCTTTACACAAATCTCAGTGAACATGAAAATGCCCTCATAAATGAAATACAAGAATACGACCCACTGGAGCCACGGAAACATAAAAAAACGCGCTTAGTTTAAGATCTTATCCCATTGCTACATCAGTACGGCGCACTGGCATTCCCACATAACTACACGAGACCCATGGGGATAATTTAATATATAATAACACATCACGTACACTTACTCATCCCCCGAGTGCACAGATATATGTTTTACTCGCTTTAGAGTTCTCTACCTCTATATTAGGGCTGACATCACCTCCCACAGACTGGAATAAGCCCGTATGGATAGCTTCACTACCAGTTCCGGTAAGATCAGCAGGGTAGGAGCGGTATAATTACTCAAAACAATTAAGTCATCTACACTATAAAACACGAACAACAGGAGATTTTATTTAAATCACATTTAAAACTACTCCGGGGCCAACTAAATTTTCAGATCGGCCAGGGACAAATTTGGACACATTTAACAAAACTACAATGTCCAAGGTAACTCTAGGTCAGTACACACAAAATAGAAATACTGGAGCTACTCGGGTCCCACACGAAAACCTGGAGCGGTTATAAACACATACAGCGTCCTTCCACGCAATCCGGACTTACGCCCTGCCACGTGGGTGCACTGGCAGACAGTTTTGCGCCCACTCTGTCGCCAGGAATCCAGGCCGAGACGCACACACGGTCGGTCAGGACTGGATTAGAGTTAGTTTTAATTTTATTAAATATAAAAACCTTCCAAAAATATAAAATTTTAAATTAAAACATAAAATTTTTAAAAAAATTAAATAAATCATGAAAAACATTAAAAAAGCAAAAACAAATATTGAAATAGCTTTTAAATATTTTCAAAAAATGTTATTAATAGCTGTATGGCCGGTTTTAGTCATTAGGATACCACTTACAAATGATACCTTTCCGGAGGCTGATGTAGGGAGGCCTACTAAACTGGTTACCACAAGTTTTACCAGGGCTGGCAACAGTCCTGGTACATAGGGCCAAAGTAAAGTGTATTATTTTTTGCAAATTTTATTCACAAACGCCACACGATAAAATGACCGGATAATAGGTGGGACGTCAGACCCTAGGCTTGCAGAGAGCCGCAAGTCCCTGCAGACTAATGCGGGATTGACGACGAGCAGCAATTCGGGTTGTAGGGACTCACCGACGCATTACACGCGAATTTAACCAGCCACTTGCAGACAACACTACAACATGTTCTACAGACACCACAACATTACTACAACTGGTGGGGAGCTTCATTCCCTCTCCGATACACCGATACCTAAGATTCTCAAGAGAGCAACAGTGGTTAACAGATGTAAATACGGGCCCGGAGTTCAGCTCATATATAAACACGTCAGACTGCCACCAGTTCAATTATTAAACCAAAGTCTGTGGGGCTGCAACTAGATTTGCGAACGCACTAACGTGTTGTGGGAACTTTGGTTCCTGATCTCTGACAGCACGACCTTCCGGGGGCATATGAGATATCGGAGGCTGCATCGCCTTAGTTCTACGTCCGATGCGAAGATGACATATCGTCTTCTTTCTCGCGGCTTTATAACCATGAAATCTGGTAAATTGTTTAAGTTCGGATCTTCTATCACAACAGGTTACAGGGTAATATCGAACGTGATCGTAATTATGCATGTATTCCATAACATGTGATGCAGGACCCTTAAAGTGTAATGTGTAGTGTACTATTAACCTGTCGTGTTAGACAGGTATTACACATAATAAAGTTACTGTGAATATAATCACAAAATTTGATGTCTGGCACAAGCATTTAATATATATAAAATTAAAGTCTACAAAAAAAGCATACACTGACAATTTTGATATACGTGTGCCGGGATATATAAATTGATTTTTGCATATAATTTGCTGAAATAATTAATTTCACTAAATACTTTCACTACATGAAATGCTTAAGTGCCGACGCCGAATGTGTTACTTCTTAATCTTCGTGGTTGAAGCAATTGCAGAAAATAAATCTTTAAGTAATAACTTCTACAGCCAAATTTTCTCAACTTAATTTTATTATTTATGCCCAGATATTTCCTTTCCCCAAAAGATTTCTAACAACGCATTTTTTTATCCTATCAAAGATATTTAACTACATCAAACTGCATTGAAGAAAAACAACAAGAATACACAATAATACACAATTAATAGTCATATTTATTCGGACGGGATAAACATTAAAAAGTATTTTTTTTGGAAATTAATTTATATTTTTAAAACCAATAAACTGAACAAAACTGCAGTTAATTCCTAACTAGCCTTGCATGTATTATTTCAATCATTATAAATAAATGTATACTATTAAGTTATTCCCTACACACCTATAGCCCTTCATTGACTTAAGGTTATTCTTCTTTTATTATTATAACGAAATACTGAAATATCCTCAAATCTACTATTCTGTTTGTGAATAAATACAAATATTACACTTCAACAAAAAAAAACCCAAAGTCAATCAATAAACATAAGACAATAGATCTTACAATGAAGTGCTCATACAAATTAAATTATTGTTCTAAATATTTAGCACATACTTTAACTTTTTCAGTTGAGTCTATTTATATTGAAGTGTTAATTGAATAAATAAATAATTTAATATTTGAAAAATGTGTGTACAAAATAAATTTTTTGTTTCTTTGTTGACACGGTCATAATCCCATTGCTGGAGCACGGAGATCAGGCGCGCAGTGATGTAGCTTCTGGTAGCATGCTTCTTGCTTATTTATATGTTCATGGCTGCAAGCTGGTCCTACATCAAGACTATAGACTATATATTGGTCCTACATCCTTTTGCCGTCTAGTAATACTGCATCTTCTGCCGGAGCTTACTATAGCAAACCTTTATAGTTGCCTGCAACAGCTGGCCTCACAATTATAACCGTTTGTAAGGGATAGTTGAGTGAAATTCAGGTGCAAGAACAAGAAATTTTCACTATTTTCGAGTTCCTTAAATATCATCGTGAGTCTATAGCACGTTTATTTTTGGTTTTGATGTGAAGGTGGTCTACACTTTGTAAGTTTCTTTATATAAGACATTTGTTTTACTTCTTCTGTAGGTTTACATTTCAAAGTTAGCCTTCATAATTCCCGTATCTTTAGGACCGTTGAATCACATTCATCTGCTCTTATTTCTTCTCTAATCTGTCTTGATCAAATTCTTGAGTTACGTTTTTGACGGGTGCACCGGCATCATATTACTTTGCATTAAACCGTTTATAAATAATGGCGCTTTCAGGCCTGCAGCACATTGCTCTGAGCAACGTCCAATAAATAGACATACTGCCGTAGCAGACATGAGTATTCTGTTCACACACGTTAGTACATAATCAACAATTATCCGACTACATACATTTTTTTCTTCAGCCCTTCCAAACCGAATAACAGTTTAATGTGATTTTCTTACACTGAAACTGATTACTTGCTGACTTGAATGATCGGCTTGTAATAAGGTTTTAAAGCAACGATATTATATATGCTAATAATTTCACCACTTGCGGGATCATTCACTCCATATACATTTTTGTAAATGACTTCGCACACTTCAACGGTCCGAAAGTATAACTAACAGAGATTTCTATTTATTTCTCCCAAAATTAACTTATCGAGTTAGTTCGGACCAATACCTAATCTCCTATGTTGAATTTCTTGAATTTGGTAATCTTCGTATTCTATCCTCTACTCTCCGCAGCCAAGTACAGTCTTGCATTTATGAGTTCAGTCATCTCTCGCCTTGTATTATCCCTTCATGCACAACTCTCACGTAGATCAACAACTTTTGGTAAAGTCGGGATGTTTACTTCATTGAGTAGCTCCGAACTTCGACATGTTCATCGTCGAACCCCTCTAGTTTAACTTATTTTTTCGGGAAATTGGCGGTGAATTAGTATTTCCCCGTTGCCAGTGCTGTTTCTGATACGGCATTTGCCCGTAGGATTTAACCACCAACCAACCAGGTGGTTGTGATGCAGAAGAGATTGGTTCACTGTCTGGTGTATTTACAGGTGAGTTAGTATCACTTTTCTTACTGCGTGGCACTTCCTATAATGTAGTATTGTTTATAGCTGTATTAGCTAGCTTTCTATCGTCCCTGCTAAGTTTATTAACGTTCGTTTGAATGGAAAGTGTGATATTTTTTAGTTTTGTCTTCTAAGACAGTGTATTTCTCATGCGTGACTTTGTTATTTTGTTATAATCCAGACTCGATGTGTTGAGCTAACGTTTATAGATTTCCACTAGTAGTTCGTTCCTGAATCGCGAGCGTCTTTTGTAATTTTGTTATGGTTTATTTTTTGTTCTCGCGGTTCGCATTTTTTTCACGTACGAAATGGTTCAACATTTCGCAGTTCTAGTCTGCATTATTACTTAACATTGCCGATATAAATCATTGATTTTCAATTGGTCTTTGACGGATTTAAAATGATCATGCGTAACAGTGTCTGAAATATTTATTTCTTCGCGAATTCGCGTTAACATTGCAAGCGTCATTTGGATCTTGTGATAATGTAATTTATTATTTACTTCCACCTGATAATGTTCAAATTTTTCATTTATTAGCTCCAGTTTCTCCTCGAGATGTGTATGAAATAGTTCTTGTTGACCTTTTAACTGAGCGTTTTGTGTTGAAATTTTAGATTTTAATTGCTCTTTTATTTCAGATTTTAACTGAGTGCTTTGGGGTACAATTTACTAATTCAGGTTTTGTATCATAATAATTAGTTGTTCAAAATTATTATTAGAAACTGATATTTCATTGGCCTGTTCGTTTACCACGGGAACGTGGACTGAATTCTCATTACAAGCTGCAGTTTTGTCAGTTACATCATGTTGAACGGGAGCGTTCAAGTAGTAATCGCTTGTAACAATATGCTAGTCATCACCAATTCATCACTGTTCATGTTTAACAAGCTTTTTGAAATACGTAAGAAATAAATACTTTTACTTTTACTTTTCTTACTGCTCATATGTTATGTGATTCTGATTAATTTTTTTTCTTCTAGCTTTGTTCAATAGCCCCACGTTGGATGCCAAAATTCCCTTATGTAATGTGTAGTGTACTATGTAACGTGTTGTGTTAGACAGGTATTACAAATAATAAGGTTACTATGGTAATAGCGACATAATTTGATGTCTGGCACAAGCATTTAATAGATATAAAATTAAAGTCTACAATAAAATCATGTACTGAATATTTTGATCTACATGTGCCAGGATACATTATTTTAAATTTGCAAATAGTTAACTGACACAGATCATGTTACCTCTTAATCTTCGTGGTTGAACAACTGCAGAAAAATTAATATTTAAAGGATTATTTCTACAACCAAATTGCCTCAAGTTATTTTTATTCTACTCGGACATTTTCTTTCCCCAAAATATTCCTAACAACACAATTTTTATCACAACAAAGTTATTTAACTACACAATCTACATAGAAGAAAAATAATAAGAATACACAAATTAATAGTCACATTAAAGATAAACATTAAATTACATGAATGCGGAAAATTAATAAAAAAATTTAAAACCAATGTACAAAACTGAATTAAATTACGTAATATCTCTAAATGTATTATTTTAATCATTATAAATAAATCCCTACCATTATGTAATTCCTTACAATAGTTATAAATTAACGTAAAAATTAATTATATACTTTTTTATACATTGCGTGCATATTAATATGAAGCGTACAGAAAGTGGCGTGCCTACAACCAGCGTACCGACTTCGTCTTAAGCGGCACCACCGCTGGCTCCAGTTAAGCTGCCTACATTGCCAATGCCATTCACTGTACTTTCGACAGCATTTTCAACTACATCTGTACCATACACTGGGTTGTTACATGGTCACCTGTGTTGCTTCTGCAATGAAACCTGCGAGCTCAACTATGATGCTCAAAAGCACATAAAGAGAGAATGTCCAATTAATACAGATCAGATGACATATGTATAAGTGCGAAAATTGCGGCATTACAATTGTTATTTTCCACATTAATTTTTACATAGCCAGCCATAGGTTGAACTACGCATATATGACTTTCACACCTACAACTGCACCCTTTCTGAGAAGTGCATGGGTAAAATTATCCCCTGCTTTTACTGATTTTTCTTATTTTTTTATTTTGGTCTATGGCTTTGTGTTTTCGAATTACATTGTTTTCACTTTTTTTTTTCATTTATTACATACATCACAACACGTTGACCTGCCATCCACCACCATTCCCCACACGTCAAGGGGATTCTAGTTCTATATACTATGCCTTCTATAATGGCACCTACTACTACTAATATATTTACACACTACAATGTAACACCTTTCATCAGTGTTGGCTAAGTAAGCAGAGAGGGGGGCCTGTACTGCCTTACTGGATTTCCTTCCCCCCAATGCCGGTTCGACCATTAGGGGTCATGTCCTCATGTCTCAAGTACCGTTTTCGCGCCGAGTCGTCTTTATCCAGGTTTGTTTGCCTTCTTCAATTGCTACTTTCACATCAGTTTCATTGCTATTTCCGTATTTATTTCACCAGTTTCGTTATCCTAGATTTTTGACGGGTAGTTATCCTGAGTTTTTTCCTACAAATGAGCTAGGGGGGGGGGGCATTAGCCCATTCCATTTGAACCAAATTCCTACTGGCTGCATCTTAACAAAGTTTATTCTGATTTTTCATTGGGAAACTCCCAATTTTGTAATGGGTCCGCTCCACTACTAGGTTTATATTGAGGGGTTAACTGCGTCACTTCCAAGATTATCTCTTTAATACAGCAAAATCATGTGTTGTTTGTGATTTTAATCATTCATCCAACTTTTGCTGCCGTTGGATGACCAGTCTTGTAAAGTCTGTAAATATCTTAAATTTTTCTTTACTTTTTATTGTATCTTTAATGTCAATATTTTCACCTTCTGTTTTTGCTTGCTTCCTTTTCAGTTCGATTCTTATATACTTTACCCATGTTTGGGACACTCTTGAACCACATGCTGGACATCATATTCTGTTTCACAAATCACACAGTGATTCCACAAAATTTAACTTGTATAAATTTGCTTCGAAGTTCCCGTGTCCTGAAAACAGCTGTGACAGGTAATGGTCTGTTGTGATTCGAGGGTAATTCAGTATATCTTATACAGTCAGATATACATTATAAATGATTTTGTCATTGTCAGAATGTTCCCATTTCTCCTGCCAGAACTGTATTATTTCTTCTCTCTTCTCCTTCTTCAACTGAAGAGATGCTTTTCTACCTTCTGTGACTTCCATTATTCCACCTCTTTATTTAATGAAAAAGTCTATGGGGATTGTCCCATCTATCACTTGAAGAGTTTACATGGATGTTGTTCTATATGCCTTCGTAGTTGCCAACAGGGTTGGTCTCCACGTCTTCAAAATTAACTATTTCATTAGTACCTGTGATGCAGCTCCATACATGGCAATTGCTGTGAAGAAATCTTTATATAGTGTCAACATAGTTTTGAAGCCAAGTCCCCAGGAGACGGTAGACACAGATTTCACCTTGCTGTATATTTATACAGTTTTATCCATTGTGTATCTGACGTGGACGTGGAATCGTAATTTACTATCAACAAACAAACCAAAATTTTGACATCTTGAAATCTTATTATCGTTGCTATCTTGATGTTCACTTTCATAAGTATTATAAGAACAGTGAAGAGCCAAAAAAAGTGGTGCACCTGCCTAATATCGTGTAGGGCCCCCGAGCACGCAGAAGTGCCGCAAGATGACGTGGCATGGACTCGACTAATATCTGAAGGTATGCAGGAGGCAATTCACACCATGAATCCTGCAGGGCAGTCCACAAATCCAATCTGCGCCAATTTCAGAAAGGGTTGCACATCTGTCACGTTTAATGATTCTCGTCAATCGTCGTTTGTCCCGTTCTTTCACGATCTTTTTCCGGCCGCAGTGATGTCGAAGATGTGATGTTTTACCGTATTCCCGATATTCACGGTACACTCGTGAAATGTTCGTAAGCGAGCATCAAAATGTTATCGCTACCTCGGAGATGCTATGTCCCATCTCTTGTGCGCCGACTTTAACACCACGTTCAAACTCACTTAAATCTTGATAACCTGCCATTGTAGCAGCAGTAACCGATCTAGCTGCCGACCGCATCGCGTTACTCTGATTGGTTCCATACCTATATTAGTTGCATACGCCCGCCTATACCTGTTTTTGGCTCTTCAGTGTATATTGCATTTGTCTTGTCTACTTCAAATTTGAGTTTCCCTGCATTCCCCACTCTTCTATTTCATTTAATATTTTGGCTTCTAGTTCTTTTCTTCTACATGACAGTATGACGATGGGCATCATCTCCATGGGCAAAAATTTCTCATTTAGCTGGTATGATTATTTACAATAAACTGTCGAAAAGGATGTTCCATAGGAGTGACCCTAAGACCGAGCCTTGTGGGCATCCCCTCGTCAAAGTTTGTCGAAATTCTATCGATTTGTTTTTCAATATATTTATTAAATTTAAAAGTAGCTCCGTATTAATCCATATATGTTTCTTAGACATTCTTTCTGTGGTGATAGTTTCACCTTCTTTATAACTTCAAGGATTGGCCACTCTCTACCACTACCTTTCCTGAATCCATACTGTCGCTCTTGTAGTTCATTTGTATCATCCAAGAAGTTAATTAGTTGTTTATTGATCAGTGTTTCCATCATTTTGCCCATCACTGGTAATAATGTTAATGGTCGATACGATTTGGGACTTGCAGGATCTTTATCTCCACATTTGTAGAGTATTCTTGAAATGCCTTATTTCCATATTCTTGGGAAACATCATCGTTCCAATCCACCATTGATTATATACAGCAGATTTTATTGTATTCGAGGGTAAATTCTTTTAATAGTTTATGCTGTTAAATTATTATATCCAGGAGATTTTCTTAATTTCATATCTTTGTTAACCAAATCGAGTGCTTCTATTGTAAACTAAGATTTCAATTAAGTTTCCTGCAATAATTTCATGGCATATATTTTCTCTTGATGCACTTCATTTTCATTTTAGATGCTGACCTCTGGCAGAAGAGCTTTTAGTATATATCTTCTGAATTTTTCTAGCATATCAGTATTAGTTCTGCCAGTAAACTTTAGGCTCTTCATGACTTGTTTGACCTTCAGTTTGCAGTCTAGTATCATATATAGAAATACTCATGGGTCTTCATTTCCCATATATGTTACTAACTTTGTCCAGGAGTTCTTCTTTCCTTCATTATATTCTTATAATTCCACCTTTTTATTGTTTATTCCTGTGTTATTATTTTTCTTCTGTCTTCGTCTCGTTATCTTTTAAGATTTCTTCTTATCTTCCTGACTTACTTTCTAAGTTGTTCTAATTTACCATCGCACAAGTCATTTAGTTGGACTCCTAGTTCGTTGAACCTTTCCACACGTCTCCTGAATTAATCTTGTTAGGTCTTCTGTTCTCTGGTGTAGATCTTCCAAAGTTTCAGCTCTACATTTCTGGAGTTACTCCATTAGCACTTCAACAAATATTCCCCAATTCACATCATGGTGTATGTATCATGTCTTCGCTTTTTCTTCCACGATTTCCTATTACCTCATAAATAATTAATCTGTGATCCCTGGTTGAGTCATCTGTAGCGGTCAAAGAGTTAATAAGTCTGGCTGCCTTTCTGGTTACAACAGTAATGACCAGCATACATTCTGGGCCACATGCAGGTGAAAAATACGTGGGAAGGTTACCTGGTTGATTCACGACATGAAGATCGTTCGCTAGAAGGAAGCCATCAACCGTCATAGCACGGTCGTCCTTTTCTTCCGCATACCATTCTCGCGATTTTGCATTAACAACAGCTCCAATGACCAGCTTCTCCCTCACTAGCACTTGTACCACTTCGTCCCACTTCTCTAAGCGTATTCGGATCTCGTCCAAATATTGGAAGTAGGTAATTATTCGTGAACTGGACAACCATATAATATTTATTATTTAATGAGCTCATACTCATTATTCCATAGTCAAATATTACTCATCCTGTAATCTCTATTATTTTTCCTCACAAGGAATATGGTTCTCACATGTGTATCACAGCTATACTTCTTATATTGTTGGCTATAGTTACTATCCAGTGCTCACGAGAAGGCGAGGCTCTGGAATTCGGGCAGGGTGGGTGAGCTGGTGGGTCAGCCTGGTGGGCTGCAATGTCGCCACCGTCGCCTCTAACCTGTACTACCACTACTAAAACTATCAGTTTGCAGGGACATTTTCCTTTCATACGACACGCATAAAAACATACTCTACAATGTTATGGTATACGCCTCTCTTATTTATTTGAACAGTAACCTTTAGATTCACAATTTTTGGTGCCCGTCTGCTTGGTGCGTGACATGTTTTGCATTGTTTTTGAAGTACACATTTTTAAAGCAAGCTATTTATTGTACATATTCGCAATCTGTTCCCGTACGAAAATAAATCACATTTTACAATGCTTACAATTGTTAAAACATTTTTACATAACCAACACTAATTTGAAGACTTTCATTATGGCCAAAAACTACATTTTTAAACTGTTTTAACTTAAATTGTTTTACTTAAATACCTGCGAAACAACCAAAGTGACCTTAAAATAATTTTGATGGCATACATTTAGGGCCNTTTCATTATGGCCAAAAACTACATTTTTAAACTGTTTTAACTTAAATTGTTTTACTTAAATACCTGCGAAACAACCATAGTGACCTGAAAATAATTTTGATGGCATACATTTAGGGCCAAAACAGTTAAGATCAGAAATGCATTACTTCAAAATACTCTGAAAGGATATACTCTTACCTCTTACCTCAAACAGTTGATGTTGTTCGGTGATAATTTATCACTTTCGGGAAGTGGCAGCGCCAGTTCCGATTCGGAAGAGGAAAATTCGTCGTCAGATGAATCACTCGAGCCACTGGAGTCACGGCCTAGGCATATCAAAAAACTGTCTATTGCGTCTTCCACACGACAGTCCTTTTGCCAGTAGTCTGCTTCTATATTTTGGACATGCGAACAGTATCCTTGCCAGTCTTCTTCAGTGACGGAAGATATTGCTTCTGTCGTGATTTCCATAAGCTTTGTTAATGACAAGCTAGCGGTAATGTTCTTTTCCCGCTCTAAGCTCTTTGTTTTAGACCACACTAGTTCAATGGGATTAAGTTTGCACATATAAGGAAGAAGTCTATGAAAATCATGTCCGTGCAGTTTCAAAAGTTGGTCAATGTGAAAAACTTTTTCAGGCTTCCTGTTCTGCGCAACTAAGTCGAAAAGCTCTGTTTTTCGCATTTCATGAGTAAAGGGAATGTTGTTATTGGTCAACCATGACTCCATTTCCTTTTTGACTGCATACTTCGATGGGGGTTTATTTTCCTGCACTGAGTGTCCATAATAACAACCGACTTTTCCGGTAGGTTTGGCAATAACTGATTATGCATCCACTTTTTGAAGTTCGCAGAATTGATCTGCCCAAGGTAGTCCCCCGTAGCTCTGCCTGCTGGAAAAATTAGCAGTGCATTTTCAATTAATTCAGTTTTAGCACCTAAATGAACAACAATTAAACGGCTCGAAGAACTGCTGTTGGTTAACACCCCACGTTCAATATCACTTTGCCAACATTAGTTAAATGTGATGATGCTATCAACCCAGGTTTCATCAATGTAAATTATGGGGTGCCCCTCCATTCTGTAGTGGAGAATTGATTTTAAGTATTTACAATGCCAGTGGACAATGTGCGGTCTTTCCACTAATAGTTTCCGAGAACTGTTACACCGTTTCCATTTAAACCCAATTTCTTTCAGTATCCGCCTAAGCGTGTGAACACCCCATGGAAAATACATTTTTTCTCTCAAAGCAACGAGAAGCTTAGGATATGTTGGTACTTATTTATGTACTAAGTAACAGTCATGAATGACGTATCTGAGCACTCTCTNAGCGTGTGAACACCCCATGGAAAATAAATTTTTTCTCTCAAAGCAACGAGAAGCTTAGGATATGTTGGTACTTATTTCTGTACTAAGTAACAATCATGAATGACGTATCTGAGTACTCTCCTATCAAATGAGTCACAGCGCACATTTATTTCATGCGGACGCTTTCGGTGTTTGCCTGGTGTTGACAGCGAACTGTTACAAGCATCGGCACCTTCTTTGCGAATTTTGGATACACTTCTCATAGAAATTCATGTGTATTCTGATGCACGCAGATTCAATTGAGATAAAAATGCTTTATTTGACCATCAGTAGCTTTTCGTCACATTTATTTATCACCTGTCTGGTCACCTCCCTCGCTTCGATGTGTATAGTTTTCGCTTTATTCCTAGACTGCGCCATGATATACCATCCTGATACGCACGCAACCGACACTAACTCGTGACTGACTTCCAGAGAGCTGTTTCTTTTGGGATGACTAGTAGTNCAACCGACACTAACTCGTGACTGACTTCCAGAGAGCTGTTTCTTTTGGGATGACTAGTAGTGAGGGTGACCCATTAATCAGGCAGTGGTCTTTAAACGCCGAAAGGGGGCAAGGGAGGGTTTGCGGCCCCGACCACCACCCCGCCACGTAGCCTTGCCTTCTCGTCAGCACCCTACTGTACTACCTCTGCTGTAAGTACTGCAGAACATTGCAAATTAATATGTCCTATTTTTTTAATGTGTTCAGATGTCTCCATGGTCATTCTTCTCCAATTTCAATGCAAATGCTGTATCATAGAAAGGAGACGAATTTGAGTCTTCTCTGTGCTGGTGGTATTAACTTTTATCCTGTTAGCAATTTACTTATAGTGGATTCTTCTTTTCTCCTTTACAGTTGGCCATGTCTGAATACCTGTGTTCCTCTTCTCCGCAAATTGAGTATCTTCCGATTCATTTGAAATGTTTACTTTGGTGCCCAAAATAGCAATACATTGTTACTAGGAAATCGCTTACTTAATATGCAGCATATCTCACATACACTGTTTCTTGCTTGATCAACATTTTTCTAAAGCTGCCTGGTCCTTCTATGAGTATATTCACATTTTCCTTGCTTTTCCCTTCTTAGCTGTTATTGACATCTCTTACAAAAATTCTTCCTTGGTGATTCCTTTCTTGTGTAGATTTTTCCTCCATATCTCTTCGAATAGTTGATCATCGTCTTCCTTTCTTGGAATGTCATAAATTACTGTTTTAGGTCCGCGTTTTCTTGGTTGGTCGAGCTTTAGTCCTAGGCTCTTAAGTCTCTCATTTGATTTCATCTTCGATAAGTATCCCTCCTCCTCGAACTCGGCGGAAATTATTTACTTTCCATCCTTCTTCAATAGATTTAACCTTCTCCTTTATTCGGTTCGTCGTTATTTCGTTGGTCTGGTCTTCCTTTGTTGGATATGCAAATATCACCTTTTTTGTTGGTCCAACCTCTTGTTGTTTCTTCTTACATTTGAGTATCGACACAAAGTTAGGTTTCAGTCGTTCTTCTTCCTGCATTTGTCCTTTGTTTTGATCGCAGTAATTTAGCATTTTCTTGCAATACTTTATCGAGTAGAGCCTTCATCTTTCATCTTGGGTAGCATACCTTCTTGTTGTCCAGTGTACAGTATTCCAGTAATGCTCCGAAGAGAGTATCTTATTCAGCTCTTATATTTTTCAAGTCTCTTTCGTCCATATCTTGCCCTCCCTCATCCTCCCTGTCATCAACTTCACTGTCACTAATCGGGTAAATCTCATCTGTAACTTGTAGTTTATCATCCAAATTTTTTTTATGTATGATATTATATATCTTTCATCCAATTATATATGTCTTTGTTCGACTTTCTTGTTACATTCCAGTTAGTTTCTGGGTTAATCATCATATTAATTTCATTAACTGTTTTTTTTTTCTTTTTTTAATTACCACTGCTAATCTGGTTAGCTCTATTTTCATTTCTGCATGCGTACCGTGACATTCCTTTATAGGATCTTCCGCGAAGGAAGTCCACTATTCCGTATCACTCATGATAAAAATATATCAAATTCGGGTATTACAAACAAAAAACATATACACACACTATATACTGGCTAAGAAAGTTCAATGCTTGATCAAAATTTAGTTGTAGTGGTTTACTGCATTCTATCTTCCCGCGAGGCACGCGCCAAGCACTGGTCGTATATGTCCTAGATTTAATGCTTTGTTTTTGGTAAGAGGTATGTGTGTTCATTTCTCCCACTCTGCATCACTGCCCACTGAGCGTACATATAATTTAAGCACCAAACATTTCTTCGCTACTAAAAAATATGGTTTCTATAGCAACATAATATAAGTATTTTTTAAAAAATTCACGTCACTATCAGTAAACGATATTATAAATATTCTTACCAGTTTTCTTCTTATCCTGAAGTCTATCTCTTCAGATTCTTGGCCCGACAGCGGAGCACGACACCAACACTGCAATATATCTGGCGACTCATTACTAATCGGTCTATTTAATTAGTTTAGGAGCGATAACTTGCAGAGATATGCGGAAAACTGCAAAGCTGTAGGACCTTTGCTGTCCAAACTGCGATGTATTCAGTCTCCTTCGCCGCGGCATACTATATCACTTCCACAACCCCAAGGCTTCATTATGTTCATCCACCATCGTGTCATCGACCATCACGCCCCAGAAGTGAGGCAGGGTCTGGGACGATTTATATCAATTGTTTTGTGGAGCCCGAAACGGCTATCCGTCGCAATTTAAAGACATATATCGCTCAAAACGAGGATAGTTCATCAAAAGATATTTGTAATTTTTGGATAGCATGTAGAAAAATGTCGTCGAGCAGCTCACCAAAGAAGTACTAGATCAAGGTCCAATTAAAGTCAACATTTGCCGGGAGTGTGATAACACGAAACAGAATCTATTAGATGAAGACATGGACAAAAGAGCATTCAAGATTGCGAATGCACCAGTTTATGAGACTGACGAAATCAAGCAGATCNAGATGAAGACATGGACAAAAGAGCATTCAAGATTGCGAATGCACCAGTTTATGAGACTGACGAAATCAAGCAGATCGTAAAATCCTGTATAGGAAAAATATATGAAGAGGATGAAGTGTACAAAAAGCTTAGTTTGAGGTGGACACCGTGATAGGTTAATCAAATTCAGCTCCCAATTAACAAGCTGGAAACGCTACACGCCTCGCCTTACATCGTGCTGCCTACAGCGATCAAGAACAGGCATGCGATAAAAAAAACCCTAAAAACCTCCAGAACCACACGTGTTTCAAATTGGCCGTTTTGGCAGGTATAGTGGGAGGAAAATAATGTCAGTAAATCGACTAGTGCTTTCATTAAAAATATAACCAATGTGACCTAAAACGAGGAATGAAATCGTGAAATAACAACGATGAATGAAATTGACGAACGGAAATGAGGTATTAAAAAAGGTTTCTGTTTCATTCCTATCAATAGGCCTACATGAGATTTAATATGAATTAAAAAAAACCTGTGCGAAAACAAAAGATTTACGTTTTGACTTATCCTATGCCTATAAAAATAAATATGCTCGCCGACTCCCAGAAAGAGACGTATATGCTTATATGATAAGTGGTCATAATTAATTGCTGAGCAACTTCTGGTACCTTCTTCATTCCCGAAAGACGAAGGCTTCCAAGCACCCTCCAAGTCGAGCTGAAGACTGGCATGCTTCGTGTAGATATAGATTATATTTGTAATATCTACTGCCAGCATACAAAGTTAAGTTCGAATTTCTTTCATGGTTTCGATGATATAGCATTCTAAACTTAGATAGCTATGTGGCTGCCATTTTAAAAATAAGTGTCTTACATACTAAAATATACAATTTAACTGCCGCAGTACTACTTGTTTGCAAAATTTGGTAGAAATCACTTAAATGTTAACCGAGATATGACATAAAATTTGTATTTATTAGTAGGGCAGTATCTTACAAATGACAGGCAATAGTGATTATGTGTTGGCATATATAATGATTATAATATATACTTTCAGCACACAAAATATGGTCGAAATGAGTTCAATGGTATAGTAGGTATACTAAAAAAACCTAAAATATTTTTATGTCTACCATTTTGAAAATAAGTACCTAGTAAAGTTCAATCACTTACGTTTGCCTGACCTTTCATAGCTTTACTTGCATGCCAAATTGGGTGAGAATTGGTTTAATAGTAAATTGTAATATAATTTAAAATATTTACTTTTAATTTTGTGCTATATTTCAAAATGTCAGACCAAACAGCAATATTAAGCTCAAAATTTAATGCCTACTCAATGCTCTGCNTTTTGTGCTATATTTCAAAATGTCAGACCAAACAGCAATATTAAGCTCAAAATTTAATGCCTACTCAATGCTCTGCCAGCATACAAAATTTTGTTTAAATCGGTTGAATGGCTCGTGAGATATGACATATAATTCAAAATATATAAATGGCCGCCATTTGGAAAGTAAGTGCCCTGAGTGGTGTTCAAAAATTGAAAGTTGGTGCACACATGCGCAGGTACACGCACAGACTCACGCACACATACATACAGAGACACACATACAGGAAACTTAGCTCATGAGTCTTCATTTCTTNTACACGCACAGACTCACGCACACATACATACAGAGACACACATACAGGAAACTTAGCTCATGAGTCTTCATTTCTTTCGGAAAGCAGGCACAAATTATACAATTTATTCTAGATCTAAATGAACATGTCACAGCTGTTTCTGGGCCGAAAACGCCATTTGTTTACTGGTTTATGTCATACGTCGATTATTTTATGTCAGTCATGCCTCTAGATGTACGTGTGTCGAAAAGAGGTACTATATACCTGCTCGCTCAGTAGTGACACAATGCTGGACAGCTCTATCAATAGTGTTCTAGATGTGTTTCTATTCCTTGTAGTTCCCATTACTAACATCATAAATGCACAGTACCGTCAGGTATCTTCATTGTTTGTTTTCTATTATTTCCACAAACATTGCTCAAAAAACAATAGCAATATATTCACAAATATCGAATACACTGGAGCCTCTAGTATAGTGTGAGATACAATACGCAAAATGTATTAAATAAATTATATTTAAAAATTATGCTATTTCGAATCTTATTTTTAATGTATTTGGCATTACTGACACAAGGGATTTCGTATATAGATTTATCAAAATAGAATTTATTCAGAATCAGACAACCATATAATAATAAAATTATATTTCCGGTAAATTTTCCACGTACCCAATGAACCTAGAACCGGCAAAATATAAAGTTTCCAATAGTTTATATTTTCAATACGTCTACGTGTTTACTCACAACACCATTAAAGCACTTAGTCTTTGTCAAAAATATTTTCTTTAAAAGATGATCAAAATTATATTTATTCTAATCCAAATATATTAAGCGTGTGTGGAGTTAACTGGGCATAGGCGGATATCAATTACATTTTACTGACATTCATTCTTTCTTCAGATGAAAACGCATTAAAACACACCATGCATTGCCTTGGTAACCACTAGATAAACAAAAGTTGCATGAAATAATTTGATTTCATTATACGAAGGCCAGCCCCAACAATTCTTCAAGTCCACCATTCCCATAATGGCGTATACTATTTTAATAGATCCCAATATTTATGGTGTAATCCATTTCATTAAGTTAATAACGAATTAATAGCGGGTTAGTTTGAAATTTCATGGGGAATAAAAATCATATTTAATTTTTTTTGGTATTATTTTTTTCCATATTTGGAAACAGCTGACAGACGAAGTGAGAGATGATGCTGCAATAAAATTTAACATTTAGCTAGAGTGTGATTATACGAAACCGGCTCCGTTCGATGAAGGTACTGACACAGCATTTAAGACGACAAATATACGAATTCATGAAATTAGTTATAGGAAGCCGTGCCAAATAGCTTATAATAAATATGTACTTAAGAGACGCAATAAAAAAAACGTGGTTCCGGTTGTACTTTACAATCTACAATTTAGGGTTGCGCATAAACAAGCATCTCGTTATACATCCACCTGCCCGTCTCGATAAAGAATAAGCATGCTGCCATAAACACGCAAAACACCAATAACCATGTGTGCTTTATATGGGCTATCTTAGGACGATATGTGGAAAGAGGAAACTGAAAGCAAATTGACTACTGTTATCACGAACTGGAATCGAGATTTGATTTTTAAGGGCTAGAGTTTCCTACACCATTACACCAAATTACATTTTTTGTACATTTACGCCATGGGTGAGAACGAGAATGTATTCCCCTTATGTGTAACAGAAAATAAATGTCAGACCATTTAGACCTATTGCTGGTGATGGTTGAAAATAAAAATCTCATTTTTGCTATATAAAAAATTGATCCATGCTCGTGAGATCACAGTTCATGAAGCTGAAATTCGCATAAGAAAGCGATGCTTCACATTCTAGCATGTAATAAAAATTTAAAAATTTCATTAATAAATTACCAATCTTTGTGTATGCGAACTTTGAGGCAATACTCTGGCCCATTCAGAACTGTGAACCGGACCCCAGTCGCTCCTACACATACTGCTACCAGAACTACGAGGCGTACAGCTATTATATATATGTACAAGTNCAGAACTACGAGGCGTACAGCTATTATATATATGTACAAGTTGATAATAATGTAATTCCAGAATCACTCACCACGTCACTGCCTAAATAACCGGTACTGTATAGAGGGCTGGATGTAGATAACCACTTCACGGAAGCAACAATGCATATTGGCATTACGGTCTATGATATTTACGCCATTTCAAAGCAAATGCTGCCACTCACACCAACCGAAAAGGCAAGCTACTCACTGGGGACGAGATGCTGCTACTGCGAATCGACGTTCAGAGTAAAAAATTATGAAGTGCGGAACCATAACCACTTTACAATGCTGTACATTGGGCCTGCATGCACCAGCTGCAATATGATGCGCCAAAAACCGAAGAAACTCGTCATTTTCTTCCATAATCCAGGCCACGACGAGAATTTCATTGTAGGATAGCTGAGCTACGATACGAAAATCATCTTCATTATTCCACATACCAGTACAAAGTGTATTACCATTTCTTAGCAGCTAGGCGATCGTCTTTCCATACAGTTTGTAGATCCTTTACGGTTCATGGCCCGAAGTCTGGCTTACCTGGCCGACTACCTAAATCGAAATAAATGTAACAACACAGCAAAATCCTTCAGCGACAGTTAACTGCCCCTTTTCACCCCAGTAAAGTATTCTGACCCGTACCTGAGCACGGATACGACATTTCTAGCAGACGATTTCGAAAACTTCAAGTATTTGTGTATTTCGACATATGGACTGTACTGTACTCACTATATCCCCATCCCTTCCATCTCCTGCATACTTCGTTCTGGCCGGACCAGGTAAGGCAGCCAGCCCCTCGTTACACCAGCCTTCAATCCTAACCCTCTTCCCCCCTTTCCGACACGCCAAGGTTTCAGGTAGGAAGAACTGTCGATGTCACTTTTCTACATTCCCTATGTTCTACATATTTTCAGTGGTGGTATGGACATTGTGTTTGTATTTTTCATTGGTGGGATGTTTAGTTCTGCTTCTTCGTGAGTTTTTTTCATAAAGGTAATTATAATTCTGCTTGCCCTGGGTGCACTCCCCACACGCCATTATTATTATCTGCTTTAAATTGTGATGTGACGAGGCTTTTCAATGTAAAATGACTATGTCACTTTCTTTCACCATTAGGATTATCTGGGAATTTTTTTTTAGACGTTCAGCACTGGGATTCTACCGTCATTTTATTGGTGGTGTCAAGACATTTTCGCTGTTACTTTTCTGTTTGAGACAATGTTACGTGCCTTTGACTCATTTTGGTATCCTGGGGTTTCCAAAGATGGGATTTTATCATCCTCTGAAGCAGTAAATGTGTGCAAAAACAAAAATTATCTTGTGGGGACGTGCACTGTCAGAATCCACTTCCATATTACGGAGATAATAATTATAACAGGAAAACTTAAATCATTAACAATTTTCTATAAGGATATCTCTGCAATATGTAGTTCTCGGTCCCAACGTCCGAGGAAACGCTCACGTGGATTGATCACAGCCATTTAGGCGGTAAAAGGGAGGGAGTCGTCCCACGTCTACGAGATGTAGGTGAAAAGATGGAGGCCTAAGGAAAAGATGGAAACGAACGCCTCGAGGATGAGCAAGGGTCCTACAGCTGGCTGAAGTTGATATTGTTTACTGGTTAAAGGGGTACATGGAGGTATGAATGCAGTGGAATGTGTGCTGCTATATAAGCAGCTAGATTCACGAGCTTCATTAGTCGTGGAAAGCAAATAGTCTCTATATGTTACTCTAGTTGGAATACACCATGGACAGACTTCCAGCAGCACCATCGGCTTCAACGACGCCTTCGGTTGTGACTGTAGCACCCATACCTCTGACAGAGCCATTTGGTTCTTTGGCTGCACCATTTTCAACAAAGCTCGCCGCATCAGCTGAACCATCCTCGCCAGAGAAAACTTATTCCTGTAGCTACTGCGGCAAGGTATTTTCGCACCAACTCACTGCACGTCCTCATGAAATTCATGATGTATAAAGAATCCGAACAGGATAACATATCTTTGCTTCAAATGTGGGCTGTTGCTTTTCCGTGACGACTTTTCCTGCCAACATGTAAGGTTGTGCAAAGTTAAACTGTGTGGCTCTTTAATTCTTAAGTGCCAGTCCTGCAAACTGCATCATTACTCTGATGAAATGCAATTACCACCGTTTCTTTATTCCTACCCCGCCTACATCATCCACGAACGCACCACCAGCTGACCTCCCGTGGTGCAGTCGGTTGTTGTACCACCGGTCTGGGGTGCGGAAGGTTCTGGGTTCGAATCATAGGTAAGTAATGTGTGTTAGTTGAATTTAGGTCATAAGTTAGTTTGTAGGCTTTCCCCTCATAAGTCTTCAGGCATAATACCGGGGGACGTCAATATGCCCTTTTCAATCCAATCCAATCCAAACGCACAACCACCATCAGCTCCTGTACCTTTGGAAGAGCCGAAACCTCCTAGGTCCAGCACTTTACTACCATCCTAGCGGTGTCGCTTTTGCTGAACAGAGTTTGCATTGAAACTCACCCTGCGCCGCCATGATGTGCACGAGTGTGCGAAAGCTTGGTGTCGTTTTTAAACATGTATACTCGAGGATTACGAATTGAACACGTGACTGTAGTAGTTGTAGATTTTACGAAATAAAATAGGTTTTGAAAATAATTACAAGTTTTGTTTATTCCTTGTATGTTAAAAATAAATAGTGTGGAAATTTAAAAAAAATGCATTTAAGGGACAAATACTTTTATAAGACGCGATGGCATTTTATTAGTATTAAAATGACACATTCCTTTTTAAAATCAGTTTTAATTAAAGTTATTTTAACAAAAAAATATTGGTTTAGTACAATTGAATAATAAGACAAAACCCAACATCATGCAAGCAAGTATACCGCTAAATTAATTTCTTTTTTTATAGGATGAAAATTACAGATTTTCCTATGTCTATAATAATATGAGTGCCAACAGCTCGTCTGACAGTAAAATCAAGAAATTAAGCGCCACCTAGGTGTTAAAAGTAAAATCCATTGTGGAGGAGGCCGACAGAACCACTTTTACTTTAAAAAAATTAACAAATATGGCCGCCACCTGGTGGCTAGATTGGCAGCTCGCATGGGGGCGAAATCAATAATTAATACACTAGTGTCACCTATTCTTTAACATTGAGATCCAAGATAACGTGTCGAGCATGGGCAATATACACTGAAGAGCCAAAAAATAAAAAATCTGGTACACCTGCCTAATAACGTGTAGGGCCCCCGCGAGCACGCAAAGTGCCGCAAGACGACGTGGCATAGACTCGAATAATGTCTAAAGGTATGCAGGAGGCAAATACACACCATGAATCCTGCAGGGCGGTCCACAAATCCATAGGAGTGCGAGGCGGTGGACATATCTTCTGAACAGCACGTTGCAAGGCATCCCAGATATGCTCAATAATGTTCATGTCTGGTAATTTAGGTGGCAAATGGAAGTGTCTAAAGTCAGAAGAGTGTTCCTGGAGCCACTCTGTAGCAACTCTTGACGTGTGGGGTGTCGCATTGTCCTGCTGGAATTGTCCACGTCCGTCGGAATGCACAATTGACATGAATGTGTCCAGGTGGTCAGACAGGATGCTTATGTATCTGTGACCTGTTAGAGTCGTATCTAGACGTATCAGGGGTCCCATTTCACGCCAACTGCACACGCCTAATACCATGACAGAGCCTCCGCCAGCTGGAAGAGTCCCCTGTTGACATGTAGTGTTCATGGATTCATGAGGATGTCTCCATACCCGTACACGTTCATCCGCCCGATACAATTGGAAACGAGACTCGTCNATTCATGAGGATGTCTCCATACCCGTACACGTTCATCCGCCCGATACAATTGGAAACGAGACTCGTCAGACCAGGCTACGTGTTTCCTGTCATCAACAGTCCAACGGCGGTGTTTGTGGGCCCAGGCGAAGTGTAAAGCTTTGTGCCGTGCAGTGAACAATGGTACACTAGTGGGCCTTCAGCTCTGAAAGCCCATATCTATAACACCATGTTCAAACTCACTTAAATCTTGATAACACTCCATTGTAGCAGCAGTAACCGATCTAGCAACTTTGCCAGACGCTTGTTGTCTTATATAGGCGCTGCAGACCACATCGCTTAACTCTGATTGATTCCATACCTCTGTTATTAGCATACGCACGCCTGTACCATTTTTTTTGGTTCTCCGGTGTACGAACTCCAGCAATGTAAACAAATGACAAACGAAATCTTCAAGATGGCTGCATACGATGGTATTGGCGAAGGAGAGGTGGTGAGGGGAGAGCATAAGACGATATGAATTATGGATAGGAATGGGAAAGTGGGGATCGAACGAATATGAGTAAATCATGGTGTGCTGGTAAGGGTGTTTAAGGAGCCGTAAGGACGTCAGTAATTAGTGGGTTGGGGTTGAGTGGGGATGTATTGATGAGGGGATCAAGGAGAACAAATAAAAATTTGGGAAGAGGATGGTGGGTGCCAAGCAAACACGAGTAATCAACTAATAAACATTGAAAGGGNGAACAAATAAAAATTTGGGAAGAGGATGGTGGGTGCCAAGCAAACACGAGTAATCAACTAATAAACATTGAAAGGGATAGTGGGGGAAACTGATGGGAACCGACTAATTAAGCAATGAGAAATATTGGTAGGGGAGGCTTTCCAACTAAAATGCCAATAAAAATTGGCGAGGGTCAGTCATCTACTGGACATGGTGCTGGAAAACNGAACAAATAAAAATTTGGGAAGAGGATGGTGGGTGCCAAGCAAACACGAGTAATCAACTAATAAACATTGAAAGGGTTAGTGGGGGAAACTGATGGGAACCGACTAATTAAGCAATGAGAAATATTGGTGGGGGAGGCTTTCCAACTAAAATGCCAATAAAAATTGGCGAGGGTCAGTCATCTACTGGACATGGTGCTGGAAAACATGTGGAAATTTATTTATTTTTAACAAAATTTTTAAAAGAATATTTTATTTTTATTTTTGTAAATACTTTCTTCTATATATTTTTTAATTTTTTTTTTAATTTTAGGATTTTCTCAAGAATAAGGTCACCTTGTCAAGGTCACAGTCAACATCACCGACATCCAACATAGTGGATAAGATGACCGCCGGCCGACCTGAAAATACATACAGCTCCATCGCTCCTCCTCGCTACACCTTTATTCCAAAACCGACATTTTCATTCTACTCGCGACAGCATGTCTATCTCAAACAGAATGTTAAAAAGAATATTGCAACATATGAATATCAGTGTAGCTGGATAGACGCCACGAACTTGGCGAACACACGTGACGATAGAAAGGAAAGAGTGTACAGAAATAGAGAGCTACGCAGGGTTGCCGGTTGTACTTACCCGGATGATTCAACGTATGGCTCTTATTATATCCCAATACTCATGTTGTGCAGCTTGTAGAGGCAAGGCATATCAGGACCCCTGCTATTATCACGGCGATTAAACATGATTCAAAAATATTTCGTTATATGAACGGCAGAAATATGCTGGGAGGTAAGTGGCTCAGACTTGTGCTGTAAAGAAAGTGGAAAATAAATGTAAATACCTTACAGTTGTTCTTTCTTACACGCCAATTTACTTACGTTATAGCTTAGATAAGCAACCATGGTGTAGATACATACATGCCAAAATACAATATACTTACTGAAGCTAAGAAATGGGATTGTTAGGGCAGTTAAACTGAATGCATTTGGTCACCGGGCGTGTGATATGAAGTTTAGCAAATACATTTAAAGAATAACTTTTATTTATGAGCAAAAAAATTGTAGATTTATTCCGATACAGAGTTGACTTCAAACGCAAGAGCAATATAGTTATATTCACAATTTGGCATAACTTCATTTCTCACAATCTGAAATACTTGCCAGATTTAAAGACGAGCGACATCGACTTGAGTATACATGGATATGTCTTATCCAGCTTACTTGTCAGTAGTCTATTCCTAGACTGCTATATTCGCATTTTCTGGATAAAGACTCCAGACTACCCACCATTTGGCAGACGTGCTTATTCTAAAACTATTCAAATGATGTGTAGTCTCCATCGAGACTGTTCAATGGCATGAGAAACTGTTCTCCAAGAGGAATTTTAAATATGTTAATGCTGCACTCAGGAGCTGTGTGTGGTATGACATACGTAACCTCACTAGGTTCGCTGCTTTACATACATACCTACACACACACTAACACACACACACTCACACTAACACACACCCAAATTAACACACACCCACACTTACACACACACATATATATACATATAAATGTTTGTGTGTGTGTGCACCATTTTTATTTGAACCACCTCCAAAAAACTTTCAATTTGACATCAATAGTTGACTATCCTGCTATAATTTAAGGAAACATAAACGCATCACTTACACTTTTACCTACTTAAAATAATTTATTTGTAACAAACAAATATATGCCGCTAATAAATGGTATACCAAACCATGGTGCGCGGGTTCTAGCATTCCCATCGTTCAAACCATGAAAGATGTCACTGTGTAAATATTAGACAGTGATACCTGCCAAATGCTGAAGTTTGGAAGTAGGTATTGATTCTGCTCTGCGGCGTGAGGCGCCAGCACATGATGCTAGCCCTCAGTGATAGGGCGTAGGAATACGTCGACACTGTTGTCTATAGGTCCAATTTACTAATAAATTACACTGGCTTTGTGTGAGTTCACATAATCGAGTTTTATTGTTGCTTGAACAGGTTAACTGGTACATGAACTCAAGAGACAAACTCCCTCCCTTTTTCCCATGTAGGCTACGTATGGTTTGACGCCACGACTGGCTTCGTGGGGGGGGGGAAGATTCTTCGCACTTGGTGTAGAACTACTTATCTGACACTGCAGCGCTGAATTCCCTCGGCTGGCGGCTTGGAACTGCTCTCGAACTTGGTGGGCGTCTCGGCGCCTGGCTTCGAAGTTCCTTCTTCCCGGGTCCAATGCAGGACTCTGCGTTTGACGAAGTCTGACTGACTTTTCTCGGATGCTTCCCGCCGCACGTCCCGCTTGACGGCCTCCGACTGAGGTCGACGTCGTGATGCATTCTCGATCCTCGACTGACTCCGACTGACTGATTGACTGCTCGATCTGCGACTAACTGACTCGACGTCTCTCAACTGACTGCCGTGTTGCTCCCCCCTTCGTGTGGTTTTGTAGCGTCCATCACCATATTCAACTTGCCCCGTCTCTGCTGCACGTGTCCGGGGTGCTTGTCGTCCCTCCGGGTCATAAAACACGTGGCCGCTGCTAGTGTGGTCCGCAGCCGGCCTGGCGTCGTCCCTTGGTTCTGGCCTGGAAGTTTATTGACCCGTTCTGCACGCACGTCCGCTAAAAGCTCTCATGGATTATTGCGGTATACACCTGGGACAGGCGCAGCTCGTGGTGGGATCTCGGTGTCCCTTGGGCAGCGGCAAAATGTAGCTGTGTTCGCGCCCTGGTGCCTTCCGTTGTCTCCAGATGTCGTCTGCACGTGCAGGAACAGTTGCACGTGCCGAAACCTTTGGTAGCGTGCCTTAGCAGCTGCGAGGCTCCTGGTGTCCCTCTTTCTGCACGTCCACAAAACCCTTAATCCTTTTTGCGGTCGTACGCCCGCGAGCTTCGCCAGAGCGTGTGTTCTGACGAATAAAATATAGGGACGCAGAATGCGTCAACAGTTCTTCGCTAAACGTGTATATAAATCTAAACATAAACTTAGCAACAAGCGATGGTTATCAATGTATACAAATATATTCTTATTTCACTTTCAGTCTCATCTACTAGAGTGGAGTGGAGAAATTTGGGCGGCTCTTAACATTGATGTCTTGAGAGCCGATGAGGGCGAAGCGAGGTGAGTATGGTGTAACGCCAGAATGAAGGGGCTGGGGAAACGGGAGATCCCCGAGGAAACCTGCTGACCAGCGGCGACCTCCAGCACGACTTCCACATGCGAAAATCCGGAAGCAACCCCACCGGGAATTGAACCCGGTTCGCCTAGGAGGGAGGAGATTAGTCTAACCACTACACCACCCCTCTCATCTAATAGAGTAATAGAGAAAATAATAAACTGCCTAAAACCAAAATTATTTATTTTCTAGCTGTTGTAGACTGGCATTTCCTATAAACTTAAAAAAATTATCACGAATCTTTAAGATCTTCTACGGTGTGTTTTGTATTTTCAAGGCCACTCTGTAAACATTTTACATACTCGAACAAAAGCTTACAAAAATCATCGTCAAATTGGAAAATAATGGCTTATCACAGAGTAATTGAGGCCGAATTATATGATAACAACTCTATCATCATCCGTAAAAAACAAGTTCAAATTTTCTGCTGACATTTGAAAAACTTTAGATACACAAACATAACGTCGCTTCAGCCGAGAATTTATACGATACTTGCTGTAAAAGATTTGATTATTCCGGAAATTGGAAATAGTTCTTTTTTTTTTATATAGCTATCAGTTATATGCAAACTAAAGGTTATTATTCTTAACCATATATTGAGAAACGGAAAAGGTTGCTAACCAAAGCGTAATTTTTAATCAGCCCTTAATCGCAACAAAGCCATAATTGTGAAACTGGCCCTAAACTTCTCTTTGACGCAAACATGTTCATAGGTGATACTGCAAGGTTTTTATAGTCCGTAATGCAAGAATATACTTCATANTTCTCTTTGACGCAAACATGTTCATAGGTGATACTGCAAGGTTTTTATAGTCCGTAATGCAAGAATATACTTCATATCTTATTCTTTAATGTAAAAATATATGCTGTGGACTTTGCTGAGTGTAATTTTCAGTGTGCGTTAAACTTTTATAACCGACCTTAAGTTGTTATTTCATTTCATTTTGTTAGCACTTTTAGGACAGTTTCATGAGGGAATTTTCAAGCCGTATTGGTCGGTTGGTGGTTAGTGTTATTTCATCTGTCCCTCTGTAGTTCTCAAAGATCCTTTATGCTCAACTTCTACCCTAGGAATACGAGGACTGTTCTTGGAAATTATTAGAGCTTAGTTTATAGCTAATGAGACTGTTATCTCGCCAAGTTTTTTGTGGAGAATTTTGAACTTCCTTTGTGGTGCTACTGCAGCGTTTTCTAGCAAGGGCAAGAGCTGTTGGCTCACACATTAATACGGCAAAAACACCTGGGCCAGCCTCCATTTTGCTAACGTTAGCTGATTCACAGAAATGAGCATATATAAAAGCTCTGCTCAATTTATTCTTGCAATTTATTCTTCCGCTATATGTACAAAATAACTTTCCTATGGGCCTCCTTATAACTAATACGCACGTTTCTATGAAGTTTCACTGTAAAAATATTACAATTTCTTATATTTCGCGGCATTATGAAAAGAAACCCTTTTCTGCATCAGCATACCAAAAAGATATTTATCTGCTGAAGAAGTCTAACAGAACACCAAAGTTGATGTGCCCTTATAATCATGACTCTTTCAACGTACAGAACTGTCAGTTGACACATTACGGCAACAAACATGTGTGTGGTGTTCAAGTGTTTGTGTTTTTGTTTAGTGTCCTAGTGAGCGAACTTTAGGCATTTTGTTAAAAGGTGCGCATAAAATTTTTAATTTTTTTTTTTTCCTAAATTCAGTTACATACAGTGATTTTCTGAGTAAAGGACAAGAATCGAATTGTGAAAATGGCCGTATCATATTACAAAAGTATTCAACTTAAATAGTTCATAAAAGGCATTACAAACTGTTGTGATGAGATCGATGAACTGTAAAAAGTACCTAATCACATTGTAGACCTTTCTTAGACAGTAAAGGAACTACTAATGTTGGTTTGTTAACAATTAGATTGCTCTAGGCTTCTGGTCTGGATCAGGGGTTTTGTTGCCTTTTATAAACCAATAAAGCCGGTTTTCGAACCAGTGCCATGTTTGGACGCACAAAACATTACTCAAGTCCTTTTGTTAATTTTATTAGTACAACCATAAGATGTGCAAGTAACCGTGTCTCATTGTAAGATTGGCGTGCTTTTTATTTATTTAAGAACCGCAGGGTTTACATGTATCTAGTGCGTAAACAAGTTACCGTAATTTTAATATTTTGTGCGTTCCAACATAGCGATGGTCAATAAACTCTACATTACATAAGTCACAATATGCCCTCTCCTGTATACTCTTATCTCAGTGGTCTAGATGTGTGATCGTCATTTCAAAACTGAGCTGAGAAACAGTTGCTCGAGTAAACAGCAGTTTGTGGATGATTTGTTATGCGAATAGTTAGTGACAATGTCTCGGAGCTTGAAAATATTAATACTTTCTTGTAATGTGAACGTGAATAAACTGGTAAGACAGAAAACGAATAGTTGCAGCCACAATCATACAGCTTGTTCCATTAATTCACATAATGTTGTAGACAAACAACATAGCGTAGGTAAAAGGGAAGACCATAGTTTGAAAGATGCTGTTATAAGGGTAAATAATACTGACAACAATTTCGATCCTGCTTTTAATTCAATGCTAGAAAGTATTGAATCTGATATTATGGAAACCGGTGATATTATGAACTTTCAACATTTAAATAGTGTGGGGTCAAGTGATGGAGAGAGTACCTTGCGATAAACGAGCTCTTTATTGTGAAAATAATTGTGAACTACTCAACGGGGCAGTTAAACGTTAGACGATCCAGATTTAATATTTGGTGAAAAATTATCTGTAAATGGAGAGAATGGAGAAGGGGTATGGCAGCTTGTATAAAATGGTGTAGGATAAAAGAAATGGAAGAAAGGGGAGGAAAACTCGATGTCATAGAAGAGAGAAAAATAAACTACAAGATGGCAGCAAGACGTACACTATATTTAAGGGGAAAACTAAATATGAAAAAAGAATGCAACCGAACCCATGCTTAGGTAAGCATTACCCCAGCACTTGTTCAAAGATTGCAGAAGAAGAAAGAGAATCTCTGAAGAATGCAAATTGATCTATAGGTGACCCTATTAGGCAGAGAGTTTAGCTCTTAAAGTGTATCAGTAGTGTGCCTAATAAAATACTCTTTACTAAAAAGGTTGACAAACAAAAATGTACCAAAGAGTAGTTAGTGATGATCAATGAAATGCATTCGAATGCTTCAATTTCTGTTGAAAACACTAGACATATTGATAAAATTAGTTCGATATACACGGGAAAATAAAACTTCAATTGAAACATCAAAAGGTGAGGAAAGAGGTGAAAAATCCTATATGAACAAAACTTCTGACATAATTCGCAGAGGTGTTAAAATACTCATTGGAAGCCTTCCCCAGTGCCTTTATATGGCTGCGGAAATGTGTCTAGTAAGATGTGTGTGCCAACAGAATTAAAAGCTTTTGGACATTTTTACGGACTCTACAAAAAGGAATGTCACGAATAAAAATATAAAGTTTGCTGCATCAAATATATTTAAGCATATCTGGAGACACGACTATAACATTGGCATTCCCTACTGAAGAAAGAAAAGTGTGTTTCACGTCTGGTATTCGAACGATAGCCTTCTGAAGAAAGATCTGGGCAAGAAAGATCTAATTATGAGAAACGTAACAGTAAGAAACAATGCATTCCGGATGGATTTTTTAATGAAACATAATTGTGAAGTGGTTTTATTGTGCAGTTCGTTTGATCTGCAAAACGTTTTAATAAAACACATGGGAATAACCATATGTTGCATTATGCTAGGTAGTATGCTACATACAACTTTACAATATATAAGAGCATTTCAAAAGACGCATATTGTTACATGTGGTGTGAAAGTGATGGAAAGTTAGGTGTAAATGAAATTTTCAGCCACTTGTATGACTATTCAAAGAAAACTGATGCAACGGGAGATTATAACGTCCATTACCATAAACTGTGACAACTACTACGGACAGAAAAATAAATTACCTGGTGTTTTCTATGCCTTTTCATGTTTTAAAGAATTTGGAAATCTGAAAATTATAACTGGAACATTCTTGTTATCTAGCAATTCGTATATACTTGTGGACTCTTTTCATGCAAATATTTTGGAAGGCATGTAGGAAATAAGTTTGTGCAGTCCCCATCTGAATGGCCAACATGGATTATGGATACTACAATCTCACCAAAGTCATACAAAGTTGAGGCTAGAACCTCTAAAATATTTTTGGATAGGAAAGTGTTAAGAGCAGTTTATTTCCTGAACATGTAACACTTTGTTAGGAAGGCTAGAAATTTAGACGTGTACGTTTCTCAAAGTAAAAATCAATAACGGTTAGGCATAAATATTCATTGATTCCAGGTTAATAAAAATATGGAGCATTTTTAGGGAAGAAGACCAATAGAGGACCAAGACTGCATCATCAGGAACCTTCGCCTACCACAATTTATTGTGCCAGGCTATTCATTTCAATGTAAAAATGCAGAAATTTAAAAGGACTGTGTGTTAAGGGGGTCATACCGGAAAAATATCACTTGTTGTACTTGGACTGCCTAACAAATCAACTGGCAAAGAGATATAGAACGAAACTAATGATGAAGAGTGTGACGAGAATTAATATAATATTGCCACGGTAACATTTCATTGCTTTATTTAATGTTTTACGCTAACTAGTAATCTTAATTACTTAGCTTGAATAATAGAACATAATTCATTATTCAATAACTGCGCTATAAATTAAAATTATTATAAATGACATCCTGCGTATTCATAGATCACTTGATAATGAATACCACCAAGGCGAAATTAGAGCCAAACTATATCTGTACTTTATACAGGTCCGCCATTATGATTTTCTATGCTATAAAATGTGGTTCACAATATATGTTATAAACTGTTAGTGTAACATTTACTGACAAAAATACATAGCGTAGTTAATATAAACTTTATATTGTGTACTGAAAGTTCTAGGAAATACTGATAAGGCCATTTTTACAAAACCTCATCTTGCAACCCTAGATGAGGAAAAATTTTCTTTGTGTTATGTATTTACTCTTGTAAACAAATTTTTAATCTCATTGATTACAATTTAACGTCTCTGATATTTTTATATAATATATTGTGCACTTTACGCAATATAAATAAAATTCTGAGCATCATTAAAACAAATACATTTTCTTCACAAACTTATTACTTTTCCAAATGCTATTCAAATTTTAACGGAAAAAATATTGCTTAATGATGAATTATGACTGGTTTAAGTCTTGGAACATAAAGTAAATTTTAGAAGGTATCCTACGTGCATGATGATAAATTGAATCTAGGAACCACGCAACATTTTCAGGAAAATATGCATGCACTAATAACGTTTCAGTGAAGGTACAACCATCCAACTTTCTTCGTCAACATCGGACCTCACGACCTCGATGTTAAGAGCCGCCCAAATATCTTCACTCCACTCTTCGTCAACATTTTTCGAAGCTTGACTGAAAAATGTGACATTGTGATAAATATGATAAACATAACCACATATAAATTGAATGGGTTACATTTGCCTTATTGCTTGGCAGAGTTAATTCGACCCCGCTAGCGCAGCCTTCTTTTCGGCGTTGCTCTGCAAGTTGGCGACTGCAAATGTTTCTGAAACCATAAAGTCACACCAGATGACCTATTACAAGAGCAACAGCAAACACTAACATGACGTTCCTGGCTGTGATAACCATAACCTAGCATAGAGGATTGCATCAAATTATGTTACGTACCTAAATACGTGAAGTGTAACATTCATATGTGATATTGTTTAAGGCCTGGCAGTTGACACAGAAACGAAGTTCTCCACCTTTCTTTGGCACAAGCACCACTCTGGCGTTATATGGTGAGTCAGTTGGCTCCACTATTCCTTGCGATTTCATCTCGGCTACATGGTCTAATATAATTTGCCTGCGGTAGGCGGACGGGTTACCTGGTCGGCAGTATATGGGGCGATCATCGGTTAACCAGATTTCATGTTGAATGTCCGTGGTCTGATTTAATCTGCCGGTATGCTCGAATACGGCTACGTGAGTGCTGAGTATCCACAATAATGTCCTCAGTTGATCAGCCCCGAGTTGGTGGTTTACCTCTTCTCTACAAATGTCTTGTAATTGTTGCGGATTTATTGGGGCTTCCCAGTTTATGGCCATCCTATCCTGTTTGCCCAAATACAGACGCTGTTGTCCACAGTCTATTATGCAATTTTGGCTTGTTAGCCAATGTTGCCCGAGGATAATCTCCTCCACTAAATGCGGTGCGCACAAAAAATTCAGTTTGGGCTGTTTCTACCTCTATGGATACTGGCAATGTAATAACTCCCTCTATGGTCAGTAGTGACTCAGACTGGGCCATTTGAATTATTCTGGAGTTTTTCTTTATCTGGCTTTTCTGTTCGGGAGTTAGCAGCTGGCTTTTAATGAAATTGCCGGTTGCGGCCGTGTCCAGTACTGCCTTAAGATTCTTGTTATTTATGTAGACTCCTATCCGAGGGGCGTGTGTTCCCGGCCTCAGATCGTTTTACGTTAAAATTGGTTCCACCCTTTGTCTTATGCCGGGGCTGACGGGCGACTCTGTGTCCCGGCGGCGGCATTTCCCGGCTCCCTCTTTCCACCCTGATGGTTCCCCTTCCCTATGTCGAAGGGGCCAGCAATGGTATATTTTTACTTAGCGGCTGCTATGCGGTTTCTCACTGTGGGACAGTCACAGTGCAGGTGTCTCTCGGGGCAATACCAACACTTCAGCGGCAAGGATTGTGTCTCTGCGCTTCTAGTGGGTCTGTTATTCTCTGCCGTTCGCGCCGCGTGGACGGGTGGCAGGCGGGTTAGAAAGTTTGTTTTCTCCTGTTCTTCGTAATCAAGCTCCGCCTCAATCGCTCTCTCCACCAATTCCTCTATGCCCGTCGCCCGCGGATGTCAAAGGGCGCTTCTTATCGCTCGTAGCATTAATTTGGTAAGGATATGCACTCCCTCTACATCGGTACTTTCGGGAGCGATGCGGGAATACATTTGCGCTTTTCGCCTATTAAAAATCTCTGATTCTTTCTGACTTTGTTGTTTGTGTGTATAAAAGTCTGTTCTTAAGGTGGTAAGGACTTCCTCCCCTGCGAACTTATTGTTCAGGCAGGTAGCGAACTGCTCCCAGCTCGTCACAAACTCGCCATATTTGTTCCACCAGATAAGGGCAGCCCCTTATAACTGCTCTCGTGCCTTCAGCACCCACCGTTTATTAGGAATCCCGCCAGCCTTGAATTCGTGTTCACAATTATCTATAAAATACACCGGGTCTTCATGGGGCCTGCCTGAAAATTCGGGCAGCACTTTTTCTTCGAGCATTCTACGCGTCTGTTCTACGTGGCTAGCGGGGGTTCGGTCCGGGTGTTAAAAGTGTTCTCCTTGGTTTTGGTGCGTTCGTTGCTCTCAGCATTTCCGGCACTTGTATTAGGTGCCTCCCGTCGGTCGGAATGTCTGGGGCCAACCGATACACTTATTACACTAGCACTGGGAACAGAGGCTGCACCGGACCCTGTATAGTCCTGTCCTGCTACAAAATGGAGCACTGCATGGCTGTAGTTGAGGAATTTCGTCTTCGCTTCCCACATCCCTCGTCCATAGGTTCTCTAGGGTTCCTTGGGCTCTCGCATCCCTTCCCTCCAGTGTCTTGCTAATATGCGTATCCTCCATACTTTTTGCCCGCCGCCTAGAGGAATCCTTATTTAGCCGGCATAGTACCCTTGCCTCCTCTAGTGCGAATTGGTCACTAGGCACTGCAGGGTTTGAGATTCCCTAAAGTCTTTGGTTCATCCTGACTAGCTTGGTAATTCGGTATGGTTCAGCCTGACTAGTTCGGCAATCTGGTACAGGTAAGACCTCTTTTCTTGGGTATAGTTTGGTTCTTAATTCCATCTCTACAAACTTATCTACGCCACATGTTGGGCGCTAATTTAACTTGATGCTATTCCCCACCTGTGGTATGCAGGGTGGTTCACAGGGTCGGAGGTAATTCCTCCAGGCACAGACTATAGGGGCCTTAGGGGTTGAGGGTATATCAATAATGCAGTCTTTCGGTGTTTCACTTTACTGGATGGATACATTGTCTCGAGTTTAAACATACAGAAACACTTCCGAGGTGTGGTACTCTATTTAACTAATTCGTATTAACTGTTGGCGATGTTGTGGGGGAGGGGGGCTTCTTTGGACGATGACTTGATACTTATCTCTGCTTGTAGTGCTTGGTATGTTGTCAGCTGTGGATGAGATCCTGCGATGTGGGCGGCCTTGGAAAAGGCCTGCATTTGGTTCCATCTCCCCTCGACTGCTGCTCTGGGTTCGATCATCGACGCTCTCCTCTCGTTCCGACGTCCTCTCACGATTTCCGACGCAACTGATTCTCTCGGGCGGTGATAATGAACTGTCCCACTCTTCTCTCTATATTCGCTTATATCCTCTCTAGCCTCCCTCCCTAAGTGTTCCTACATGTTTCCGCTTGTTGGAAGAAAGGGGAGGTGGGAGGAAGCAGTACAAAGCACTTCTAATATGCGCCAAGGTTCGTGAAAGTGGTGGGTGGGGGGAGGTGGTGGCCTGCACCCTGTAACCTACCCTGTCAGCTTATTCTTCTATGGTTTGGCTAAAAGGGTGGTAGGGTAGGAGGGGTGTTTGTGGCACCACTTTCAATTTGTCAGCCGTTTTCTCTGGCGTGAAGTTAGAGGTGCTCTTTCTTGGTTCTGCAATTTCTCTAGCTTTCCTATGTATTTACGTAGTGCCTTCCAGGTGCTTCGGTGATATGCCAGCTCTTACTCAGCACAACCTTGACACGTGTACTGCGATCCATCCTGGCTGTCCACGTGTCTCGCGACACTTGTCAACTGGTAGGCGCTCGCGGGGAGGCCAGAGCGGTTTCTACTCCCAATATGTGTTGCACTTCAAAGTGTGGTAAACTTCTTAATGTTCATATATGCTTATATTACTTTTTATAACTTTAATAACCCCTAAACACATAATGTTTTATATAATTATTTTTAATATTTTTTGGATATATTTCACTTTTGTATACATTGAATAAAAACAATTATGAACATTGTTTTATCACACAGTTTCAGAAGAGGAATATTGTATATACTGTTGTGTATATAGTAAAATATGTTACTGTCTAGAGTTTTGCCGACTCGCACAGACTCCTCATATATCTCAATTAGAACATCTTGATCTGGTGCTTATGGTGCCTCTACCACTGGAACATCTCAGTCAAGGGCTCAACCAACCCCAAAATGTAAGTGCCAAAATCTCAAAAGGAAGTACAATTAGAGCTGACATGCAATAGAGTGAAATACAGTTCGACCTTATAGAAATTGATATACTTATAATTAACAACAAGCACTCCCGCTACCTTAAACTTCAATATTAACTACTAATTATAAATATAGAAATGGATATAAAAAGCAGTCTAATGTAAAAGAAACACCAGTTACCACATTATGTTACCTCGCATGATCATGACATGGGGTAAAATATTTTCAGCCAGCAATTTTGAAAAAGAATATTTCTACAATGTTATGGTTTTGATTTTTTAACTAAGTGCTCTTATACACCCACCAAATGTGAATGGTTTCAATAAACATCAAAACGCAGTGGGGCCGCGGTGACTGAGCGGGTAGCTGGCTCGCCTCCCACCAAGGCGATGACCGTGATGACGGTAATCTGGCTGCAGTGTGGAGCGTCATAGTGGACAAACACCAAATTTGAGGATGTGGGGTGCCATTGGGTATAATATGCGATCTTGACACCTACATATTAGAGCCCGGGGTGCTGCCTCTCCTTCAGCCACCTATGCATGCCCTATTTAGGCAGGAATGTACAAGCCTTCTTCAATGAACGATTGGTACCACTGTTTCCCTGGCCTGCACGTTCACCTGACATGTCGCTCATCGAACATGTCTGGGATATGGTTGGTCGGCGACTTGTTTGCCACGGTTGTTCAGCAACCACTGATGATAATTTGTGGACTCGCTTACAAACCATGCGGAGGGAGATTCCCCAGGAACATATCCAGGTTCTCTTTGATTCCATGACACGACGTTTAGGGTCTCTCATTGCAGCACACAGGGACTTCACACCATACTGAATTATTAAGGACAGAGATCATGTAGAGTTCTGTAATCGTAAATAATTGTGTATTGTCATTTACCTAATTTGTGGTATAAAGTTCATTTCAATCATGTGTATCCTACTTGGTCTTGCTTTTCGTTAATTTCGATGAAATAAACCACTTCTCACCAAAACGACAATTCTTGCCGGCCAATGGCGAACCCTTTTCGGTTTCGGGCCGGGTCGCTCCCAGATTTTCGCATTTGGGAATGATGTGGAAATCGTGCCGGACGATGCTGCTGGTCAGTGGATTTTTTCGGTGATTTCCCGTTTTCCCCTCCCCATCATTCTGTCGCTCCTCCATAATCACCTCATTTTACCATTCTCGGCTCTCAAGATCTCGGTATTGAGAACCACCCAAATCTCTTCACTCACTCACTCAATATTTTTAGGTAAAACTTAATGAAATTGTCATTTTTGGCCGCGTTGAAGAACTTCATAATATTGATTCAAATTTGCGAGGTGGGATGAAAATTGTATAATGGACTGAAAATAGGTTTTTTTTTTTATTTTAGAACAATTATATATTAGAAAGCTACGGTATTTCGTTTATAGGGTTTTGTTAACCAGCTAAAGTCTGCTCACGGCAAAGTAAGCACATTTGGTACAAACACTTGGAAAAACCACTACCCGTAACTACATATATGTATGCTACATTATAGACCGTCATGTAGGCTCCTAGTTAAGATGGCAGCGAATTTATACAAATAGTTCTTGTTATTGAAAGTAGGTAGGGATTGAGGTATCGTCGACAGTGGGGTTATTAAAGATGGAAAATAGTTCGTTCGATTTGACGTTTTATTGCGAGTATAATGTTTAGAAATATGACCACTGAAGTTGGTGTTTCTTTATTACACCCATTAGAGTCTGTATTTGCATTTTAGCAACAAGTTTACATTCCTTTAAAGTCCACGGTTTCACTTGGATGATGCATGAATAAAGTGAGGCGGTTCATGGCAATGTTAATTACACGCATGAAAAAACGATACAAAATGAAAAGAAAAGAATATGCTAAACAGCGCGTTTAAAGTGCTAAATAAACTGTGAATAGCCTGTTGGAAACTCTGCAAGTTCTTGCTGAGAGCTCTACCGCTTCTGAAGCTATGCTATTTTCGTCCAATTCTGATGCACGTACTCTAGTGAAAGAACGCCGGTCATGCTGCATATCACAAGAAACTAGAGAAACCCCATCCGGCTACGAAATAAGGTGGGTAGGACTTAACTTCTTGTCGACAGCAATCAGTATCGAATTTTTTCCAGCGTGTTCTGAAAAAAAGTTTTTTAGAGCGTAAAGTGACAAAACGTTCCTTATGTGAAGTACATAGTTCTTAGTAGCTTAAAACCCGGCGAGAGTTGAGGCACACAGCGCCTTATACAGTAGCATTTACTTACTATATATAATCAAGAAGTGAACATAGCGTACCTACCTCGCCGAAGTAAACAGTAGAGGGGGGAAAATAACGTATAAATATTTTTTCAGTAAAATGCATCACCACGTGATTTGTATCACGAGGTCGCAAGCCGCACTTGTTTCCATCCATTTTTTATCTCCAACCAACCACCTTCTAACCCCAACCCTCCTTTTACCACATCCTCCTCGAGTGTTTGTTTTATTGTTTCTCTCCGAAGCTCATTCTGTTCCCCCGTTAGATTCTTTATTTTGTCACTTCACTTACGCTGTTTATAGGGAGGTTCTTACACTCACACACACACACGCGCGCGCGCACAAGTCCACCCCCTCTCCAGGCTTTTCCACTCATCCTCCTCCTGCCCCTAATTCTAACCATACCGCGCACGGTGGCTCGCGCGAAAACTCTCCCGCTGAGATTGTCGAGGACCCGCAGTGCAACACGTGACACTTGCGCAAGCAAGAGATACGGCATTTGGGAGCGGGGGAGGAGGCAAACAAGGGTAAAAAATACAAGAAAACAAGCGAGCATCGCGCCTCGCACGTGCACGACGCGCGCCCCCGTCGAAACAATCGTGGGAGGTGGAGCGTCACTCGGCGTCGCTTTACTCCCCGCACTCCTCTTTCCAAACACTGGCACACGCACGCGCGAACGCACACATGCACGCTCCGCCATCCGTCATTTTTTCCTTCATCACTCCCCCCGCTCAACGACCAAGATTCTCTTTCCACCCCCAGGATGCGTTGGCGAGAGACAACGAACCCGGGCCCGCAAGTGACCCAGCAGTCTGCAGTTCATCTTGGCACAGCGCTGCCGAGGCAATACTTGTAAGTCACATGATGTTAAGATTGTACCTTCTCATAGCCACCACTGTTCAATTCATGTGGACCTCCAGCACAAGTTACTGTTATTTTCCTGAGACAACAGTTGGTTTGATCGCTAGGGTATGACATGAGATGGTGATGCCGACCCGATAATAATTAGACACCTACTCAAGGATTAATTCAGTATTTGAATACCATGGTTCGCGCAGGTAGTTTATAGCTTACTATTACTTTGACACCCCGTCGCTTTAAGTCTTCCAATGCATAGAAGTATACCATACACCCCAATAGAGTGCAGCACAACTGCTGGTCCAGAAATTTTTTCACGTCGGCTGAACAGTTGTTATTAAGGCCATTGGTGCATGCCATTTATCTAAATACTGAAAATGGCTTAAGATATATTAAACGTAACTTTCAAACGTATTTAATGGATTTAAAACAAAATAAACTAATTTTATTCCAGTATTAAAGGCTCGTGGGTATAATTTATATTCTGCAAAAGGTAAAAAAATAGTTCAACCTATTAAGTAATGTTTTTTTTCATAGCTTTTTGTTTTGGTTATAATGCACCATAAAACAAGTATTCTCTAATTAACGCTAAGAGAGTATGCTTGAACATCTGAATTCTAGATGAATGTCATGAAAGTACCGGGAACTGAACTTCTGATCTCCCTACGAACTGTCTGCGCTCTAAGAGACATTCTTACACTTATTGGTCATGTTTTTTAAATATAACACAGTTCCGAACTGTGATTGTTTTCACCGCGCACCAATGATCTTATCTAACGTTTAAAAAATTCATAAAAAACTACGGACATAAGAGTCCGGACTTTGAGAGCTAAAAATCGCCCCCTGCTGGTGACATTGAATATGTCTTCTCCGATTTTCTAGGAAACTGTTGCTCATACGACAGAAATAGCAATTTATGAAATTATAGATAGTCAAATTGTCCTTAAAATTGGTTCTTATCATATTTTATGCAAGACTAGCATTTTCAGAGATACGGAGCCATTTATAATAAGTTTGATTATAATACATAGGGAAACCTAGTATGAAGTGCATTTTCAAGTAATATGATGCGTTATTACAGTGCCCTCTGCGTAATCTCAGTTTATAAAAATGTAAAAAAAAAATTATTTGTGACAGCTGCTCTCACCTCGCCACAACCGCCCAGCTACTTCTAGTCGTTCGTTCCTCCCTCAGACCCTTTGTAATGCAGGGTGTGAAGAGTAACGGAAAATGCTGCTAAGTGGGGCAAATGCTGCTAAGTGGGGCAGGGGGAGCTTGCCACATTTTCAAACACACATCAAGGAAATTAGTGACAGTCAGGATACGAGGCGAAACGGACAGTGTACAAGTGTTCACACATTGTTACAACGTAGAGGGGGTAGTGTGTTCGTCTTTGGTTCGAACCACAGTGAGGTGCATGTAGCAGGCGTGATCTGACTTGTAACAATGGTCGTGCTAGCCACCCCTTGGGGAAATGTCTATAGTGCAAGATATTTTAAGCGAAGTAAAAACGTATCGCTGATGCACACTACTTCATTTCCATCATTGGAGTCTGGTGTGCAGTCAGTGTGGGTCTGGTGTCCACAAGTTAAACATGTGTGCGGGAAATTTAATTGTTGGTCGATCTTATTTTAATTCAAATATCTGTGTAACTTATTTCCGTAGTTATTGGACGGAAGAATATTAAAATATTCACAATAGTTTTACTGTACAATGCCAATTGTAAGCATTTTCAAATATTTGGTTTCAGTCTTCCACACTGAAAAAAATACTTTTCTGTTTTAATTCTATCGGTTGAAATTGCACTCGTTATGGANGTGGTTTCAGTCTTCCACACTGAAAAAAATACTTTTCTGTTTTAATTCTATCGGTTGAAATTGCACTCGTTATGGAGTGAGATACAGGTGTTATCTGTTAAAACATCAGGACTGAGAATTTGAGATTCCACTCCAGATCTCGGAGTTGTGATGAAATATGAGTTTACAGCGAATTATCTGAAATAGTAAGCAACTTCCATAAGATTCATGCCAGCATATTTAAATTTTACCAGAAGCTACTTCATACAATCTTGACCAAGTAACTGATATTTTAGTGGAAAAATAAATTTCATGGCACAAAAGTTACCATTAAAACTAACAAAATAAAAACTGAATAAATCAATAACCAAGAGCAGAAGAGAGGATACAGGAAGTGGCAATTCATAACAGATCAACACGGAAATGTCACAGTGCCTCTTATAAACAGGGATTTTATATGTGACTTGACTGGAAACAAAGACACAGCTTTTTTAAAATTCGAAATACTTCAGGCAAGCAAGAGTGTAAAAAAAAATTGGAACAAATTTCGCTGACTGAGCAATACTGTCTCGCAAAAATCCGTTGTACCTGCCAAAGAAGCTTAATATCACCGCAAAGCCTTGCCAAATTATAAAACAAGGAAATTACACTAAAAACAAGAAGAACCAAGAACTCGTACGTTCAACAGTTGGATGATCTTGCGATAGCTTGTATTTTGCATACATTTACAGCACCTAGGAAAGTAATAACAGGATGAAACCAATTTTCAAAATTACTTATTTGACGAATAGACGCGCACTAGAGATGAAAGAACATGGCGAGTCTGTTGGAACGTTTATTCAACTCGACTGAAAGAACTACTAATAAAACATGTCCTCAATTAGAGGCAGTTGGAACAAGAGGTAAAAACACTATTCTAGTATTCAAAGAAGATATCTATCAATAGGGAATCAATTGAAAGGGATATTTTAATGACGCGGGTGTGAAACTTCGAAAAATCGCAGAAATTCTGCATCCACCTTGTGACTGAAAACATTTTTCTGATGAATATTAAGAAAGTTTTGTACCTGCTTGTCTGAAAAGTTTGGTCCATACTATTTAATTTGGCACAGGAACGCTGTTGAATGATTACAAGGTTAAATTGACAAAACAGGTAGTGTTGTCAGTTGCTTAACTCCTAACTTTTTGCGCTGTTAGAAACACAAAATAGGAAATTGGTTTCCCTCTCGGTGGTTACTTGTTTGCTCAGAGAGCGTTGTCAGAAACACTACTTTGTTTGATTGATGTATGTTGTAGAGAAATATCCAGTGATAATTCGCTCTTGTCTGCTTAACACTACTAAAATAATAAAACAATTCACAACCTCATCTTTACATAAAGGAAGGTAGCGTTATGTTTAAATATTAAAGTCGTTAATACACGTTGCAGGTGTGTGTGTGGGAAAAAAACGCATTATATATACTTGTATATTTGATGCGTCTTTATCATTATTTGTAAGTATGTTGCAATTGTCAAATTCACACTAACGTATCATATATAATACCTTTTATTTAATTTTATAGACAATTGGTGCTGTATTTTGTATTAAATTTTTTGTTAGCATTGCAGTTTAAATACGGTTTCCTTGTGCGTTCTTAAAATATAATTATAAATACCACCGTATCACCAAAACGGTTAGTCCTACATAAAATATGATAAAACAAATTTTGTCGAATATTTAATTTTCTTAATTTTTTTTTAATAACGATTTTTTTTTTCGTCCAAGCAATCTTTTCCTAAAAAAAAAACCTAAAAAAAATTGTGCCACTATTAAGGGGGTGCTGAGAAGCAGCGCTTCTAAAATCAGAGTGGTCCAACCAGTGGCGTGTGGTGAACTGTTGCAAGGAAAGCTGGCGTTATCTGTGTGCTATGCCCTGTTGCTTGCTAGTTACACTTCCGCCGCTAAAACGTAGCTCGGCAGCTGACGCCAAAGGACGCGTCAAATGAGTCACGGTTTGCTCGCTTGTGAGTGGTCGGCATGCATTCAGTTTCTCTAGGTCACACGGTGGTTACTGGCTCCTGCTGCGTGCACCGAGAATGTACAGCAGTGAGCAAACACCAATGTACCCCGCAACAATTCATCACACGCCACTGGGTCCAACCAGCAACTGTACCAAGTGGCTGGCGTTCATTACAATGTGCAAGGTTCGCACGCTTAACCCCAACCTTATAACATATGCGCTAAAATGTGAAAAGTAGCAAACTTTGTGACTCTTTCTTGCTTTATTTACTTAACGAATAAATCTTCGCCTACTATCCGTCATATTTTAAAACACTTCCTATTGAACATGGCTATAAATGTAAACGCAGGGACGATGGTTTTGGAATGCCTTAGCCCTGCATTCAAGCTGAGCTTGAACTTTAATGTTCTCAGGATATTCCTCACATTTCCTTGTCATGATGGGTTCGTTCTCCTGAAATGTTGGCATCAACATTCGGAACAACATTTGGCAATGAGACTTGCTTGCCCACGGATTACTTCTGTTATGGTTTGTTGACAAATTACCAGAGATTTCTCTCTGAAGTCGCTCTTCAAAGGCACGCCGTGTTCCAGATCGGGACGACAGAGAAAAGAACGTAGCTGAAGCTGTAGGTTGCTTCGCACTTGTCCGCTGTCGTCAAAAATATAACCGCAACTGTTGAACGTCGTGAACATATTTTATCCACCTTAGTATTATACTAATTCTAACTGAACAAACGTGTGCTGGTGCCACAGATGGTTCGTACAGGAAGACAAATAAAATTAGCATGAATAAACAAAAGGGGAAAATTTTAGGGCGTAACACTCAGTGTCTTTTTGTTATGTTCACTTGCAGTTACGCATATCATAGAAGACTCGTTCCGTTGGCGTGGATGATAACTTTACTTTGCGCGCAGGATATCTGAAAGCTTGGCGACTTTTGGAACTGTCTTTAAATAATGTCAGCGATGAGCAGTACGCAACTGGTGAGCTGTAAGAGACATGTCTTCTAATGCTTGTATACTATTGGTGATAGTATTTAGCATCCCTTGACCCCATATGTTGCATTTTGCAGCGTTTGGACGTGGCCAAATCTTTAAAATATCCCACACACAGTATACATATCTATGCTCTAAAATATATTATAGTAATTAGTTTCGGGCTCTTTTTAAAATGTACTACACAGAAAAGCAATCAAAAGTAAGTTCCTTTATTCCTATCACAAAGCCCTTTCTGTCAATACCCGAATATGCCAAATAGTGATGCAGTGTGGTCTGGCTGATATCCCACAAACCACTTTGACGTCTGCCAACTTGAATTCCTGCCTAGTCATTCACACCTGCCTACTTGTGCCTATTTTCTTCTCTTGCCTCTGCCTTCCTCACCTGTGTGCCTTACCTGTGTGTGTGTGTGTGTGTGTATGAACAGCTTGCAATAATCCCAACACCGCCGCTGGCAGTTACATAATTGACACATATAAACGGCAGTACCTAAAATTGTGGCATGCAATGATTTGGTTTTCCCTTACAGTAGTGTTATGCGAAATATTAATTATAACTTGAGTGATTCCTCGACTTGTCTAATTGTGAACATTATTTGTATTCGCCCCCCCCCCTCCTCCGTCAATGGGTACACCACAAGAGTCACGTCGCGAGTCCTCAGCTACTGCGAAAGTCGTCCACGTTGGCTCGTGGTGCGTGAGTGTTTGAAGAGCTTCTTCTGTGCTGTATCGCCTGGCGGAGAGATAATGGCATGTACTTGTGTGCGTTCTTGCACGTGGGGCTCGCAAGTTGCACTTTCACACTGACCATTAGCAGTCTGCAGGCAAACCAGCGCGTGCGTATCTAGACACGGCTGAATACAGACTAACTTACGCTACGCAGAGCATTTGAAATGCCGAAACGACTCCAGGATCGTAACAGTGCATCCATGAACCCAATTTTTTTAATAACTTAATAATATAATTATGGTGAGTCTACGATAATGGGTATTGAAAGTGGAATGTGGATAGTTGTGACGTCACAGTTTGCGGCGGCCATGTTTGTTTGCATTTAACACTCTGACTAACATCGTGGATTTCCATCACCTTGACCAGGGATAACTTTGGCATGACCTTGAAGTCTAAATCATGAAAAATTACAAGAATTCGGGTAAAATAAAAAAAAANACCAGGGATAACTTTGGCATGACCTTGAAGTCTAAATCATGAAAAATTACAAGAATTCGGGTAAAATAAAAAAAAATCTGGAAAATTACACTTCCGACACCGACTGCCATATAGTCCCTTTGGATAACTTTCAAGCAGAAAAATTTAGAAAAATCACAAAAAGTTTGTGAAATTATTGGGAAAAATTATATCATTTATCACAACCGCNCAAGCAGAAAAATTTAGAAAAATCACAAAAAGTTTGTGAAATTATTGGGAAAAATTATATCATTTATCACAACCGCCACCTTAAATTAGCATTACATTGACACGCGATGACCTGTGAATGACATTAAACCAAAACAATCGTAACGTAATCGAGTAAATACATTATCTACCATGTTCTCAATTTGGATTTCCTTGACTTTGGCCTTGACCTAAGCCATAAATCTGATTCAACCTAGATGGAAAACATTTTTCAGTGTGGAGCTTTCTGAGCTTTTTAACGTGGTTGTTTTTTAACGTGGTAGCTTTTTAACGTGGCACTAGTGAAAAGACTAATGTTTGAGCCTCAGAGGATTAAATCTATATAACCTACAAGAGAACTGAGACGAAATGACATTTTCATCACTTTAGAACACTTTGTCAGTAAGAACCCTAATGAAATTATGTTTTGTCACCCACAGTTCAAAAACGCATGCTAATCGAATATTAGGAAACAAAAAATAATATTTGAGGTACGTTCGCATATCTGTCATTTTTTGTCATGATGCAATTTATTTAAGCAGAAGACTCTAAAATTATTTTTAAAAAATACTTTTGTGACAGCACATTTTTTTATGTCGTTAGTGACCGAAGATTTTCCTCACTATATTCACTCCCTTCTACGACACAGTTTATGTCTTATTGTCAAAAATATGTCTGCAGTTTGTAGGTATCAGCAAAATGTCAGTCAGCCAACGTTTTGGCGGGTACAACAGATCACAAGGATCCAACAGGGTATTCGAAGGCCTTGCGTGCTAAACCATCACTGTCATGTACCGAGAAGATCAGAACTTTGGTGGTTGACTCCAAAACTCCGACATGCCTGCAGTCGAATCCCATCACCTCTTCGATGCGTAATATACACAGTTAAGTTGTTCCTAATATTTGCTGTAAGCGCTCGTATCTCCTACGTCATATTACTTCCGATCAATTTTGCGCAGCAACTGTACGATGACTGGACCTGTAAGCCGAAAACGCTGGACAGAGCTGACAAAACCTATGGTTATCAATGGGTTATTCGATGTAAGAAGATTTTTTTCATGTTATCATTTGGTATTGCTTACGACCATGCTGTCTCGTTTTGAGTTTAAACATTTTTTTACGAATTGTTGGGATTTTAACGATTTTCGAGCTTCAAGGCAATATTTGACTGCATCTTGAATATTTAATTGTATTAATGATACTTGTTTACGTATTCTTACTAGATAATTTTCAACAGATGGCAACTTCATTTATGCTTCCACAATTATTTTTATTTTGTGTTAACTGTCGGTTCATTTCCAGACTACATGTAGGATATAAGGTTGAATAAAATTAATGTTTGTATTCACGTACTTCGTTATAAATACGTACACTGAACTATTGTATACTACATCAATACACGCTAAATATCCGAGAAATTATTGGTATACAGAATGTTAACAACTGAATTCTGGAGAAAATTGGTGAAGTCTACTCTTTCCGCAGGCAGAATTTTCGGTGTGAACTCAACTTTTNAACAACTGAATTCTGGAGAAAATTGGTGAAGTCTACTCTTTCCGCAGGCAGAATTTTCGGTGTGAACTCAACTTTTCGGAGTGGCTCGAGCGGAAAACGAGGACGGTTTGTGATTGGTTGTTCTAGTTTTTCTTCTGTCTGTTTGGCTTAATNCGGAGTGGCTCGAGCGGAAAACGAGGACGGTTTGTGATTGGTTGTTCTAGTTTTTCTTCTGTCTGTTTGGCTTAATTGGTGTAAATGTGATCCAGCCATAATCCCCATTTGTACCTTTTGGCAACCGTACTAATGACCTTGGCTTATTTGTTGTTAAAGACACAGACTGCTAAAGATTGACTATATCCACAGTTATGCTTCTGCCATATGGCACACGACCAATGCTGTTTGGCAAGCAACTGTACGGTGCAGTCTCGTTCCAGACGACATGTCGCTGGATAACACGCCATCGGCACCGCATACTCCCGAGAATTCCTATGACTGGCAATGTTGCACCATCTAATCTCACTCAAACTGACAGCACATTCACTCACATGCTCGATGCCTAGCAGCATAATTCCCGTTTACGAAGCACTTCGACAAACTTTCATCTATAGTACGAAGTCGCCCTCTCCAATCACTTCCCGAAACACTTCGCATTCGATCCAGCTCAGCTTATGCTCACAGAAGACTTTAAACCATTCTTTTAAAATTTAACAAGAAGTTACTGATAACTAATGAGCCTACTTTCCTCTTCATGGGTGAAAATAAATTTTAGTGAAGTTCTAGAAAGATTAGATCGTAGGTAGTCGTTGACGTCTCACTGACAGCAATATTATTAAAGATGATACTAGAAACATGTGAAACAGTATAAAGACTATTAAAATACACGTGTGACTTACCCTTGATTCGAATTCAGAAAAACTCATTAATTTAGGCTAGCTTGCAATTAACTGCTCATCATTAAGAAAATAAGTGAATTACATACTTAAAATATATAAATTAATAAAGCTTACCACAGTACAACTTCTTCGCCAAATTTGAAAGAAATAGGTTTATTGTTTCCCGAGATAAGGCAAAAAAACTATATTATTTCATGTGGGGCTATTTTACAAAATTGCTGAGAAATGAGGCTTCGTATAGACAATTTTGATGAATATAACTTATACTGTCAGCAAACAAAGTTAAGTTGAAATTTGTTTCGTAGTTTAGTAGATAAAAAATTCGGGGTAAAATGTTTATATAACCGACATTTGGAAAATATGCGAATCTGACACTCTCAAAATTTATTCGTTTACATAGCATGCCATAGTGATAACAATTTGGAAATTGGGTAGCAATCGGTTGTTTTTCCGGGGATCACATAATTTTAATTCGACAAGTGAAACTATTTCACAAAATGGCAGACAAAAGAGGTTTTGTGAGTACGCATTTGATTGTTGTAATATATACGGCCATCACATCACACAAAGTTTCATTAGAATTAATTGCATGGTTTCGACGATAAGACACATAAAACTGAAATAACTATATGGACGCCATTTTTAAAATACGTATCTGACGTAACGAAAACATATCAGTTAATATTACTTACCGCAATACTACTTGTTTACCATATTTGGTAGGAATGGGCCAATTTTTTCCGGAAACATGACATCAAAATTTTATTCATTCGTGTGGCACTAACTTACATAAAGGAAGACAAAAGAGTCTCCGTGTAGATACATTTAATATTTGTTTTATGTAATCCCAGAATACAAAGTTAATTGGAATTAGTCTAATATTTTTTGAAGCTATAGCATACTATGCTAAGATAATTACATGGCCGCCATTTTTAAAAAAGTATTTAACATAATTAAGACATACTTGTACACATAAACTGTGGCAGTATTACTTGATTGTCAAATATGGTAGGAGTATGTTAATTGTTTCCCGAGAAATTATACAATAGCTCAATTAATTCATGTTGTGTACTATCTTACAAAATTGCGAAGCAAAGTAGTTGTTGTTTGGCTTTTAAAATGCTTGTTTTAAAAACGGTTAGTGTACAAAATTTGGTTGAAACTGGTAAAACGGTATGGTAATAATACCAAATTAACCTAAAACATTTGTATGCCGCCATTTTGAAAATAACTGACTAGTTAATTTCATTTACTAACATTTAGCTGGCAAATCATACTAACGTGCCAAATTTTGCGAAAATAGACTGAGTAGTTTTCGATATCTAATGTAAAAGCTTTATTTTTCATGTGACGCTGTCTTCCAAAATGACTGACCAACAGCCATTTTCACCTCTGAATTTAATGCTTACAGCGTGCGCTGTCACCGTACAAATTTTGGTTGAAATGTGTTGAATGGTTTCCGAGATATGACATATAGCCCTAAATTTTAAAACTGCCGCCATTTTGAAAATAAGTATTCGCCGTGGTTGAAAAATATAAAAGTCAGGTTTGCTTACATTGTACCACATGTATACCGAGTATGGTGAAATTCGGTTAACGTGTTAAAGAATTGAAGGGGGACACATACGCACACACACATACACACATATGCACACACATATACACAGGCAGTAAAGTGACCTCATAAGCCTTTCTTTCGTTCGGAAAGTAGGCTCAAAATATGTGAGCAGGTTAAATAAAACCAATGCACACAGATTGCGCGAGAATAAATCACATATAATATATGCAGCTACCACCACTTTATACATTATAACTATGTATAATATAAATAGAAACACAATATATTGCATTTTATGCATGAGTACATTTGATGAATATATTTCCAAAGTATATTAAAATTATATGTGGTGTGTTGTTGGCTGTTTGTCGTAGTATGTACGAGTGTAATTGTTATTTGTTTTTTTTTTTATAAATATAAATATATATATATANTGCTATCTGTGGCCTCTCGATCGGCTAATGTGACCTTTACCTAATTTTGAGTTTGACACTCCTGGGCTAAGCAAAATCAATATGAATATTATTTTTGGGAAAATAAACTTTTTTGAGATAAATAATATTGTTTTTCTAAATTCTGTCAAATTATCAGTTTCCATGGCGGGATTCGTACCTATTATGTACGAAGGCAAATTAACTTCCTTGAACAGCATCGGCTGTGCTGGAATGTATGTATTTATGTCAAACAGGGAGTTACTTGTGTGAGCGTGTCGGGGAACACATAACTTCCCTCAGGTTACACATGTAATTTATACAGCTGTGTCAATAAAATTGCTTTTTGTTGCTCAGATGACGAGCGAACCATATGCGCAGACATAATACTTACCTACTTTGCCTTTAGAAAAGACAGACCTGTGAAACTCAAAATTAAGTAATGGTCACATTATTCGATTGAGAAGCCACTGAGAGCTAGATATTTATAGGAAGACAAACATATTGCAATCACAAAAAATATATTCATGGCAGAAAGTGTTTTAATCATTTGAAGATCCCCAAATTTACATTCGTTACGGTAAAAAGCAGATAGACTAAAATCACAATTTCAAATTCATTATTGTACACTTGAAAACTGACATTGCTTTTCCCGAATTAAAATTTCAGAATTCGTTTGGATTTGAAACCACTCTCATTGTTCTTTCTGAATGTTCATCACTAAGCTGACTTTTTAGTTCGTAGTTATTTAATCATTAATGCTATAAAAAGGGTTCAGAAATGTTGGCACTGCCCGAATACTGAAAGTATTTTGGCAGCTTAAGAACTGACTGAGACTTTATTTATTTGGGTCAAATTTTTTTTCTTTCGACAGTTTACATTTTAACTAACATATTTTGTCTTCACGCGCTTGGCCAGTATATATAATTTTTGTCACAAATTATGGTGGTTTGTAGCGTAATGTCATCTATTTGACTGAACTACAGAAATGAGACAAGTAGAAGTACCATATTTTTTTTTTTAGTAAAATTATATGAACTTGCCCATGATTCATGAAATATTTTTCACTCCTTGTCAAATTTCCTTATAGTGCCAAACTTGCTTGAACGTATTCTTAATAAATACAGAAGAAACCAAAACTTGTACTAATGTTAAAAACAAAACAACTCTCCAGAAGACTGTGGTGAATTCACCAACTGATATAAACAAAAAGCACTGAAAACGGTGGTGTTTATCCGGTGGTACGAACTTGTGTTAGTCACTGGCATTGCCAACTTATATTCTTTCATGGCGCTGCCAACTTTTATCTGGCACTGCCAACTGTTAAACTTGGCAAACATTACTTTCGTCTCATGTTCGCGGACCATACAAACGTGTTGACAAAATACACATTACTGTAGTAACTTCATATTATGGTGCAGGCCGGACTAACTGCTTCCGTGGATCGTAACCGGTGGTAGCCGTTTGACGTATAGACTGTTAGGCAGTATTAGCACAATCCTCTTTTAGAAGTATAGATGTAAACATCGGTTTGGAAGTATGCACTCTCCTTGTACTGATGATAATTTGTTCGTACGTAGGATTACCGCTGACTGTTGAAAATTGAATCAATACCAACGTCTTCATCGTCGAATCGCAGACGGAGACGATACTGCGACAAAGTTGATGCCTTCTACTACAATGCGTGGTGGCATGAGAAGTGTGAATGTTTAANAGACGGAGACGATACTGCGACAAAGTTGATGCCTTCTACTACAATGCGTGGTGGCATGAGAAGTGTGAATGTTTAATGAACTCATCTACCATGAATTTTAGCTGTGATAACTGTTCAAGGTATTTCGCTCGAAGCGATAACTTAAATAGACACATCAAGGTCGGCAAGTATGGTGTTCCTTCTCCTACTGAAAAACAGCAACGCCACTACCTCCTATTAATATGCTACTGTGTTCACAAAAGACGATGGGACTACAGACCGTACAAGTAACGATTAACGTGCCATAAAGTCTGTTAATGCGAAATATTCACTTGTTTAACTCGCACATGAAGAGGGTGAAATTCTGAAAAATAATGTTACACCAGTAGCTGTGAATGAGTGCGTGAGTGAAGAGATTTGGGTGGATCTTAACATCTAAGTCTTCAGAGCCGATGAGCATGAAGCAAGGTGAGTATAGAACCGTGCTAGAATGAAAGGGCGGTGAAAGTGGGAGATCCCCGAGAAAACCTGCCAACCAGCGGCATCGTCCGGCTCGATTCCCACATCCAAAAATCCGGGAGTGACCCCACCAGGAATCACACCAGGTTCGCCTAGATGGGAGATGAGCTGTCTTACTATTAGCTGTGAAGACTAATGTAGACAAACGAGATTCTTCCTGCAAAGAAAAGGATAATCATTGACGTATGTNCAAACGAGATTCTTCCTGCAAAGAAAAGGATAATCATTGACGTATGTGCTGACGAAGAAGCAGGTAATACCTGTGCAAAAAAAAAGGAATGTATTGACGAAGATAGAGACAATGTTTGTGATGAAGAGGGTGATAATTTTGTTGAAGTACTCACAAATCTCTGCAATAAGTCTGCAGCTACACGTGACCTGAAGGGGACAGAAGACGACAAGAACACTAGCTACAAATTTCTTGAAGGCACGAGTGAACTTGCTTATAAACTTAGACTTTTAATTGCCTTGTACAATGATTAAATATCTTCAATCGTCGAAGAATTGAAGAAAATGTGTTAAAATGAATGAAACCATTATGTATTCTGCATGATTTGCAAGTATCTTATATATGCAAAGTTCGTGTGTATGAAATTATTAAAAATAAAATTTTTGTTTACGTAGTAGTGTGCTTAATTTTTTACTCCACCCTCTTCTTATTTTCTGAAAGACTTGTTAATTCAGTGGTGTATGAAATCTATTGCATGAGTTTGTTTTAAGTAGTATTTCTGGGAGAAAATGAATAAGAAAGACTGTGATTCAATCCGAAATACTATGTCTTTCTCGGGTAGTTTTAATGTTTTTGATTAATGTTTTTAAGTATTGTTTTTGAGGAGTTTAACATCTGGTTTGGATTTTTGGGAGTTTGAGTTTGAATGACCGGTGTTGATGGTCCGTTGGTCTGGGTGATCTTGTTAGTCAGCTGATATGGTTGCTTTTTAAGGGCGTTTGCTATAGTCAGCTTGTATGGACAGTCTGTATGGATCGCCAATCGTTTTGGTTTATCTGGATAGTTGGCGTTGGTGGCCGTTCTGGTTGGTATGACTCGTATGGTCATTGATAGTGTGGTTTGTTATGGCTGGAATGGTCTGGTTAGACATGTCGGTTGGTCTTGTACAGTAGTCTTGTCAGTTGTCCTGGCGGTCTTGTAGATAATTTGGACTGGTTGGCCCGGTCGGTTTGTGTGTACGTATGGTATGATCAGCTGTTATGGTGATCTGTATGATTAGTTTGTTTTGTGGGTTGTCTGGTTGGTTGGTAAGATTAGTTGGTGTTACAGGATGTTATAGTCGGTTGGTATAACTTGTGTGGTCATTGGTATCGCCATTTTGTATGGCTTGTAAGATTGATGTATTGGTTGGTATGCGTTTTTTGGTATAGTTGGTTGTTATGGACCTTTGATATGGCTGGTATGGTCGTTTGTTATGATCTGGGTGTAAGGCCAGTCTGCATTTTGTATTGTTTGTGTATTTGTAGTCAATGTGTTATTGGCCGTGGTGACTGTAATTAGTAGCAAATATGTTGAAGAATTTTGATTGAAAGGTGTACTGATAATTTAGATTAATTACATCGGCAATGTGTAACATAACCTGTGCCTGTAATATCATTTCTCTCCTGATGCGACATGTCAGTGTTGGAAGAGTTTTTACGGGCCGAATTTGGTGTCTTTGTTGCCAATGATTCAAAAACGCAGGCTGTCTATGAATATAAAAGGTCCTAGGCAATATTTTGATATGGATATTTGAAGTCGGAATGCTGGTCGCAGGCACACCACTAAATGAAAAGTTTGCCTTCATATCTACATTTCAATAACTCGCTAGTTGTAGCAGGTACTTGAATTGATAAGGGGAGCGTGGTCGGGTGTGATGTATAGTCAGTGATTATTTGAAGAATAGTTGGATTTGGAAGGGGGGAAATCTCAACCGCAAATGAAATATAGAGGTGAGGATCAGTCATCTGCTGGTCACTTTACTGGGAGTGAGTGTGAGGCATCAATTTCACGAGATCGAACCCCAATTTCCTACATGTAAGTTTTCGAAAAAAAATATATTCCAGCGTTTTCATACATTTCCCTTAACTATTAAAACAAATTGAATTGTTTTATTAAATCTTGAAAATTTATTAATTTTCTATTATATTTGCAAATTGCAAAAATCATTTTCAGAATTTTTTTACGATGTTTTCCGGGTTTTTCGATTTTAGGGTTTAGGTTCGCATGGGATAATAGGCCAAGGTCATGGTTATCCAATATAGTGATCGGGTTCAATAACGTAACTTCTCAATGGTATTTTTAATGTTAAACGTATTTTCGTTAATGTTCTCTATGGTCAAGGTCAAGGTCATATAAATCCAAGCTTGCGGTTATGGTAAAAATGCAATAATTTTTTCTTAAATTTTTACGATTTTTTTGTTTAACATCACCCTATAATCATCATGGGCCAAACTCAAGTTTATGTAAATTCAAGATAGTAAATGGGGTCGTTAATGTAATTTTCCAGATTTTACGATCGTTTCTGCGAAGTATTTGCAATTTCTCTAGATTTTAGACTTTAAGGTCACCGAAAGTCATAGTCAATACCACAGATATCCGAGATGGTTGTCGAGGTAACTAATAAAAATTTTCCAGATAGCTTACAAATTTTCTCAGAATTTTCGCGATTTTGTAACTTCAAGGCAATCCTAATGTCATCCCTTATCAAGGTCAAGATCACGGAAATCCGCAATGGCGGGCAGGGTCGTTGATGTAAACAAAAGGGCACCGCGCTCTGCGACTTCACAACAACATACAATCCACCTTTATGATCCATTGTCCCAGAGTTGCTGTAATAATTCTCCTGATCTACGTACATGAAACGACCGTGGAGCGCATATTTACTTATGTCTTCATAACACATGGGGTAGAATTGACTCATTTGGAACAAAAATTGT
>NQII01002493.1:67954-137583 GCA_002778355.1 Clitarchus hookeri | reverse complement strand
TGGGGGGGGGGGAATTACATTGTAGTGTGCCTGGATGCAATGACGAAGTTTCTGTAAGACATGATTTTCCACTTGGAAAGGAAGAGGATTTTAGTGTTTGGTTGCAGAGAATAAATAACCCTAAATTACTTACCCTACACAAGAGTAAATTGTATGATTACTACGTCATATGTGATAGGCATTTCAACGAAGTGTGTAAAAATGCCGGCTAAAAAGTCTCAAAATGTATTCGGTGCCAACCCATCATCTTCCGGGTAAGTTAAATGAATGTACACTGTAAAATTCAAAATCATCTGGTTTGCTGCTGAAGGGAAATATATCGACTACAAAAGTTCACTTAAGCTCTGTTTCTAAATTGTATTCCAAACTAATAACACATGTAAATAGGATAGTTTATTAGGTTAATTGGCGTTCGGTATTACGTATTTAACCGGCTTAAAAAACAGGGGAATTGTGTAAAAATTTAAATATACATCAATATTACTAATTCTAAACCATAATTCCGTGGGTGCATCGTACTGACAGCATATCATGAAAAAACTGGTAGTAGGAATGGCTATGAAGACTAGCCAAAGTGAGGGGTAAAAACGTCACAAGTAAAACAAGAAGTTACTAATATTACTAATGAGCCTACTTTCCTCAACATAGGTGCAATTATTTTTTTATATATTTTTTTAAAAACTGTTTTGGTAGTTAGAACATGACGTCTCTCGTTGAAAGCAATATCATGGAGATGAAACCAGAAACATATGTAAGAGTAGTGAGACAATTACTAATACACACGTGCCTTACCGGGACTCAAACACAAGAAATCTCGTTCCATAACCTGTCATGCAATCAACTGCATTACAGAGGTTGAATTCGTAGCATCAACTTCGGATTTAATATGTCTAATGTTTCGAATGATAGGGTTCCGTTACTTAAAATATTTGTAGGGTCGTCAAATTGATAATTATTGAGCCCCTTAAAACATGCAAGTTTACATGGCTCACCGTAGCGCTACTTATGTGAAGAATTTGGCGGAAATTGGTTGATTTAGTCCGTGAAATATGACATAAAAAACTTTATTGTTTTATTTTGTACTATAGAAAATAATTGTCAAAAAAGAAGTCTATCTGTATGCGATACTTGTACACATACAAAGTTTAGTTGAATTTGGATAAATTGTTTAACATATGGGGCAAACGTATCTGAATTATTTATGAAGCCACAACTTTGAGCGTCATTGTCTGACCCACTTAAATAATGTTGCGTTTTAATGGCCCTCTGTAGCGTTTATGGTGCGCAATTAGGTGGAAATCAGTTGTACTGTTCCAGCCAGAAATATGACAAAATGTTCAATTTTTCAAATAGCACTATTTTGCAATTATATTGGAAAAGTTGGATCTGTGTGTGCAATTGGTATTTCTAATGAAAACCCTTAGTGTAGAAAATTTTATAGAATTTTTTTAATTTTGTCACGGAGAGAAATACAAAATATTATTATATTAAAACTATTAGAAAAGTGAATGCTGTGCATGTAATATGTTAATGCACATACCATATATTGCACTACTTAAGTGTAAAATTTTGTGTGAATCGGTTAATTTGTCCTTGATATATAGCAAAAAATTTAATTTTATGTGAAGGTCTTCATAAACAAAGGGCATATAGGGTATTAGCCTAATCAATAATTTTAATAGATTCATCCAAGAATAAAAATTTACGTTAAATACGATGAAATGACCTACTACAAGACATCTTCATCGCCAACTTTGGTGGTAATCGGTTGAATGCGTTCCGAAGTACGACATTGAAAACTTAACTTTTATTTTGGGGCTATCTTACAAAATTGCAGATAAATTAGGCTCTATATAGACAAATTTAATGGTTGTCACAGATACTGCCAGCATATAAAGGTTAGTTGGAAATTGTTTGGTTAGTAAAATATACAAAGCTAAAATATTTATATAGACACAATTTTGAAAATAAGTGCCTCACCTACTTAAAACATACCAGTTTACACTACCTGCTGAAGTACTATTCGTTTGCCAGATTTGGTAGGAAACTGTCTATTTTTTTCCAAATTTCTTAGACCAAAAATTTATTTATTCATATGGTGCTTACTATCTTACAACATGGCAGACAAAATATGCTTCGTGTATTTACAGTTTATAGTTGTTATATCTATTGCCACCATCCAAAGTTTAATTAGAATCGTTTACATGTTTTTAACGACGTAGCAATCTATTCTTAAATCACTCTATAGCCTTTAATTTTGAAAATAAATATCTGACATATTTACGAACATACAATTTTACATCATCTGCCACAGTATTACTTGTAAGCCAAATTTGGCACAAGTAATTGTTTTCCGAAATATGACATAAAATATTTTTTATTCCTCTAGCGCTATCTTACAAAATGGCTGACAAAAGTGTTTTACGAAACAAAGTTAAGTACGCATCAATCAACAACTTTTTTCACATTCATTTTGTCTGTTTTTGTAGCTTTTCTTTCAGCCCCCATAAAACTGATTGATTCCCTTGTACTTATAATTATTTTCATATGGTAAGACCTCATCGATTTGTGTTTTTCTCTTCAATAGTTCAGCATAGGAGATACAGTGAAAACCTCTTTAATACGAACTTCAAGGACCAAGTTGTCAGTTTGAAATAAACAGGCGTGTATCAATAGGTGTTTGTGATAGTTATAAACAAACACAAANTAGGTGTTTGTGATAGTTATAAACAAACACAAAGAAATTTAATTTCAGACTCTGTGAATTAGCATATTACAAAATAAGACGTTCTTGCCACTATCGCAACTTATTTATAGCAGTGGACTTTGCATTTCATTGTAATATAAATAAACAAAAATTTTATTACTAAGCATACCACTTGACATTACTGTCCTCGCCTCACGCCAAAGGGAAAGAAGACATGTCGTCAGTAATTAATACTTAGTATTAAATAAGTTTTTACTAACAATGTTTCACTGTATTTGGTATTCTAATTACNAGAAATTTAATTTCAGACTCTGTGAATTAGCATATTACAAAATAAGACGTTCTTGCCACTATCGCAACTTATTTATGGCAGTGGACTTTGCATTTCATTGTAATATAAATAAACAAAAATTTTATTACTAAGCATACCACTTGACATTACTGTCCTCGCCTCACGCCAAAGGGAAAGAAGACAAGTCGTCAGTAATTAATACTTAGTATTAAATAAGTTTTTACTAACAATGTTTCACTGTATTTGGTATTCTAATTACTTTTGAGTGCTAAATTTTTAGATTTTTATTTCGCCTAAATAAAATCGAGGTCGCTGGCATTTTATATAAAAGTGAAAGGCCGTATTTACACTTTTCAAGGGACAAAATAAAAAAGCGTAAATTGTTGACAATATATAAACCAAGCTAATTGCATGATATATCGCTACTTTTTATCTTAGCTTACGTGCCAGAAAGTTGCCCATCAAGGAAGAAGTTTCACACTGGATGACAAACTTTTGGCACTTTCGCTTTCAAGCAAGCCTACAAGGGATACAAGTTTTTGTCATTGTGTCGCAGTACTTTGCCTTGCATTCAAAACGAACACTAAGAAAAGTTTTTCAGAATCTTCGTTTCGAAACAGTTGTAAATCCAAGTCTCATGAAGAATTTGAAACGAACTGCTTCAAGGCTTCATCCAAAATCTGAATACTGCTGTCTTCTATTCGATGAAATTAGTATCCAGCCCAACATCCGTTATGACCAAAATGCTGATAGATACTGTAGAAGGTTTTCAGGATTTTGGTGGGCAGCGAAAACCATTGCTTGGAGAATACGTATTAAATATAATGCCACGTGGTCTTCGGAAGCGATGGAAGCAGCCAATTGCTAATGCCTTATTAAAGGTTTAAGAAAAACTACAGATCTAGTACTGTGTATTAAGGAAGAAGTCACTGCTGTTCAGTGAACTGGCCTAAAGGTTATTACTACAGTATGTGACCAGGGTCCTTCGAACGAGGCAGCATTGAACTACCTCTTGAATTGAACGGATGAAATGTGCAAGAAGAAAGGCATAGAAAATCGTTTCTTTCATTTGGTCATCAATGATGAAGTGATATCTCCACTCTTTGTTCCCGTCCCCGCTCACACTTTTCAAATGAATCAGAAATAATTTCCATATTAGGAAGGTATTTTTTTTGTGTGATAAAAAAGGGCAACAAGTTGCATCTTGGAAGGGCATAGGAAAGTCTATGAAATAGACAGCCAGTATCATAGAGAGGAATTGCGTGCATGTACAAAATTGATGGAAGAAAATGTTGTACGTGAAAAAATAAAGATGATGAAAGTGAAACACTGCAGTCAAGTGTTCAGTTAGCGATTATCTGCTATTATGCAGCTGCTTGCTGAGTGGAGTATGCAGTTTTGCTCGATTTTGAAGTAGAGATGTGTTGTGGTTGTGTGGAATGTTTATTACAGGCTACTAATGAATTTGTTGGGTATTTACAAAATCATTACTAACGTATATAACAATTGCTAACCAAGCTGTAGGCATAATGCAGATTTAAAAACTGTGGTATAGAACCTTTTAAAAATAAGTGTTTAAAGTGAGCGGAAAATTCTGTTATATTTAAATTAGTTGTCTTGGCTGTCGTCTTTTGATGTAATTCAATGATGCTGTCATAGCAGGAAAAGACTTTCCTTTGATACCAATGCCTGGCCAGTTTCTTATTGTTGGCATGGTTGTTTACGTGTGGTAGAAACAAAAAGATCCACATGCCATATTGTTTTCACAATTTTTTAGCTTAACTTATTCAATATTTGTTGACATTAACAGTGACCAAAATATTAATCAAATAAAGCTGCCGATAAAAATGCTTTTTATCGAAGGTTCAACTATCTTCATCGATGATTCTGTTAAATTACAGTTTCGATGTAGTAGATATCGAACCTTCTTGAGCTGCATCCAAAATTTTGTGTGCCACAGTGATTGACAATATTTGAATATTTATTTTAGTGCCAGGATTCACAGAGAATTGCCGTTTTTTGTCACGCGCATCAGTTGCAGGCCATTAATGGAAACGTGTGGTCAACAGTCTTGAATCTCTTTCTCTGATTATTAACGGACTTGCCCCCCCTCCCCTCCACAATGTGTGTAAATATGGCAGTTTCAATGCTGCAGTTCTCTATAAAAAATGAATATAGCTTCAAGTGTAGCACTAAAATAACTTTCATGTGTGTCTACATAGATAGGTACAAATATTTAATTAAAATATAATTTATTTTATCTACGTTTCAGTTGAAAGCCTCGACGTGCCATTTATATAGAAAATTCGTTATTTCAGATTAGAGAGCATTTACACGCGGTCCTGATTTATTTTTATTACCCAACCTTTGCAGGCGGCATGCTTACCGTAACATAAACACTGCATGCGATGGACAACATGTCGTAGATTGCAGCCAGGTTAACTCTTTTGCGGGCAGTAACAAGCTCAATGGGCTGAGATCCTCAGTGGTTTAAAAGTTGCTGCATTGTTGTATGTTTGAAAGATCTTGTACTTATTAATTACAAGTACTAGCAAAAAAATATATTTTGAGGAAAAAGGAGTTGGGCCTAATAATTCTACATATAACCCAGGTTACTCTTAACCGTTGTTATTCTCTACATTAGTGGTGTGTATATGCATGCGCATGCGTTTGTGCACAAAAAAAAAAGACTTATTTCTTTATTGTATTTAGAAGTTTCATCTTCATAATTGCAAAGTAGAGGATAATTATGTCATATTGGTAAGTTGGTAAACATTTTGGCATCCTTTCACCCTCTTTATAGAAAGTATTTGGTATGTACATTTCATTTGCATGTTTGCTTTCGTGGATATTGTAGATACAATGAAGATTAGGTTAGCTAGTTACTGTTAGTAAATTAAACCTCAGAATTTTCTGTTTAGAAATCATTTGTAGAACAGACGAAAATTTTGTGCATTTTGTACAAATTCAAAACATACATCAACAGTGTACAGCAAATTCTCACTACAGAGTACTTCCTTTTAAAGTATATTTTGATATAAAGTATACATTTTTAAATTCACGTAAGAAGGTTTACATTGATAACTGTTAGTTTTAGTAGTAGTTTGAATAATTGAAGTCCCATAGAGTATGTTGTAATGAGATTTCACTGTATTTGACAAGTTGTGCGATGGAAGGGATACGTTAATTCCTATGACAAAAATTCATATTTTTCATAGCTTTGGACAGTATTTAATTATTTTATTTTTAGGTGGATTTTGATTTTAAAATGTATGCTTACGTCGGGTTTATTAATAAATGCTATAGGTAACAAAAATGCACAGTGCAAACACATGTCTATGTAAACTTTGACATTCATATATTTTCAAGAACTATAAAATCAAAAGTAAGTGTTTTAATCTGAATAATCAAATATAACAAATAAAATTAATAAAAGGGCAATTTCTAGGAACTTTTTTTTAATTTCTTGCCTCTCACTTCAATCCTTCAATCACCCTACCAAAAAATATTTTGCAATATATTCTTTCGAAAAAATTTACCTAACTTTTATCTTAGAAAGATAGTATTTTGGTTATTTCATTTTACTCTATTTCGTGGCCTGGATTATTGGCGTTATTTTGGTTTGGCCATTATTCACAGTACGCTGTTGCCTCTATCTTATACTCACCATTATTATTACTTAAAGTCATTAATGAGTAACAAATGGGTTGTTACAGTTATTGATGAAAAATTGTAACCACATGCCAGTGACACAACTGAATTTCTGCTCTTTATGAACAAACTCTTTGAAAGCAGAAATGGAACTCTTGATCTTACTATTGAAGGGAAAAGTTTCCGGTGAGCAGTATCTGCAACATAATCTCATATACAGTTTTGGAGAGAAGCAGTTCCGGTTTTGTCATTTTTACCATTTACTGATGGTAAAACCTCGACAACACCAACATGTGTGAAGAACTGGGTGAGAACACTCACAGGTATTCTGCGCATTTGGAGAACACTGAAAGCAGACTGAAAGTTTCTTGCATTACGAAACTTTAATGAAGAAGAATTTTATTTATTAATGAATAATTTTTTTTGGATCACTTAGAAGGCATGGAGTTCGTAACATAAATTCGACATGTTCGAACTTCAAAACATCATTTGAAAGCTTGCTTTTAAACAATTTAGTATCACCTCACTCAGTTGGCTCCAATTGTGAAGATAAGGAATGTTTTGGCCCACTTGGCATTTTAAAGGATCTTTTGCAAAGCCAACAAATTGCTTAATGCTTGTGAACAAATTTAGGGCTTGTAAACAAATTTTTTTACTAATTATTTTGGAACGAAAATTAGAATTCATGTTACTTATTGAAATGAATGGAGTTTCATCTTACTGCATAAATAACTTATAATTATGCATTTCGTAAACTCTTATTGTCACAATATTAAGAGTTAATTTAATATTGTAATGACATACTAATAATTTATTGTACAGAAAGTTTTCTATGTTGTTAACAAAAATTAATTCTTTCTCCAATCTTTTTCATGCATCAAAATTTGTCAGCCCATTTTTTTCAATTATGGCTATTGTACACTTTCAGCATTGTGAAAAGTTGTTTAATTGGCATTTTGCAATTTATGCCACATCGCTTGTGAATTGTTATTTGCCATTCTGACAATTTTCTAAAAGTGTGTTTCTTACACAGATTCAGTCAAAAGCCTTTAAGAAGCAGATAAATTTATCATAAAATGTTTTCGGTTTGTTATGCCTATTCTGACCACCACAAGATTTTTCCTTCTTTATTGATGTCACTGAAGATTTTAAATTGCAGTGAACTCAAATTTGCAAACTAAAAAAGTTTCATTTAAAAATGTTATATGTACAAGTAAATGTTAATGTAAGGGGTGCGAAATAGTGATGTGGGTTGTTTTTAAAGGTATTCTGGCATAAATCAATTTCAGTATTTAGTTCATAGATGTAATTGTTAAGTGTCGTGACCACCATTAATATTATGTCTGTATAGTTAGATAAGGTTGTTCATTGTTTTCTTTCAAAAGGAATGTTTGAAACTTAACAATTGTTTTTGTATCATTTCATCCAAATGTGTTGTTTCTTAAGACTCAACACATCTTTACAATGTGTAATTTTCATAGCGATTACATGTTAACAGGCAGACTACATTACACTTATTTATCAGAGTACGATTTTATATATCAGTAATGTAAGGTTATTTTCTACCGCAGTGTTAAAATCAAGCTATCTGATGAATGTGTTCTTTCAAGAATTGGAAATGAGTAAATGTAGTTATGTTAAAACTTAAAAATTGATAAAATGTTTGAAGTTATACTTCTTTTGGCGCGTTGAGGGTAAAAGTTTAGTGTGAAAACGGAAGTTTCACGGGCACAGTGTAACGAAATTCAACTGTGAACGTCGTAGGTGTATGACCAAACGCGCATGCGCGTATAGTTGTTCGCGCACGACAGTTAACGTGGTTGGGGTATGACCCAACGCGCATGCGCGTATAGTTGCGCGCGCACAGTGTAACGAAATTCAAAAGTGAACCTGGTAGGGGTATAACCCAATGCGCATGCGCGTATCGTCTAGTTATATGCAAACGCATGGTTCACAACATACGACGTGGTTATATTTAAAACCGACAGAAAAGCAGTTCATGTAATAATCCATTGAGAAACATTTCATTTATATTAGTAATTCATTGTGAATATACATCTTATTTATTAATTTTACTTGCATTGTGCCATGTAAAATTTGTTAGTGACAAAAATTATATAATAAAATTTTGAAAGTGTTTTCAAATATTTGAGGTAAATTTTTTGTAAGAATTATTTAATTAAGTTATACTTATTTTGGCACGTTGAGAATAATTTAATTATGTTCTTTAATCAAACCTTTATTAATTCTATTTAATGTCTTTCGTCGGTCATTTTATCGTTTTTCCTACTAACATAAATTATTTGCATACGTAATAAAAGTTTATTTTAGTCACGCTAAAGAAATATATTTTCTAATGCGCGTAAATAAGTACACGCACCCATTTTTTTAATGCTGGGAAAATTTGTGAATCGTAGAGTTCAGATAATACACTGTTTTTTTATTATGGTAACATTTATTCTGTTGACAATGCCATGTTGAGGGAAAATTTATAATTTCGCTGGAAACACAGTGAGAGCAATGCATTTATACATCGCTATCTCAGGGGCCGCGTACACAATAAAATCATTTATTCGCTTTTTACGCCTTGATAGATGATTATGTACATTTGACATTATGACTTTTGCACCATTTCTTTGTAAAAGCATTTGCGAGTTTAAAGTGCCGTATATATGTTGACACAACTTTATGCAATATTTCACATCAGCTTCTCATTCTGTGCGCTCTTATAACACCAAGAATTGTACATAGCAGTTATAATACTACGAAAACAAGTTATCATCAGTATTATGAAAAGTCTCAAAGCACAATTGTTTTTTAGCAACGTAACAATGAAGAAACATAATTTTAAAACTCGTGTCTTCTGAATTGTTATTTCCATTATTTAATATCAGGAATTTGATTTACCCTTGCACAATTAGAACAAAGTTAGGTGCTTTGGTTGAAATAAATTTGTATTAATACCAACATTACTTATAGCATATTATTTCAGTAGCAACTATTAACGCCTCCTGCAAAATACATACAAATTCTTATATGCCTCTCGAAATATCTAATATTTATAACAGCCTGGTTCTCCATAACTACTCCTGAGAAGTATTTAAAACAAATTTGTTATTCTTGATTACCAGTGATTCTGAATTTGAACGAATAAAATAAGCATGTTTCAATTAAATACTTTTAGATTCTCTTATGGTTACATATTTATATCTCACATGCTTATATAATGCATATAATTTTCAGTGCAGATATTACTGTTAATACCACACGAAGCATTTTTGATAACAATTAATAATAAAATGTATAAATTCAAGATCTTGCAGTTTTATCCAGGCCATGAAAATTGTATAATTTTAAATTTTACAAATATGAAGTTATGGCTTTGGACAATTACAATGTTGGTTTTATTATCGTCTGTAAATGACAGTAACAAAACAAGGAACTTGTTATTTGACTTGCTAAGCTCTGACATATATGTCATTAGTAATTTACAGATTCAATTGTATCATCGATATTGAGCAAAAACGGAGAATGCTGTCACCAAATAACAAGTATATTTTTTTAGACTGGTCTTAATTAAAATACAAAAATATACAGTCATTTTATCTATCCTACACCTGCATTTTGAACAAGACTTGTAGTGAAAGAAAAAATGCTAAGGCAAATAAAAAAATGTGACAAATAAAATAATTTTTTTAAATACATAATTATTTTAAAAACGAGTTTTCAAACATGAAAATACTGAATATTACAAAAGTATCACTGGCATGAAAACACTACTAGGTCTACTTATACTCACAATGGCTTGTTTTGCGTCTCGTAGCCGGACCACTCTCATAACAAACATAAGTCTTGTTAACGCGATTACATCGACTTCTTGAGAAGTAATTATTCATTTAGTGTGGCTTACTTCACCGCTTTGAGCCAGGCGGCAAGCACATAAAGCGTACATTAAGAACATTTAAATTATGCACAAATCTACACTTTAAGTGTTAAGGTGACTCTTACTTTGCTTTACTGGCAAATCATTTACCATCATTGCATTATATACTTCAAAGTACTGTTCATTTCCTTCCTTTCAGGCACTGGTGCTAACTAATTTCAAAACAGTCTGTGCTGCTGTAAATCCACAGTATAAATGTTGTCTTAAATGAATTAAATGACGAGTGAGAACTAACGAATGAATTGTAGGAAATTGGAGTCACTCACAAACACTGGCATCACGTTACAAAACTTCGTATTATATCACCTAGCATTACTAGTCATGCAGTTCCATATGATACTAGTGTTTTTAATATTGCGAGTTAACCCTTATCCTATTGCACTGGTATGGGATTTCCCAAAATATTTTGTATTTTCGCTACATGGAAGGGCCTCTGCTGTTTCCGAACGCATGCCTCGTGCCTCCAATTTCAATCTCTGTAATTTTATTTGTTCATTAAAATTAATATAGATAGTGATAATACGTTAGCATTGTTGATATTTTGGAGATGAGAATTATTTCTATGAACTTTATCAACACATTGCCAGGGTGAGCATTCAAACAGGAACGTCGGAAGTGTATCGCTAGTGACCATTGCTTTCCAAATGTTGAAACTTATCTCATTTTCAGCTACTATAATTTCCAGGGGTGAATGAAGTCAAGGTCTCTATTTAAGGTACTATAATTGTGTAATATGAATTCTAGGTGTTGCAAGGCTATTTATGACACAAATTATCGGGTTTCTTAGGATAAGTACAAGCCGCATATATTGTTACAAGTACCTGGACGTATCCAAGTTCTTGAAGGAATGGAGGACTTCAGTACATACAGGAGCAAACTTTAATTGCCTTACTTGCATACAGTACTACAATAATATGTAAACAGCCATGTTATTCACAGTATATTATAAACTATTAGACTGCAGTCCTGAGTACTAAGTCCTTCACCAATTTCCCAATAAACGGTTACTTTATATCATTTGAAAAATTACATTGCCCCAAAAAAAATTAATAATTTGATGCATTGCACGCCAATTTCATCTGATTCTCGCGAACGTGTCCCACATGCGCTCGCTCCGTCGCCTAGTGGATCACAGCCACTGCAGCATTAGCCTGCGAGCACATCAATCACTCTCCGCATTGCCAGTAAATTGCCGAGTCACCAGGAACACACGCCAGTCATCGCTGTCCAAAACACTCTCCCCAACTCTCCTCGGCAGCTGTCAAAGAGCTGAATTTTTACCTCAGATATTCCTTTCCTAATTATGCCACTCTGACGCATTCCCATAAATGACCTCATTTGGAGATTAGACTTTTCTCGTTACAGAAGGCAATCACTCACAAGTGGGCGCGTTTCAACAATATCAATCACATATTCACTCCCCGTGAAACATCAAAGTACCTTGAATTAGTTCTGTTCCTGTAGCATAGTACTCCCACGCTGTAGGGAGACGGCTGGTAACATGGAAAGGGTGGTGGGGTGAGGGAAGTGATCGCCTGATCGCAGCACTATCATAGTACGCAAGCTTTGTTGCCATGTCGCTATGTCGCAACAAAATCGTAAAGTTGTAGACAATCTGTGATGACCTCACTACTATCTATAGTAAAAAAACAAAATACATAACACATGCTAAAACGCAGAAGCCATGTATCAAATATGTACTGCTCTAGCTTACGCACTAAAATGATTACATCTAAGATTACATCACAGCGATCTAAGTAAAATCGGTTACTGAAAATCCAAAGTGAATGCAATCTGTTAGATTCGAAACGGAAATGTGAAATTAAGGAGATATCCTTCCTTTTGTGCCATTTACAAAAAAATAAGTTAAGCGATTTTCTGATTGAGTCTTGCTACTCGCATTTATTACACCAAAATTTATATCTAAAATATCCAAAACTCTCTGTGTTGTGTGAAGTGTATTTCTGCGCCTCTGTCAAAAAATCTACGCCAAAAACATATAGTAAACGTGTGTTGTTAGAAGGTAGAAAAGAACTACTAATGTATTACAAATATTAGGAAATGTGTCTAATATAAAACACTTAGATACTGGATGTGTAATTGAACGAAGATCTGTAGTCACTGCAAAAACCATGTCGCAGTTATCAAATTATTTTGTGAAAATAATGAGGGTCTCCGTTCTTATTTTGCATAAAATTTCGTAACGAAGAAACATTATAAGCCGCCTTAACATCATGATGTTAAGCAGAACTGAAAACTAACATATAATGTTGCCTTTTTTTAATTTTACTTTATTTAATCGAAGAGTTTATACACACTTTTGAAATTATATATTTAATGACTTGGTAAATAGGCAACAAGACAAACATTCAGTATTTTCAGGACTCAGCTACGCAGGAAGAGACGTCGAAAATAAAATATATATTACTTATGAGAAGTAAGTGAGACCTATGCCTTAACGTAAATTTTATTGACTAACGCACGCGTTTGAATACTCCAAGGCTGGACGATTCACAAATAATTTTTCTGAGAACAGTGGAATAATTTTTGCCACACCGTTGAGATTTGTTATATCTAAATGAAACCTATGTTGGTACAGAGATATCTCTCATGAGGAATTATTTAGCATTATTATTCGGCTAAGCGTTCCTGCACTGCTGTCTCATTTAAGAGTACGTGATGCATTTATTAAGCCGAATAGGTTAATTGATGTCTACAAGTTTTTCGAAGAGAACAGAGGGATTTCTGGAATAAGCAGTATGGATTGCGGTAAACAATATCATGTAAAAAATACGCAATACCGAAGACGTCCTCAATCATTAGTATTTCACCGCTTCGTATTGCATTTCGTCGTCACTGGAAAACCGTTTTCCCGTAAATGTTTCTTCATCTTGCTAAACATAAAGGAAGTCCGTCGATGCCAGTCCGGGCTGTACGGTAGCTGGGGAACACAATGCTAATGTCAGGATTGCAGTAAGACTGCAGTGTGATGCAGGCAACATGTGGCCTGGTATTACCGCGCGACGACTCTGCTCATCATGCTAGAACAAAAGTTCGTCTGTCATCCAGGGACGACGAAGTGAAAGACGAAGTGGTCAAATGGCTTAATGAGCAGGTGCCTTTTTCTATTTTCACGGAAGGTAAAACTTCATGTTACGCTATGACAAATGCTTATACAAAATTGGTGATTATGTAGAAAAATTATGAATGGTTCCAAAGGAAAAAAGCGTTTTGTATCTTGACTTATATTTACCCGTTCACCTGCCAAAAAATAGCTAATCTTACTATCTGACTTACCCTCGTACGTATACTATATTCATGTGTTTCACGAGATGGATTGTTGGGAATAAATGTGTTAGTTTGTTGAATGCACATATATTTAAAAAAAAATCACAATGTCTCACCTTTTCCCATTTCTAACCCCAAGTTCAATAAAAATACCTGTCTTCTCATAAATTAAAATGTGTGTAATATTAACGCTCAAATTTAGAATTATTCAGGAGATTTTTCTGAGTTAACGTTTCTTTGCTTATAGGGAATTACTTTAAACTACACATTTAAGAAGACGAAATATGATTAGCCAACTTTCCGAAGGAAGGAAAGGCTTATGAGATTTCGCTATTATATGTGTGCCAGAGTATGTATGTAAACCTTAGTAGTTATAAAACGGAGGTTCTAGAACACCTGGCGCCCTGGCGCCAGGACGGGGGACAAGCTGTGGCTCCCGCATCAGCCATGTTTTGTCCGTTTTTCCTTCGAAATATTCAGTTTTCCCCCCAAAAACGTCAAAATTTCCCCTTTTCCCCAAAAAAAATGTCCAANCTAAAAAAAAGTCCAAATTTCCCAAAAAAATTTTAAAAATTAAATTTTTTCAAAATGTTTCCAATGACTCCACAATGTATCTTAAGGACTCATTTTTGGGCAATGAGGAGTTCAGGATTCATGAGGAGTTATCTCATAGTCTAACCATACCATACTTAACGCACTTGCATTCCAAGCTGGAAGAGTTAACAGAGTGTCTTGCTAAATGCCATTTAACTTCAAACTTTTCCTTCCATTTTGGCGGGGTGCCACGGGAACGCAATGGGCGCTGCAGGTTTGCAACTGATAGATCGCATGTTAAATGCCACGACTTGCATTACAAGCTGGGAGGGTTATCTTAGTGTATTCCCAAATGCGATATAAATTTCACGCTCTCGCATTCCATTTTGGCATGGTGCCGAGATGATGCAACGGGCGCTTCAGTGATGCAATGGGAAGAACGCATGTTAAACACAATGCTCTTGCATTCCAAGCTGGGAGAATTATATAAAAGTCTTCCCAAATACGATATAAATTTTACGCTCTCGCATTCCATTTTGGGCAGGATGCAGCAGTGATGCAACGTATATATAGTGCATGTTAAATGTCACGCACTTGCATTACTAGCTGGAAGGGTTATTTCAGAGTCTTCCAAAATGCAATATAAACTTCACAATATAGCATTCCATTTCGTCAGGGTGCCGTGGTGACACAACGGATAGAGCATATGTTAAACATCATGCACTTGCATTCCAAGCTGGGAGGATTATTTCTGAGTCTTCCCAAATGCAATAAAAAATTCACACTCCTGCATTCCATTTCGGCAGGGTACTGCGCTGATGCAACGGATAGAGTGAATGTTAATCGTCATGCTCTTGCATTCCAAGCTGGAAGGGTTATCTCACAGTTTTCCCAAATTCAATATAAACTAAATGCTCTTGCATTCCATTTCAGCAGGGTGCCGCGGTGATATAGCGGATAGACGAATCACTTCCCAGCAGCCATTATATAGCCCCAAGGAGCTGGGGTGCTGCAGTGATGTAGGGGATAGACGACTCGCTTCCCAGCAGCCATGACATAGCCCCCAGGCGATGGGGTGCTGTGGTGACGTAGCAGATAGACGAATCGCTTCTCAGCAGCCATGACATAGCCCCAGGTGATAGGGTTCCGCAGTGACGTAGCAGATAGAAGACTCGCTTCCCAGCGGTCATGACAAAGGCCCACATGACAAACCGGGAGAGTTATCGCAGTATATTCCCTAAATAGATTAACATTTATGTCCTACCTACTAGATATATGTCACGCTCGTGCATGCCAAGCCGGCAGGGCTATCTCAGAGTTTTCCCAAAAATCAATTAACATTTATGTCCTTCCTACTAATCATCCCTATGATATGATCACGCTCGTACATGCCAAGCTAGGAGGGCCTTCTCAGTGTCTTTAAAATTCGATTATCATTGAAGTCCTTCATACATGGTACAACAGACATATAGGCTTGAGCAATGCGAGAAAGATTAAAAAAAACATGTTTAAATAATCTTTCATATTCAGTTAAAGCCAATGACTCTGACCAGAGTCGTAGAGAAATGTAGGTTCCGAAAACACATATAGGCTTGGGTCACATGGAGAAGTATTAATTAAAAAAAACTTGTATGTTTAAACTATAATAGTAATTTTTAATATACTGTTATAGCCTCCGCCTCTTCGGGAGAACATACGTTAAATGTTTTTACCGGCACACGGCCAACCTGAGCGATGGAAAATTAAAAGAATTAGGATGAATATTAATCGTAGCCAGGCTATGTGTATTTGCGATAAAAAAAACATGCTGTACGCTCAGTCAGGACGCAGAAGGAGTCATGCACATACGTGATGCAGCGATGTCCTCCCATCTACATAGCAGAACCACATAGACAGGTATTCAGTTAAAGCGGAAGACCCCTGACCAGCACCCTCGACAGAGAAATGTCGGTATCATACAAAATGCGCCAACACACAACATGGAAAAGTAATTAAAAAACAATTTAAAATAAAAATAAAAGTTTCCGTTACAGCTTCAGCACACATCGTATAAGCATAGCAGGTTCTATGTTCCGATACACAGCATACCCTCGACAATGTAAAATATTATCACAGAATCATTTAATTCCTATAAGCATATGTGCTNTCAGCACACATCGTATAAGCATAGCAGGTTCTAAGTTCCGATACACAGCATACCCTCGACAATGTAAAATATTATCACAGAATCATTTAATTCCTATAAGCATATGTGCTCGTAATTTCCAAACTATTTAACATACAGACGACAAATTTGTTATAGATATATATATAATTGTTCCTGACAACACAAATGATTGTGGAGTTATTTATGTCCTATAAGCATAAAAATGATCACAGATTAATTTAAGCCCTACAAGCATAGGTGCACATATGTTCCATACAGTATCGTCTAAGATACATTCGGCAACTTCATAACATCACTCCTAAAATCTCGAAAGGGTTAAGTCTTCGCAAATTAGATTAAATTTTAAGTCCTTCCTATGATATATACATTAAGAACTTCAAGGACAAGTTAGGAGAGTTAACTCAGGGTCTTCCTAAAAATATGCAGCTAGGGTTATCACACAGTCTACCCATCCATACACATTGGTAAAGCATTAAAGGCAACGCTCACTACTATGAAAACAATAGCGGGAACAGTCACATCACTACTGCAACATATAATTTTCATATGCCTAGAATGCGAAGAGACATAATGCATAAATGTAAGCTATCGATGTAATAAAGAGAGAACACCACCACATATAAAGGGACCTAAAAGGTTACGTGATACTCTCGCATATCTGACATAAATGGCGCTGTCGCACACAACGATAGAGAAGCCTAACATTTCTCGAAAGCATCACGCCACTAACAAAGCTGACATAAAGGTCACCACCATTGCATCTGTATGTGTATATATATTAGTAAAGGATAGGATGACCGACTCAGTTGCTATTCAGACTTCGAAAAGTGAACAGAGCTGTTTATTTTCTATGTTGGAAAATAATCGAGAAAGTTATTCGTGTTGCTATTGTGAGAAGACTTTTTCTAAAAGATACAATGCTCATCGACACAAAACTGGCAGCCAAAAAAAAAAAAATTCAATTAATTATATTATTATGTGAAAAATTAAAATATCATATTTTCGAATACTCGATAGCTTAAAAAGGCGTAGCGCAACATGCAAAGCTCTCCTTCATACACAGGTCCATCAGTATTTCCTGAGAATAAAGAAAACTTTCGAAGGGAAGATTTCCACAAAAGAAAAATCCGAACCATCAACATCGTTAAAGTCATCATGCCCTACTATGAAAGGTAGTAGTGTACGCAGAAGGGAGGAGTTCACAGAGGGGAGGAGTTTGTAAAAAAGAGGCGTCTGCAGAGAGGTGGAGTCCGCAGAGGGGAGGAGTCTGCAGAAAAGAGGAATCTGCAGAGAGGGATGAATCCACAGAGGGCTGGAGTTCGCGGAGGGAAAGAGTCCGCAGAGGGGAGGATTCTGCAGAAGGGAGGAGTTCGCAGAGGGAGGGAGTCTGCAGAAAAGAGGAGTCTGCAGAGGGGTGGAGTCTGCACTGCATGATAGTAATAGTACAAGTGTTTAAGTTGTCATATACTTGAAAATGATGAAAAGTGTGGAGAACATGCAATCGAAAATGATATGTTTGCCTACATGCAAAACTTCACCAAGTGTTCAACAATTACATGGCAAACAATTCAGTTACTTTGAGCAGACATTCATTAAAAGTTGCAATGCACGGCGACATGAACAGAGTGAGTTTTAAAAGAAACCAGCCTCCAGAATACTATAATGTTATATGTGCTGTGCCAAATTTGATAGAAGTGATAATCTAAACAGGCATACTGCTATATGCAAAGGTAACACGTCTTTACTTGTCACAAGACAGCAAGCATTGAACTCGTTGATGCAAGGCAATACAATGGATGACCACCATACTGATTAGTCGTGTAAACTATTGATTGTACCATCGCCCATAAAATTGTTATTCTGTGAAGAAGAAAATACGCCTGTTGCGGACATGTATTATGAAGAGCGTAATTCATACAGATCGTTCAACGATGTGAACAAACAGGTATTGCTAAGGCGTAAGATGGAAAACGAGGAAGTTACAACTATCCAGCACGAAATTGTGACCACCAAGTCCGAGGGCTATGATGATGATGATGATGATGATATTGATGATAATGATGATGATGCGAAATAGACATATTCTACTGACGATGATGAAGTAACTGCATCCGCAAAGCGAAAGAATAAACACGGTGATGAAGAAGACGAATACGAGAAGTTAAGAGAGAGTAAACGAAGATTCGAACCAAGTACTCTGGCTCAGAGGTATCTCACAAACTACCCATCATGTATTGTGAACCTTTTACTAAGATAGTCGTGAAGTCTAGCTACTTATTTTCTGAAGGCCCCAACGACCTGGTTGATAGACTACGCGTGCTGGTTGCATTACAGAGAAGAGTATATATTTCTGTCAGCGAAGAGATAAATAAGATTATTGATGAACTCAGAGTTAATGAATATATTGAATGATATAGGTTCACCGAGCTTCTCGACAACATCTAGAGAGAAAATTGTAGGTTTTTTTTAAATTGAAAAAATTATAGATATATTTTTTGACAATATATATATATATATATATATATATATTACTTTGTGTGTTTTCTTCTGTTTTAATTAAAGAAAAATTTATATTTTTTTTGTGACAAAATATTATAACTTTGTGTTTTTATTGAAAAAATATTTATATGTATTTTGTGTATATATATATATATATATATATATATATATAATGCGGATGGACAAAATAATATGAAAACCTGTCATATACAAAATATTTATTTATTTATAAGGTGTTGGGCCACCATTTGCTTTTAGAACAGCTGCAATTCTTCGCGGAATAGATTCGTAGAGTGTCTGAATAGTTTCCAACGGAATGTTGTCCCATTCTTGTACCAAAACATCCACCAATTGCTTCAATGATGTTGGAGATGGAAATCTGCTCCTCACGCTCTGCTCTAAAACTCCCCATAATGGTTCAATTATATTGAGGTCTGGCCAGGGAAGACGTTTATTGATATTCTGATGCTCCTCAAACCAAGACTGAACCTATTTGGCCTGTGTAAGGGCACATTATCATCTTGGAATATGGCAGTGTTTGGCGGCAATATGCTCGTCATAGTAAGAACTTCATCATTGAGGATGTCGAGATATTCATTCTCAGTAATCCGCCCAATGATGTGAATGAGAGGACCAGCTGAATACCACGATATAGCGATCCAAATCGTAACGGAACCTCCCCCATGCTTGACTGTGGGAAGCAGGCTTTCCGGATCGTAGGCTTCTTTTGGAGTTCGCCATACATAAACCGGGCCATTTGTAGGAAACAATGTAAACGATGATTCATAGGACAATACCACAATCTTCCAATCATCAAGTGTCCAGGTTTTATGATTTCGCAGCTTAGCGTTGGCTTCCATTATTAAGTGTTTCGCAATTGCAGCCCTTCCATGAATGTTAGCTTTGCGGACCTCCCGCCGTACTGTTTTTGTAGAAACAGTATTACTCAAGTGAGTGTTGAGTTCTGTTGTCACTTTTGCAGCGGTAGTTTTATGTTGTCAGGCCACATTTATTTTTAATGTTCGTCGGTCTCTGTCAGTTAACTTTGGGTTTCGCCCACTATTCCTCTTCGCCGATGATGTTTTGCCATGTTTTGTGTATGCTGTCATTACCGTGGATACTGTCGCTCGTGAAACGTTAAACAATTCAGCTGTTTTCATCACAGACGCTCCCGCTAACCAAGCACCAACGATTTGCCCTCTTTCGAAGTATGAGAGATCACACATTTCACCGGTCGCTTGTATTAACCGTCGCGGAACAAAGCGTATAATACACTGAAATATAACCTACAAGTCTTGGCACGTAAACTGTGCAATACATACGCGTCGCTTTATTTACACGACAGCAGTATTGTAAACATGCAACGAAATGTACTATATTGCATTGTGTTCATATTATTTTGTCCATCCCCTGTATATATATATATATATATATATATATATATATATATATATATATATNGTGTTTATTATTTTCTGTTGGTAAAGACGCGATGTCAAAAACACCGGACTGAAGAATGTACAGGCCGCATACATACGAGCACATTGGAAGAATGTGGCACCACATATATGCGTTGTTAAGGTATGTTGCATCTTCAATTGAAACTATGTATATGCGAAGCTTGCGTCAACATGAGCGTTGAAGCAGACATCGGCAGCACGATGTCAGAGGGTGAAATAATATGTCATAGCAAGTGTATATGTTACAAGACAATGTACGTCATTTATGCACATATACGACTATTATTGTTCAAGAACCACTGAAGCTATGTCGCCGTAGAGTACGACCGCTATATAAGCTGTGTCTACCCTGCCGGTCGACACCAGTGGGCTCAAGATGAATGTGCCATTTCGTCCAGAGACAGCCTACAGCAGTGTAACTCCTGGTTACAACTCTATAACCTATGTATGTAATGGCAAGACTGCTGACGAGTCAAGAACGTACAGTGAACAGTGCGACGGTATAGCGAATTGGATGCTTGCCCACAACCCCAACGTTGTACGAGCGATGTCAGCAGATGGTCGAATGTAATATTCTGGGAAGGTCTATTGTTAACTGTATGCGAACAGACACTCCGCCTGCCATGTGGTCCGGACGAAGTTATAACTCACGCTTTATTGCAAGATGCGATAAGGTTTACCTTCCTCAAGAGCCTTTGGTGCCTGCTGAACCTACCAACTCTGCTGCTGCCGCTGTCGACGTTGCCGTGATTGACATTACTAAGGAGGACGACAAGCTGCCTGCTGTCAAACGTAAGAAGCCTGCCGCTGTCAAATGTAAGAAGCCTGCCGTCCTGCCATGTGGTCCGGACGAAGTTATAACTCACACTTTATTGCAAGATGCGCTAAGAGTTTACCTTCCTCAAGAGTCTTTGGTGCTGGCTGAACCTACCAACTCTGCTGCTACTGTTGACATTGCCGTGATTGAAATTACTAAGGAGGATGACAAGCTGCCTGCCGTCAAATGTAAGAATCCTGCCACCACCAATTCCGTGGCGATCCCTCATCGCAGAAAGTCACGTAAGAAGATGGTGCCGGTCACAACATGTCTGAATTATGTCAATTAATCGCTTTCTGGACATGCGTAAATTAACCGTTGCTGATAGAAAAACATTACTGCTGCAAATGTTCACCACTCTGCTTGCAAAAGTATAGTGGAAAAAAAATGTTTTAATTGTCTATGTTTATAGTTAATTGCTATCTTGATGTAATCCTTATGTAAGATAATATATTCTATATTACTTGTTAATGCCTATATTGATGTGTAATGTATGTATTGCTTGTGAGATTTTCGACATACATATATGTATTGAGTCTGTATTACTTGTTAATGCCTATCTTGATGTACTGCTTATGTGAGAGTATGCTGCAAAAACAATGTATAATATATATGTTAATATATTAGTATGTCATGAAATTCACAGTGATTTTATTTCTGTTGGATAACAATCACTCACACAGCACAAACTAAACACACTATTATATTAAAAGCTCACCAATAAACAGTACACTACTGCAATGATATATCTTTGTTAAACATTACATGATGGGGTGCGTTACAAGTACGCCTTAGTTGAGGGTGTGTACATAGGATAAAAAAAACACTGCTGCTTGTAAAAATACTAACTATCGTACCAGAAAAGACAACCCTCTGTGTGTGCCAGTGCACATTCTCAGGGGATGGTTCCCTGGGTTCTCTAGAATACCAGCAAAGCCATTAGCCTTGGAGGGTATAATTACAGGCTGGTAACGAAGAGGAGGAGCCGGTTCCCCTACGGTTGTTATGTTCGCATTAGATGTCCTAAAACAACCACTCATATTTGCGAATGTGTATAAATACCCCTCCTATATTACAATACAGTTAATCGTGTATGGACCGCGCTAGCTATGCTATAGACACGAACTAAGAACTCCTTCCTTCTGCAGAATCCTCCACTCTGCGGACTCTTCACCTGTGTGGACTCCCCTTTCTGCCGACACCTCTTTTCTGCAGCATCCTTCCCTCTACGGACTCCCTCGTTCTGCAGACTCTTCTTTTCTGCAAACTTCACCCCTCTGCGAACTCCTCCCTTATGCATACACTACTACCTTCACACAATAGAGTTGCTGTACACAATAACTTGGCAACTATGTGTATTTCTGTGGTTACTCTATTTTCACACTCATTTTGAAGGTTGAACCGGAAGTTAGGTTGTAATTTTTCTGCAGTGAATTAGAGGGAAATAGGCAAGTGGCTGAAGTAAAATTTGTTATCAACTACAGCTGATAAACTATATACATGTATGTTCAATCGGTGCATATTTCACATCGCCATAAGCTGACTTGGAGGTCACACTTGCATTCTCGATGTTCTGGATAGTTGTAGCAACCTGGTTTATCACCTTGCATGATAGCAGCGTATGTTTATTGTTCACATCTTCTGATGTTTTTTATAGCTCGCTCTCTACACAGTAAATGTGTAAAAGACTTTTAATTCCTTCTTCAAACTCGGTGAAGGTTTTTGCAGGTTGTCGTACAGGACATTCTCAATTGCATGTCCTCATTCTACATACATATATTTGCCTAGTGACATGATTAAATTTGTTCTCAACTGTAGCTGATGTATCTTATTTAATTTCCAACTGGAACCCTTTCCCATATATTCTTCTTCCTCGTGACAAATGTTCTGTATACTTGCTACAACACTGTCTTCAATTTCCTGTGTGTTATACAGAGGCACATTCGAGGTCTTGAAGGCTCTCTCGCTATATTCATCTTCATGTGGTTCTGGTTTGGTATATTTACAGTCCAAGCATATATTATATTTCACTGTACCTTATTTTTCCATCCCGCATGTGAGTTGATCTCAATATTCTGTTTAATATGCTTAAGATATGTACAAATATCACCCACCATGTCTGATGAATAATATGTGACATACATCTTCATAATACCTCGGAATGCAGATTCATTCAGTATGAATCCATTCTCATTTGGTAAGTTTACAGCTAATACAGGTATTATGTACACATTTTGACATGTTTGTAATACGACTCGCGACATATTAGTCGTGTATTTCGAGTCGCATGCTGTCTGGAACACCAGTTACTTCATAACATGAGAATTCACGGCCACACTTGTAACAACAAGTAGTACAGTCAACCCATTGCGTCTTCTTCAAACATTTTCCAGATTTCACGTAATGACGAGCACTGCAACTTTTACTAAAAGTCTTGCTGTAGTAGTGACATGAATATCTTCATGCCTATGGTAAACTGTTCATGTCCAGGTCTGATGTTGACTATGATGGTTGCAGCGCACCGGTATCCAATGCAGCAGGTGTCTGCCCCTCACATGTTTTTTTTTCAGATGTAGGCAATACACTACGTCTCTTAGCTGGCACAGGAGAGAGTCTCTCGCATGTTATAAGATGTATTTTCAATTAATCATGTCGTCCAAATTGAGACTTACATTGCTCACATGTTCAGCCAGAATGCTTCATGTTCATAGAAAATGNATTGCAGCAGGTGTCTGCCCCTCACATGTTTTTTTTTCAGATGTAGGCAATACACTACGTCTCTTAGCTGGCACAGGAGAGAGTCTCTCGCATGTTATAAGATGTATTTTTAATTAATCATGTCGTCCAAATTGAGACTTACATTGCTCACATGTTCAGCCAGAATGCTTCATGTTCATAGAAAATGCATTTTCATGACGACTAACATTACAGCCCTTAGTAAATGGTTTATTGCAGAAACAGCACAAATGGCTTTATGACGTATTTCCCACCTTCGCTCGAACCGATGTATACTCTTTGAAATTCGAATAACAACTAAGGTGATTCCATCAATTTCGCATATATATGTGTATATCTTCTTATTTCATCAGTGGGATTTAAGCTTTTTTTATTCGTTATGTAAACATATACTCAGCTAACGTCTCTCCACCACTACATGCCGTATTACATCTCTCATGTCGACGTGTGTTGCTACTTTTACTAAAGATCTTACCGCATTTGCGATAATGTTTCCTATATGTTGGTGACGGATTGTGTTCATTGTTCACATGAAGGTCAGAAGTTGGTGACGAAGGTGTATCAATACTTTGTACATCAGACATCTNACAATGTTCCCTATATGTTGGTGACGGATTGTGTTCATTGTTCACATGAAGGTCAGAAGTTGGTGATGAAGGTGTATCAATACTTTGTACATCAGACATCTAATCGTCACAATTTTGAAACGTTGACAATGAATGCACTGTGTTGCCTAGTATGAAGAGAAACAAGGTCTTTGCACTTTTTTATATGTATGTTTAAACTGTGTATACTAATGAACATACCTTGGCATATATGACGTGGAAAGCTTGTGCGACGAGGATTCAGCTTGCATTTATGCTTGATATGCGTCTTTGAATTGCAGGCATATGCAAATGTACTCTTACAGTAGTGGTATGGATGTCTAGGAGATGTGACTGTTCGTGCCATTGTTTTCATAGTAAGGCATGATGACTTAAACGATATTGATGGTTCGGATTTTTCTTTTGCGGATATCTTCCCTTCGAAAGTTTTCTTTATTCTCAGGAAATACTGATGGAATTGTGTATGAAGGAGAGCTTTCCATGTTGCGCTATGCCTTTTTAAGCTATCGAGTATTCGAAAATATGATTTTTTAATTTTTCATATAATAATATAACTAATTCAAATTTTTTTTTTTTGGCTGCCAGTTTTGTGTTGACGAACATCGTAACTTTTAGAAAAAGTCTTCTCACAATAGCAAAACGAATAACTTTCTCGATTATTTCCGAACATAGAAAATCTGAATAGCCTCTGAGATGGTCATCCTATGCTTTACTAATATATATATATAGATACATACAGAAGCCACGGCGGTGACCTTTATGCCAGCTTTGTTAGTGGCGAGACGCTTTCGCGACACGTTAGGTTTCTCTATCGTTGTGTGCGACAACGCCATTTATGTTAGATCCACGAGACCCTAACGTAACCTTTTAGGTCTCTTTATGTGTGGTGATGTTCTCTCTTTATTACGTCGATAGCTTACATTTATGCTTTATGTCTCTTCGTATTGTAGGCATATGAAAATGGTACGTTACAGTAGTGATGTGACTGTTCCCGCTATTGTTTTCATAGTAGTATGCTTTACCTTTAATATTTTAGCAATGAGTATGGTTGGGTAAACTCTGAGANCCCCGCTATTGTTTTCATAGTAGTATGCTTTACCTTTAATATTTTAGCAATGAGTATGGTTGGGTAAACTCTGAGATAACCCTCGTGCATATGTTTTGAGATACACTGAGTTAACTCTCCTGGCATGGCCTGCAAGAGCATGATGTATATCTGGTAGGAAAAACTTAAATTTTAATCTAACTGTGGATTTCACAGCATCTTGATCTTCAGTTTAGAATAATGTTGGGGAAACTACATACAAATTAAACAGATAAACTTCGGTTACAATGTTTGCAGGAAAAAATCGTACAGAGAATTGGGCAAATAAGCTCGTCGTGGTTTATTGAGAAAGCATTATTTCAAGATGACGGAAATGATGTTATGAAGGTGCCGAATATATCTTACACGATAAAATATGGAACTTATGTGCACCTATGTTNGATGACGGAAATGATGTTATGAAGGTGCCGAATATATCTTACACGATAAAATATGGAACTTATGTGCACCTATGTTTTTAGGGCTTAAATAAATCTATGATAATTTTTATACTTATAGGACATAAATAACTCCACAATGATTTGTATTGTCAGGAACAATATATATATATCTATAACAAATTTGTCATCTGTATGTTAAATAGTTTGGAAATTACGAGCACATAAGATTATAGGAATTAAATGATTCTGTGATAATATTTTACATTGTCGAGGGTATGCTGTGTATCGGAACTTAGAACCTGCTATGCTTATACGATGCGTGCTGGAGCTGTAACGGAAACTTTTATAATTATTTTAAAATGTTTTTCAATTTCTTTTCCATGTTGTGTGTTGGCGCATTTTGTATGATACCGACATTTCTCTCTCGAAGGTGCTGGATAGGGGTCTGCGGCTATAACAGAATACCTATATGTGACGTTCTACTATGTATATGGGAGGACAACGCTGCATCATATATGTGCATGACTTCTTTTGCGTACTTACTAAACGTACAGCATGTTTTTTTTNATGGGAGGACAACGCTGCATCATATATGTGCATGACTTCTTTTGCGTACTTACTAAACGTACAGCATGTTTTTTTTTCTCGCACACACACCGCCTGGCTACAATTAATATTCAACGTTATTCATATATATTTCCATCGCTCACGTTGGCAGAGTGTCAGTAAGAAAATTTAATGTATATGTTGCCTCAACAAGGTGGGGGCTATAACAGTATATTGACGATTATTATTATCGTTAAAATTACAAGCCTTTTTTTATTACTACTTCTCCACTTGGCCCAAGCCTATGTGTGTTTTCGGGTCCGAAATTTCTCTAGGATTCTGGTCAGAGTCTTCGGCTATAACGGAATATTAAATATTATTTAAACATGTTTTTTTAAATACTTCTCGCATTGCTCAAGCCTATATGTGTGTTGTACCATGTATGAAGGACTTAAGTGATAATCTAATTTGGGAAGACATTGAGATAGCCCTCCCAGCTTGGCATGCACGAGCGTGATCATCTCGCAGGAAGGATTAGTAGGAAGATCATAAATGTTAAATATTTTTTGGAAGACTCGGAGATAGCGGGGGGGGAGGGGGAAGAGGTTCGAACCGTACGTTCTCGCTCTACATATTCTAGTAAGAAAATCTTAAATGTTAATATATTTTGGGAAGACACTGCGATAACCCTCCCAGCTTGTAATCTGGGCCTATATCATGACTGCTGAGAAGCGAGTCGTCTATCTGCTACATCACCGCAGCACCCCATCACCAGGGGTTATGTCATGGCCATTGGGAAGCGAATCGTCTATCTGCTACGTCACCACAGCACCCCATCGCCTGGGGCTCTGTCATGGCTGCTGGGAAGCGAGTCTTCTATCCGCTACATTACTGTGGCACCCCATTGCCTGGGGCTATGTCATGGCCACTGGGAAGCGAGTCGCCTATCCGTTACATCACCGTGGCACCCCATCTCCTGCGGCTATGTCAGGGCTGCTGGGAAACGAGTCTTCTTTCTGCTACAACACCGCAGCACCCTGCCGAATTGTAACTCAAGAGTATGAAGTTTATATTACATTTGGGAAGACTCTGAGATAACCCTCCCAGCTTGTAATGCAAGAGCATGGCGATTAACATGCGCTCTATCCATTGCATCACTGCGACTCCCATTGCGTTACCGCGGCACCCTGCCGAAATGTAATGCGGGAGCGTGAAGTTTAATTCGCATTTGGGAAGTCACTGAGATAACCGTCCCAGCTTGTAATGCAAGTGCATGAAGTATGGAAGGGGTAGACTATGAGAAAACTCCTCATGCATCCTCAACTCCTCATTGCCCAAAAATGTGTTATTTAGCCACATTGTGGAATAAAAAAAATGTTGAAAAAATAAACAATTTTACATTTATTTGGGAAATTTGGGTAATTGTTTCATGAAAAAGGGAAATTTTGACCTTTTTTGGGTGGAAAACGGGATATTTCAAGGGTAAAACGGGAAAAACATGTATGATGTGGGAGTCACAGCTCGTCCCCCGTCCCGGCACCAGGGCGCCAAGTGTTATAGAATCCCCGTTTTATGGCTACTTGCGTGGGTGCCTGTGCGTGTGCGTCCCTCTCTTCAATTTTTGAATGCGTTAACTAAATTTCACTAAACTCGGTACATATATAGATTACTATATAAGAACACCTGACTTTTATGGTTGTAGACCACGCCGGGCACTTGCTTTCAAAACGGCGCCCATCTTCATATTAAAAATTGTATACCATTTCTCGGGAACCATTCAGCTTATTTAAACCATATTTTCTATTTTGACTTTGCAAGGTGTAAACATTGATTTCTGTCGTAGATATTGTTGTTGGTCAACTATTTTGGAAGATAGCGCCACATAAATATATAAATATTTTACTTTATGTCTCAAAAACTACTAAACTAATTTTCGCCAAATATGGCCGGTTAGTAATGCAATTATGGGCAACATAAATATTAAAAATTGAACTTTATTAGTCATTTTTTTCAAATTGGTGCGCTTGTATATATCTTAGATTTAATTGGAATAACTATCATACAGTTGGCCAATGTAAACGAAATATTTAGTACGCTGACAGTTTGTATTACGAGCATCATATAGTCAATCAACAACCACTGTTATCCGCCATTTTTTAAGAGAGCGCAACATGAATTTATATATTTGTGTAATATATTGGGAAACAATTAGCAGATTAAAACAAATTTGGCAAAGAAGTTTTAGTGCGGTAGTTGATATGTATAAATATGTTTCAAGTATGTCAGGCACTTATTTTCAAAATGGTGGTCATAAAGTTATTTTAGCATAGTATGCTATAACTTCGAAACTATTTGATCAATTCCAACTTAACTTTGTATGCTGCGAGTATATATAAAAAAATCACATGTGTCTACACAGAGCCTGTTTTTTCCTCCGTTTTATAAGTTAGTGCCACACGAATAAATGTTTTTTTTTGTCATATCTTGAGAAACAATTGACCAATTCCTACCAAAAATTGCAAACAATATTACTGGGGTATGTTATGTTAATTGTTATGTTTTAAGTATGTCAGACACTTATTTTCAAAATGGCAAGCATATAAATATTTGAGCTTTATATGTTAAATCGTCGAAACCATGCCATTAACTCCAATCAAACTTTGTGTGGTCGCTGTATATATTACAACAATCAAACATGTTCACACAAAATACATTTTATCCGCCATTTTGTAAAATAGTGTCACTTGTCCAATTAAATGTATGTGGTCCCTGAAAAAACAACCGATTGGTACCAAATTTGGAAAACAATTATCACTATGGCAGACTGCGTAAAATAATAAATTTTTAGAGAGGTCAGACTCATGTTATCAAAATGTTGGCCATATAACCATTTAAGCTCAAATTTTTTTATCTACGAAACCGCATTACTAATTTTAACTCAACTTTATATGCTGACAGTTTCAGTTATATCCATTAAAATTGTCTATGCGAAACCTCATTTCACCGCCACTTTGTATGATAGCCCCACATGAAAAAATACAGTTTTCTTACCATATCTGGGGGAAATAATTAACCTTTTTTTCTTTCGAATTTGGCGAAGAAGTTTTAATGTATTAGGCCATATTAATTTATGTGTTTTAAGTATTAAAGTTCCTTATTTTAAGAACGGCACGTATACAAACATTTTACCCCAGTGTGCTTTTTCTACGAAAGTATGCAACATATTTAAATTTTAATTTTGTATATCGTCTCTATGAAAATAACCGAGGGTGAAAAATACATAATTTTAATTCCCTCCATTTATCAAGGTCGTCATATGATCAATTGAGGTTTTATGCCATATCTCGAGGACGAATCAACTTATTTATACCAAAATTCGACGCAAGTATTGCTACAGTATGGTATGTAAATCAACATGTGTTATGTGCGGAAGACATGTTTTAATAGGGTTTGTATAAATTGTTGAAATTAACTTGCTATATATATATGAAACGTTTCAGCACAATTTAACCAAATTTTGTATCCAAACAATATTGATTAGTAGCATAATTTATACATACAAAGAACCTCTCTTGCAGGATTTTTTTTGCAAAGAAGTGACAGGTAAGTATAATGAACATTTTTCAATATTTCCGAAACATGTGTTATGTGCGGAAGGCATGTTTTAATAGGGTTTGTATAAATTGTTTAAATTAACTTGCTATGTATATAAAACGTTTCAACAAAATTTAACCAAATTTTGTATCCAAACAATATTGATTAGTAGCATAATTTATACATACAAAGAACCTCTCTTACAGGATTTTTTTTGCAAAGAAGTGATAGGTAAGTATAATGAAAATTTTTCAATATTTCCGAAAAATTCAACTATATTCCACAAAATTTGCACACCTGCAGAAAACCATGTAAAATAAACATGACTTAAATGGGGTCAGAAAACTGGTTTTAATAATGGTGGCCATATAAATATTTTGATTCATTTGGCATATTTATTTAACAATTGAACCAAATTAACCCAAACTTTTAATGCTATTATATTATACTATTATATGCTATCATTAAGCTGTTATATATATTAGACGCTTATAAAAAGAAAATTTTTTTAGGCAGTTTTGTAAGATAGCACCGATTAAGAAAATTTAGTTTCTATGCCTTATCACGGGTACCAATAAGCCGATTTCTACCAAATTCTTCACACAAGTAGCATTATGATAGGCCATGTAAACATATGTGTTTTTAGTGGCTCAAACACTTAGTTTCAAAATGAGAGTCTTGCAAAAATCTCAGATTATTGAACCCTATCATTCAAAACATTATACTGATTACATCCGAAGACGATGCTCCAAATACTACCTCCGTGGTGCAGTTAATAGCAAGATGGCTTAATTTTACTTTTTTTTTTATTCGAATTCCGAGTAAATCACTCGTGTGTTTGAATTACCTTGGAAATGTTTCACATGTTTCTGGTTTCATAGGTAATGATATTGCTGTCAATGAGACGTCAACGCCTACCTACCATCTAAACTTTTAAAAATTGTACTAAAATTTATTTGCACCCATGTAGAGGAAAATACGCTCATTATTTATCGGTAATTTCTTTTTTCTTTTCGTGGGAACTTTGTAAAACGCAGTGTCACTCATTTTGAGTTTTCTATTANTAACTTGCTATGTATATAAAACGTTTCAACAAAATTTAACCAAATTTTGTATCCAAACAATATTGATTAGTAGCATCATTTATACATACAAAGAACCTCTCTTGCAGGATTTTTTTTGCAAAGAAGTGATAGGTAAGTATAATGAAAATTTTTCAATATTTCCGAAAAATTCAACTATATTCCACAAAATTTGCACACCTGCAGAAAACCATGTAAAGCAAATATGACTTAAATGGGGTCAGAAAACTGGTTTTAATAATGGTGGCCATATAAATATTTTGATTCATTTGGCATATTTATTTAACAATTGAACCAAATTAACCCAAACTTTTAATGCTATTATATTATACTATTATATGNTCATTTGGCATATTTATTTAACAATTGAACCAAATTAACCCAAACTTTTAATGCTATTATATTATACTATTATATGCTATCATTAAGCTGTTATATCTATTAGACGCTTATAAAAAGAACATTTTTTTAGGCAGTTTTGTAAGATAGCACCGATTAAGAAAATTTAGTTTCTATGCCTTATCACGGGTACCAATAAGCCGATTTCTACCAAATTCTTCACACAAGTAGCATTATGATAGGCCATGTAAACATATGTGTTTTTAGTGGCTCAAACACTTAGTTTCAAAATGAGAGNACACAAGTAGCATTATGATAGGCCATGTAAACATATGTGTTTTTAGTGGCTCAAACACTTAGTTTCAAAATGAGAGCCTTGCAAAAATCTCAGATTATTGAACCCTATCATTCAAAACATTAAACTGATTACATCCGAAGACGATGCTCCAAATCCTACCTCCGTGGTGCAGTTAATAGCAAGATGGCTTAATTTTACTTTTTTTTTAATTCGAATTCCGAGTAAATCACTCGTGTGTTTGAATTACCTTGGAAATGTTTCACATGTTTCTGGTTTCATATGTAATGATATTGCTGTCAATGAGACGTCAACGCCTACCTACCATCTAAACTTTTAAAAATTGTACTAAAATTTATTTGCACCCATGTAGAGGAAAATACGCTCATTGTTTATCGGTAATTTCTTTTTTCTTTTCGTGGGAACTTTGTAAAACGCAGTGTCACTCATTTTGAGTTTTCTATTANATTTATCGGTAATTTCTTTTTTCTTTTCGTGGGAACTTTGTAAAACGCAGTGTCACTCATTTTGAGTTTTCTATTAATTGGCTACAGATAGAGTTCATAATTCATCTCTGCATATTCCTCCCTTATAGTTTATATTCGTTTGAAAATAGGTATTTTTTTATATGCAGTATTTCTTGCTGTAATATTCTGTGTGAATTCTTTATTAATTTAGTATGGTTCATCCAAATCGATTTACAAAGTACTTATTTTCTGTAAATCTCACTAACATGAAATACTGCATAAAGGATAGCTTTGACGTTGTTTTATTGTTTTTTATTAACGTTCTTCCCTGAATGTACGTATACTTCACTGTCTAAAACGAAAACACAAATATAAAACGATACAAACCAGTGTGTCATATGTTTTCAACTCTGTTGTAGAACACAGTATAACGCGACACTACGCTGACTGCCCGCCAACCTAACAGCATGGAAAGGTCTCTTTGCGGTAATTCCCCAATTATAAAATCAAGATTAGAAATTTAATTACTAAATATATTCCGATGAGGTTTGTTTTATTGTCTAAATATTTCAATTAACCAAACAATAATGCTTAGTTTTCGAATAAAATAGCAATTTTTTTTTTCAAATAACGTATGGAAACCACAAAATCAGTACATATGCCAAACTAGTTGTTTTAAAAGGGAAAATATGTATGTGTAGAACTATATAGTAGCCAAATTTTAAAACAAAATTCTTCTAATTTTAACAGGGTTTTATCTTCTTAAAAGATTCTGTTATAAATTCTAGTTAAAAAATAAATTGCAATATTTTAGAGTTGTTGACAATATATATTTTTTTTATTTAAGACAATTATTTTGGTATATTTACTGAGTTAATAATNATATTTTAGAGTTGTTGACAATATATATTTTTTTTATTTAAGACAATTATTTTGGTATATTTACTGAGTTAATAATTAATATCCCTAAAGTTTCGCAAAACGTTGCCAATGTTTTAATTGAAAACCACATAGTGTATCCACTATTGCTGTATTTGATTGTAAACTGTTTTCAAATATCATATCAATAAAACTAACCCCATCGAAATATATTAAGTATACACACTATGTTGTTAATTTTTTGTTTTGGGGATTCGTGCACTGAATGATTTTTACATAGTCTTTAAGAAGAAGGAATGACGCGCTTATATCGCCGGCCTATTACCACGTAGATCCATGTTAAATTTCAGGCGGCTCGTAGCCTGGCGGTCCGAATGCAGCGGATGGTATCAATGGCCGGTGGCCTTTCTTTGAGTGATACAGTTTCTTTCCCAAAAATTTAATACGCCACCTCTTTGCCCCCTCTTCGTTTCACCTCAACCGACCGAAAAGGACAGGTGTGTCACACGGCGTTACAACAGGATAACTTAATCATTTAAGTGTTAGAAATTACCAAAAAAGAAAATGTAGCAGCTGCAAATGTAAAACGTAATCAAACAATAATTAAACATTTTGGAAGCCGCATTCACACAATTATACTGCATATATAGATAGTGTTTGCCCTACTGCCTCCCTGCACTGTATTAAAAACAACTTGCTCCGGGACAGTGATTAGATGCAAATCTGCTGCTCCACTCTTCTTCCCGGGTATCGAGCGACAGCGAGCCCGTAGGACCACTCGAATTTACCTGATTCACTCGCTGAAGGGAAATTAAAGCATTTACCTGTTTCATATGAAGAAAGTAAATCAATGCATTTACTTCATTCATAAGAAGAAGGCAAATCAGGCCTAATGCATTTTCCTGCATTGTAGGAAGAAAGAAAATTATCGAAATTCATTGCTCCATATGAATATGGTAAATTAATGCATTTACCTCCTTTATATGAATAAAATAAATTCACACATTTACCCCCTTCTTACGAAGAACGTAAACTAATGCATTTGCCTACTTCATACGAACGAGGTAAATTATTGCATTTACCTGTTTCATATAAAGAAGGTAATTAATGTTCTGACCTATTTAACTAACTATGAGTAAGGTAAACAAGCCGGCCACCTCTCATGTGATCCATGCCGACCCTGCCTCGAAGGTGGGAACTAGGTGCGGGGCTGAGAGGCGCCGCTTGTTGGCCGCGGGCCCGCACGCAACTCCGTGGCGTCGCGACGCATACTTGTCGCTCCTCCAAAAGGCGCATCGTGCGTCATGCAGGGTCGTCCCGTGCCGCAGTTGGTCCGCGCCGGGCTGTGCGCTGCTCTCCACTGCCCGCTATTCAATAGCCGCAGCCTTGGAAACCACATGCTCTCGGATACTGATGTCAGAGCAATGACGGCGGGTCAGATGTACTGCTGTCCACCTGCTCACTCCCCTGCATTCGTGTTTCATGTCGGTCTCATTAGACCATGTTCGGGGGCTGAAATCGTGTTCCAAAGAGATGTACATTGAGCGAGTTTGATCACCTAATTTATAACATTTCGTGAGTTGGACACGATGGCCGGTAATATTAAGTGAGTTCGAGTACTCGAAAATGGCACAGTAAAACTCGCTCATAAAATGCACCTTGGTTGCTAAAACCGCATTTGGTCATTCGAGTACCCGTAATCGCAGACCAGGTTTTAAGGCCCGAAGGCCAGCATTCCCTCCATCCTCCCTCACTGCAACTGTACTCGGATGAGTAAGACAGTGCACGGGACTTTGTCCTCTTGTCTCTTCGGGCCATTCAATTTCTTTGTGCCATTACTCGGTATTCTACCCGTTTTCTCAGTAAAACCTGCCCTCCTCGCCAATCTGAGATATTCCGACTTACATATTTTAGAAAGCCTTTACCTGAAACCCCATTACATGCCATCAGAATTTTGTTCTGTATGCCATTTATCAAATTCTTCAAGCCTTCTTCCAATTTTAGTGGCAAACTCACCCCATATGTGGTGCAAGAGCTTTGTTATTCATTACATTTCCAATATATAAGTTAATGCCCTTCTTTCCCGAGATTTCTTCCAGCCAGGTCCTTAGATCTTCTGTCTTCAGACAGTCAGAAATCACATGTTCCACCGAGTCATCGACTCCACATACCTCAAACAGCAGAGATTGCAAGAGCCCCATACTATACAATTAGGCGGACCGCCCGAAGTACTGTGAGCAGCGAACGAGCGGGCTGTCCAGTTCGACCGCGCTCTCTCTCTCTCTCTCACTCTCTCTCTCTCTCTCACACGCTCCTGCAGCGGTGTTGCCGTACAGCATCGACACCACAACAACACAGTAAATGCACGTGAATATTGTGTATTCACTGCAGTCGTAAGTGGATAGGTTCTTACGTTTTTAACGTGACCGTACACAATGTCTTCCCAGAATAGTGAAAACGTTACTAGGAAGATAAAAGAAGGTACGTATGAAGTAGACGTGAGCAGAAAAAGAGGACGAAGTGACGTGTGGGATAAATTTGCATTAATAAGTGATATTGTGTAGAAACACCTTGTTGGTTTCGTTCAGTGTTACAATTGTAAGGCTGTGTGTCGATTCGAAGAGGTTTCTGGGACATCACATTTAAAGCGTCACATATGCCGTGAACAAAACGCAGCAGGAGATAAATCTGCTCACGTATCTGTTGCTGTGAAATGCCGCGTAACGGAGAAATGTGTCATGATGTGTGGAAAAGTTCGACGACCATGTCATTTGTTCACGGTGGCGGTTTTATGTAACTAGCACAAGAATTTATTGCTGTAGGGGCAACTTATGGACACGTTTCCGCAGCAGACGTGTTGCCCCATCGCAGCACTGTCGCGCGACACGTACAGTCTGCTGCGAAACGGAAGGCTTGTTCAATGACAATGGACATGTAGACCGTTGGTTTTAAGAAAATGCTTTACTGGACGGTTGCTGCCTAATACATTGATAAATAATGGCTACTGATGAACAACGCTCTGATGATGACAAGGTTCCCAGATGTTCGGAATAGTGGAGACATCATCCGCGCGGAACTTCAAAACAATTTTTGACGGAACTTGGGATCGCTGCAGAAGTGTTGCAGAATTGTAAATTTGTAAATGACCAAGAACCAAACATAATAAAAGCGTTGAAAGTCTACGCGAAGTTACTGTGTGCAGCCAGCTCACTGCATGAACACAGTCTTGCGGCACATACAGGATGACAAGTCGCAGTAAGATAAAATCCATTCCGTGCTGTCATCTATAAATGCAGCCAAGGATATTGTCGCGTATCTCAAAAGATCTGGACATGTGAGAAATTTAGCCTGGACTGTTCTTCAAGACGTGGAAACACGATGGAACATCAAGTACGTAATGCTTGAGTCAGTTCTTTCGCAGATAGACGATATACGTCAGAGTTCGTGTGATATTGGTGCTTCAGATCAAGTTGAAGTTTATACTGATGAGGTGGTTGCTGAGTTACTGTCCTTCGTCGGGTTGTTCAAATAAGCTACAGACGCCGTGGAAAGGTAAAAGGAGCCAACCCTTCAACTGGTGTTGCTGTGGTTATACAAATTAAAATCCTATTGCACTCCACTTACCAGTGAGCTGAGACATAATGTATATTTGTTACATAGCAGGAGGAACGATATATGTATTTCCACCTTAAGGCTCGATCTCACACGCTATACAAGTGTTGTTGGTTTCCTGCTTATTTAAGCTGTATTTCGTATGCAAATATAAATAATGTCTGTTCTTACAATTAAATCATCTATTTTATTTTCAGGAAATCAAATCACTGAAAAACAGAGCACAACTAGATTTTGTTTTGAAGTTTGACGTTCTTGCAACTTTCTTGTGGCCTCCTTTCCGACGCTTATCGGCGATTCCTGAAGACGAGAGAACGCAAACCTACAACACCATAGAAAACCCATGTGCCAATATATCTCGACAGGGCAGCAACCAAGGAGGATCAGATGTGATCAATGTGCTACCTTTACCACCTAAACAAATAAGTATGTTTATCGAGTGGCAGATCGATGAAGTTCCTTGTGCGCCAGATGCTGAGTTGGATACATATTTCGAGCAGAGCAATGTCGGAAATGATGGTAACCTTTTTACGTGGTGGCAATAACGAGATAATACATTTCTCCACCTCTCTCAGCTGGCACGCAGCGTTCTTTGCATACCTGCCACCGGTGCAGCAATCGAACGTGTTTTCAGCAATACTGCACATATCATTACCAACAGACGGTGCCACATATTGCCTGAGCGTGTGGACATAATGATGGGCTATCGTATTTGCGTGGCCGTTTTATAGCGATATCTGGGGTCACGAGGGCAAGCATAGCGTGGGGTTATCGCTGATAACCTATCGTGAATGATGTTCTCTTCCACTCCGACCCACCGAACACACGAGCGCGTCCGATGATTTGTTTTCTCGAATGTGTCTTCCAAGAAATTGTTTATGCATAATATTCTATTCCGATAAGATCTGACGGTTGGAGTGGAAGAGTATGCTACTGATTATTTACAAGGTCACTCTTCCAGTACTGGACAAAGTTCTTCCACTCTTCCCCTCCGATAAACTGGTTACACCTAGACTATCTTCCGATAAAGGCCTTATAGTCCTCTCCACTCCTGTCCACCGCATCATACTATAATGCGTATTATTAATACGTAGGAGGACATATGGTTCCTATGTAACCGGCAATTAGAAACTCCATATGTAGCAGTGTTGACTCTGTGGTTTATATTAATTTGGTTCGATAGTTCCATCTGTCTAAAAGGATAAATATATATTTATGTAGGAAATGTTATTTCGCTTATTAACTATGTGTTACGGTGACTGTTATAACCTAAACAAAGTCGTATTTATATGACCTATAGATAGGATACACAATGCCTGTAAGTCCTTTTGTGTCTCTGTATGTGTAGGAACGTAGTTTCGCGTATATTCGTGAGTGAGCATGTCGTGGCAACGTCGTGCCATCTGGTGGAAGAATGGTCGTCTGGGTGAACGAGCGAGTTCAAACATACCGAGTCTCACTCAGTCCAATCTGCGAAAGTAAGCCGTAAACAACCATGAGCCTCGGATGTTCGGGCCGAAGTTGCGTACGAGTTAGGCTCATATGTATGAGTGACTCCCGTATAGTACCTCCAAAAAGAGAATGTAAATGTGTGACTTTGAACATATCTAATGGTACAGGTTCTCTCCGGATACGAACCAGTCGAGAATCATCTGAACACCGAATCTGCACTTATCTGTAAAGAGAACATTGGACCACTGTTCTGCTTTTCAGTGAACATGTTGGTGTCTCCACTCTAGACATCCTCGTCTTTGAACACGCATCAGGGGTACACCTACAGGAGATCTCCGACAATAAAGGTCTCTCTGCCTTAGCCGTCTGTACACTGTTTGCATCGATACAACTGATCCAGTGGATGCTGTGAGGTCAGATACCAGCTGCTGTGCAGTACAACGACACTAACATATTGCCCTTATGGCCAAATAACGGTCCTCTCTTTCTGATTTCACGCTTGGTTGTCTTGCCCTAGTCTTCGGGATAAATTTTCGGATGCTAAAAATGCCACCACATACGAGAAACAGCAGAACGATGCACATTAATAAATCTGGCCACATCAGCTTGAGACTGTCCAGCTTCCATTCTTTCTATCACCCTCCAGCGCAGGGAGTCTACGAAGTGTCATCTCTCTGCCATAGCTGAATGTGTACACAATGAACGTTGCCACTGGACTAGTATGGCAGTAAAGACTACTAACACCTTTCTATAGTGGCTCTTACGTAATCGTTTTCTTTGTTTTAAGAGGACAACAATGTAATCTACTGTTCAGAAAAGAGGTTTACTTTCGTTTGCTTTCATTTAACTATTACCCGATACTATCTTGTGGCACAATGACAATAGGAGTGACGGATATCTTTTAGATGCTTTGATTTTGGATACCAGTGTATTTGGGCTAGTTTTATTTATTGACTGTGTATTTTAATTACCAAAATCATCTTGTACAGCGCCAACTGATACAATGTAGAGTTTTTGATTAAAAAACTTTTAACTGGTTTTCAAACAACATACAGAAACCACAATATCAATACATTCTGAAATATATATATATATATATCATTTTTTAAATGTACAAACTTTTGTAATGTATAATGGTGTAAAACAAAACTAAAATAAATATCACTCATTAATTTTAAGCTAATATTACATTAATTAAAATTGCTAATAAAAATATAATTTTTTTACAGGTCATTAATTATAATCATACAGAAATGTAGGTAATATTACTGTGTCAACTACAGGACAATATTGTTTTTTTTTGTATTTACTGATTCTGTTCTTTATAACCCCAATTTTCGCAAAAGGTTGGCAATTTTTAAATCTAAATTTATACAGCATATCATTTATTGTTTTATTTGATATTTACCACCAATCTAATACCTTGTTACTAAATCTAATTAAATGAAAATACTTTAAACAGTTTAAATTCAGTTTTAAAATTTGTTTTGGGTAATCGCGTACTGCGACTTTTCCGTAGCCATGAAGTCTTGCGCTTATTAGCTGGGTTACTAGAGAAAAAAATGTTATCTTATTTCCCATGAGAGTTTTATGAAATCTGTTTTGGTCGCTTATGACTTAATTTGATCTATGTCTTAATTTCGAAGCGGTTGTTCCATGTCACTATACCCTGCTAATAATTGTACTACATTTTACACAGTGTCTGTACTTCAGAGTGTGTAGTTCTTTCCATATCAGTCAGTCCATATGGATAAAATATGGTGAAATGTACCGTTTATATAAGTGTTTATTATTTCCGGGGGGCGATCCAGAGAAACAAAATCGCTTGAAGAATTCAGAATTTTTGGTTGTACCAGAGCTATTGAATATAAAAGACACTATAGAAGGAATGGTCCAGTAAGAGCTTTCCTCTGCCTTTCTGGAGATAGTTTTCTGACTAACCCAATGTAGCTATATAATAGCTTCCATTAGTACAGTATATTTATCGACGAGGTAGTGGTTACTGCAGCCATACTGATTCATCACCGATGAACAGCGTTCCACATGCATGGAGATCAGTCGGAGCAGGATACACGACGTGCACATCCCTCTCAACATCATCCCAGATGAGTTTAGTATGATTGACGTCAAATGAACTCGCGGACCTGGCAAGTAGCCTCACGTCTGTGGAGTGTTCATCCAATAACTCTATTACAATTCGGGAGCGATGGGCTAATTCATTGTCTAGCTGTATGTACAGGTATCATGCAGGGTGCTGTAGGAACAGAAATAGGTGCACATTATCTGCCAGCCGGTCCTTATAACGTTTGCTGGTGATGGAAGACTACATGTGTACTAGGGGACCCATTTCATCCTGTGTAAAGTGTCCCCTACGAGGGTACCACCATCACCGGCATGAACTCTACCCTGCTGACACGATAAATCCATCACTTCGTGTACTTGGCGACGCATTCGTACCCTGTCATTGGCATATACCAATGTGTACTTACACTCATCCGTCCAGGCGACATTCTTGCAGGTTTCGAGGGTCCAATTTTGGTGTACCCGCATCTACATTAATCGTTGAGCCTTATGAGGTGTGGAAAGCAGGACTTCACTAGTTGGGTGGCGGTTCCTCTACCCTATAGTGAGGAGATGGTTCTGGATAGTATGGCTGCTCACAAGTCGTTGTGGTCAAGCAATGAAATGGCAAATGATCTGCTTTACTGGGCCTGTCTATACGCTGTTACCAACCAAGTTATCCGATGACAATTACTGTAAGCGATACATTGTATGTCACAGCAATTGTCCTTGGTGGTCGTGGTTTTACTGTAGTTAATGAACTCATATTACACTCTTCATGGTGGCCCCTGGAAATCCCAGTACCCGCACGACTTCAGAGATGAAGTACTCCTTACGTCTGGCCCCAACGATATGGCTACGATCAAATGCTCTGAGATCTCCTTTCTTCCCCATTCTGTGCTTAACTGTCTCTCAAATCGTCGGTGCGTGTCTGGGGTTTATTTCATTTGAAAAGAAAACCACTGTGCCATTTCTTCAACACAGCAGGTGTTTCTAATTCACTACTCATGAGTGCAGTACCCTATCCTAACAGGACCTCATCTACAAAGCTAGGATAGTACGAAAATAAACGTTTTTACAGTTAAAATTAACATAACCAAAACAGACTCTATTTCTAGTTTAAAGAATATTATTGGCTGTTTGAACTAACCTAGGACCACAGTTGATTAAGTGGGTCGTTTTCATATGCGCATGTGCTGTAACATGGCCACGACTGTCCACACACATTTATCTCCCGTTTGCCTGTGGCGCCTTAATGTGGCAAGCCGAGAAATGTTACACTGTTCATCCCTCCTTCTGTTGCTAAAAGGGTCAAACACATACATTGTGCTACTGTGTCAGGCTAGAGAGGGAGAAGAAGAGCGATTGATGACATAAGTTACCGGACTCGTCAAATTATGTCTTCACATGCGAATTGCAACGATTATAGAGATACCTCGTGTCAGGTCAGGGGAGTAGCTCAAGAAACGTGGGGTTAATTTCTTCAGACTTCGCTCCTTCTTTACAATGAATTATAGTCACTGCTAGAACAGCAGCCATGAGTATAGTACTTGATATTTTCTCTCCCGCCTTGAGGATGTTCGAAAGCAAAATTTGTCAGCAATTTACTCATCTCTCAAATACAGACTCACACAGATTGCAATGCGGGAATTGGGCACAGGAAGTTGTCCAGGGCCTCTGCCGACTCCAAACAGCAGATGATCAGAGAATTAGATGATTTTTTAACTGTAGCTACCCATTCGAACAACTTGTTTGCAAAATAAACTGAGTTTTCAGCTTCGCTAACTCCAAACTCAGAAAACTGGAATTGTGTCAATACTACCTTGGTTATAATATGTTAAATTATCCTCTTTTACAATTTACTACACGTCCAATTCAATTCTTCAGTACTGGTGGAAACACTTCTTAGGCCTTCTTGCCTTATTTATTACTTAAATATTTGATGGGAGCAGTTTATGGTAGAACCGTAACCACATTAAAAATCATTATTATTATGTAATTTACTATCTGAGCCTGCTCAGATCGTCCCTCCTCGACCCACTAATGCCATATCCACTTCACCATGTATTCTGTGGTTGCTTTTATTCCAACACGAAAACCAATTTAGCGGTTGGATAATCTACAATCCCAATAGGCCACAATTCTCTCGTGGTCAAAGGCGGAAACCTGTTCGTGGGGTTATCGTGTTCTTCTACGCATCATGCTCACTACGTCTGTGCACACAAACGGCCGGTAAACACGAAGTCACTACCTTTCAGCAGCTCCCTGACCAACACTTATTCAATGCTTATCAGTGTCGCTATTAACGCATGTACTGTGCCACTCGTCTAAACAACTTATCGCGCCATTGTCCTACCTTGCTCTACTTATTCTCCTATTGTGGGGTCCTTCAGGTTCATCCTAATTTTTATTGCAATTTTGATAGCCAGCCGTGTGCGTTGCTTTTAGTTATTTACTGGCACTTTTCTTAGTATGTGTTATTAGTTTACAATGATTTCTGACAGCTATAATGACACATGGTAACAACTGAACGCAAGTTGTTCTTCCACAAATTAAAAAAAAAGTATCTTGACGATAACAAACATCTTAACAAATACAAGTATTTACTTTCCAGTTTTACTAGTACCTTTAATGAAATGCTACTTTAATGGCGTAATGTCTAGCGAAAGGTTATATGTAACCAATGTTTATACTTTTTCTAACATATCACAGTTATGCAGGTGTTTTAGAGAACTAATCTTTAAATATTCTCCATGTCCTACTATGTTGTATCATTTTATGTGATTAAACGGCAAGAATATCTCTAAATTTTTTGTCAACTATTGACAGACGCTTTGTTTTTAACGTTCAATCAAACCAGCAAGGTTTAGGATTGATGACCAGTAAAATTGACTTATTTTTATTTTCTGAGTATTAGAGTTAGAATCGGTGCAGTATAATCACATTTCTGGTTCGAACAAATATGCAGTGTCAATTGACCTGCGCATGAATACAAGTCATTGCAGGCTATTTATTGTAAATTAAGCAGATTTGAAATCAATCTTTGAGAAAAATTACATCATGTTAACTGCATAATTTTCATGTATATGCTGCCGTACACACTGGCATTCAAGCTCCCAATAAGCTGGCAGCATAATAAATTTTATAGTTCTAAATTTTGCCTTTTTGTGAGTGTATCGTATAAAATTAAGGCAAATCATGATCTTGTTTTGCTTTATAAACATAAGTGTGTGAACTAGAATATTAAAAACGCAGTTAGGATTTCAAAATTTTCACGTTTTCACTTGCATGTGTGCCAGTTGTGTTGGCACTTGTTTCAAGTCTGTGTAATTCTGTTAATTCTTTTATTATTTATTTGGTGTTTCACCAAATATTTTTTTTTTTTGCCATTAGGAGCATGCTCTAGTTATGCTTAATATAATTTGTTTATTCACTTTGAAGTCGTAAAAAAATATTACCATCTGTAAATTTTGTAATGTTTAAATAATTATCTGTTTATTTTATTTTTTATTTATTGTTAAAACATATTTTTCTTTGTATTTATTAATTATTTACTTACATAATATTGTGTAAATTCTTAATTTCCAATTATCAAAATGAAAAATTTCATCTGTGAATTGTTATATGCCTTTCTCGACTTACGATTTATGTATCGATTAGTCACGCTAGACCATGAAGTCTGGAGCTTACATTTATATATATAGGTTTCCACTCAGGTAACTTCCTTCTTCTTCGTTTTCTCGCCATACAACTTGTAGTCAACTTACTTTGCTAACTTTTGGAATCTTTCATCATCTTGAGATGAAATAATTTATCCGCCATTTTGGATAAGTCTGTTTGCGGATATGTTATTTTGTGTTTACAATCCTTTTTCAAGCATTTTTGTTATTTTATCTAGCGGTTCCCAGAATAGCTTGATTTGTGGCCAACCTTTTCATCCTTTTTGTGATGTGAGCCGCACCCCAAATCGTGGCATGGTTGTTTTGACCATGATTGTACTTATTTCGGCCGGCACCACAGTAACGTCTGAATTTCAGTTTCTGCAATTATGTAACCTCTAAATTATTTTTGCCTGCTGCATTTGCTCGGGAGTGCTCCGGACTTTCTGTATTCTGACGCGACATCTGTTGTTCAATAATTAAAATATATTATTTTGAGCTTTTCAACTACGAATTAATTTTTGTTTTCAACTTAATTAAATGTAAATTAATGTATTAAATGTAAATGTTTTCTAATGTAATATTTCAAACGAAGCGATCGCGGGTACCGGACGATATATACATGCCAATAACATAATATTATAATATTAAAAAAAAGAGGTATTACAGTTTGTGAAAAACTTTATCTAATATTCTAAAAACCAAAAACATTAAAATATTTGTTACTCATATAACTATATATATAATATATACATATATGTGTAAACACTTATTTATGTTGTGGCAAGAAAAGGATTTAACATAACAGTTGTTCAAAAGAAGCAAGTATTTTATTTTGTTATTTACTTCCTTAATAATCGCCCTTGGATAAAATATAAATTTATTACTATAATGTTGTGACTGGTACAAACTTGAGCTACATCATGAGCACACCTAATACTTTATTTATACCTGTTATATAATAACTAAAACAGGTGCATATCAATATATTTTTGCTTTCAGTAGTAAACCCTGTCTAAACAAGAATCTAGATCCCACCTTCCATTTATGTGCCATCCTCGTGTCATAACAGGTGCACAACTTTCTCAGAGAATCAATGGTAATGTAAAATTTACATTTGGCATAAGGGAACAATAAAAGGAACAGTATGTCATAAGCAGAGCTTTAAAAAGGGCTCGATCAATGGCAAAAACGCCTATTGTTCATATAAATGTCAGCTGTTACATGGGGCGGCAAGATACACAGTTGGCAAAAAGAAGAAGAGAAACTCAGTATGTCATTCAAAGGTGCTCATCTAACCGACTGCCATCTATAGAATTTTTGAAGCCACGCTACAACCTGCAACAGAAACCACTTGCCGCAATCAGGACCGCTGACGCATGCCTGAAGTTCCAATTGACAGCAAAAACGCGGAGAGATCTCATCAGTCGCACGCAGTCTGTCTTCGCGGATCCACATGCATGGGGCCCCACGAGCCCCTCACTGGGCTGCGCTGCCACCGACCAGAAAATTAACGACCGTACACACACGGTCTGAAGACTCGCACACATGTCGCTGCAACAGCAAGGGCAGATGAGAGAAGTCAGAAGCAGCCACCTCACCCAGGGGTTGTTGTCGCTGCCTCATTTGGGACATTAGGACGTTTGAACGTCGCCTCGAGGGCGGGCACGCCTCGTAAACTAGATCTCCGCTGACACGTGTTGCATTCGGCTTCCCACAACCCCGAGGCGACCTATCAGCTCCGCGGAAGTATGACTTGGAGCAGAAGAGCTCGACGTGGAATGAACAACCGTGACGCCGACCTTTTAAAATACTCCCTTCCTGTACACTGTATAGCATTTAATGTAAATATTTACTAATGTTATATTTTCAATAATGTGGCCAACAATTTGCGCTGATATATGTTTAAACACATCATTTTAAAATGGTTTACGATTAGAGATCACAATATTACAATATTGTTATACTAATTTTATGAACAAGTCACTTATAAATGCTGCAATGAAAACATTTTTTATGATAAAAAATTTTTTACTGTATATCTGTGAGCAGGGTACACAAATTGGAACAAAGCAACGTCTCCTGCAGTCTTAGCTTACCACAAAAAAACCCTAAAACTGATGTGTGTGTGTCTATGAGATTTGAATTTTTTTTTCTATTGGTGTACCTCAAGCTAAGTGATTAGCAATAGGTCATTCATTAACACTTCCCCCACTGTTATAAAAGTGTAGGTACGCCTGAGAAGGAAAATAAAACGCAATTTCTCATTTTATCACATGTTTAAAACTTAAAGTTACAGCCCGCTAAGTACATTGTAGAAACAAAACTATTTATAAAAAGTGAAACCAAAATTCGTTATTCTTTCGCATTATCGAGATTGAATTTTCTTGAAGTCATATAATTTATAAGTGAAATAATAAATAGCATAGACGTTTATTTGTTTTGCAATATTGACAACAAAAAATTAAGTTGACCTGGAAATTTTTGAAAGAATTCAGATAATTACACATTCATTCACCTTATGCGTTTTCAGAGTTTGCAGTAGCAGCAGCGCAAATCGAATAAAAATTTGGTTATGATATTAATGTATAATAAAAAAGTATTTTTAATTATTTATTTTAGATTATTTAAAGTATTAATTTATTTATTATAACAAACTATATGCACCTATAAGAAAATTAATATATACACATCAGCTGAAAATTTAAAATTTCCTATTTTACCCACTATGCGCATTTTGTTGTAATTTTTCGATTGACACATCTACTCTGTTGGCTAAGTGGCAAGTGTAGATAAATACTTGGTAAGTTTGGGAGTTTAGAAAATTTCATGAAATTCGTCTGTTTGCTAAATAAATATGTTCACTACATGTGTGTCACAGTTGAAGGGAAAAATTTACGTCTCTGTTTTTGTATATGCTGCCAGTTGTCCAGAAAATTAAAAATTGAGAAAACAGTACTATCTTTTCAGAGAGGCTGATGTATCATAAAACAAAACGAAATATGCAAAATACACTAGTTACTTTGAATTCGATGGCGTCAATGCATGAAACAGTATTAAACAGGGTTGGTTGCTAAAGTATCCAATAACAAAACTATATCCATGGAATACCACCAAACAGAACCAAAAAATTCTAATTAGCATATATAGTTCTAACTATAGTTGTAACTTCAGTTTAAAAGTAGCTAATTACTACCAGTGTGTTTGCAGAATAGCATTTGTAACAGAAATTTTTGTATTTCTTTATGTTTATCTGATTATCATTATATGTAAATGATAAAAGTAAACAAAATAAAGTAAAGAAGTTAGCTGCAGTTATAGCAACTAAACGTTGTTTGCCTCCCATTTTTCAACTGTGATTGGAAGCTACAAAAGTTATTAGTATTTTTTTTATATAATGTATTAACTACTTTAATGTAATAAAATAGTTCTGTCGAAAAATACGTCAATAAATATGGCAAGTTAATTAAAGATGGGACTGAATTTGCAAAAAAAAAAAGTATGCAACAAATCTGAAATATGCCTCAAAAGGCTTTACAAAAATTACATTGTGTAGTCATAATTTAAAAAAGTGAACTTCCAAGTGCAACACATTAAATAGACAAGAAAACAGATGGTTCGATCAAAACTTTTATTCAAGCTGTGATAAGGTTACACAAGTTTCGTCTATCGTTCACTATGTTTAAAGTGAAGCACCGGGTAGGCCTAAGAAAACATCTACAGCGGATTAATGACCAAAAAAAAGACAGAAGAGAATTGCCTTAAACAAATATTACATCCCATAATTAAGAAGAGAAACACGAAAGCATGTTGTTGAGGTATGTCAGCAACATTATTTGAGTGTAGTGGATATTTCGAGAAACACAGTTCAGCGAGTGTGAAGAGAGCATCTCATAACTGGGAAAACCCCTAGCGTAAAAATAGGTGGAGACAGGAAGACAGCCACAAATGTGGAGAATAAAAATGAGTTAAAAAATTTATAGAATCCATTGTTCCATTAGTATCACACTTTTGTCGAGAAAAGTCTTGCTATCGTCAGTATCTATCATCTGAGCTAAATATCAGGACACTGTGGCAGACCCACAATAATATTAAAGAAGAACGTCTCAGAGTGAATTGCGATTATTTCAGGATTTTTTTTTCAAAACAAGCAACAAATACACTTTTTTAATACCTGCCACAGATAGCTACTCGTTTTGTATTCTTTGCCGAGAAAATATCAAGAATTCACAAGCTAGGTCTACTAAAAAACAAACTCACAATACAATTCTCAAAGTTCATAAATAACAAGGAAAACTATGTTATTTCGAGCTCAGAAAACCTGCAGAAGGAATGATAAAATAAAATTTTTAATGAAAAAAAACTTTGCCAAAGATTTCCAATTAAACAAACTCATATGTTTATAACATTATTCCTTGTGTACGATCTCAAAAACTCCCCAAACCAAAACACACTCATTTATGTGCACGTGGTTAGAGAGCGACTATAAAAGGGTGAACCCCTTTTGATAATGATAAAAGATATGTATTATACCATCATTTGACGAACATTAAGTGGGAAGGCATAGCCTTTATTGAGGTTTACGTAAATGGAGAAGCTGCACAGAATGAAAATTCTATGCTTATTGGCGTGCTAACAATAGTCATCTTGGATATGTTTCCCTTAAATGTCGAACGAATCAGTGTTTTTTCCGCATTCCTTTTATTCTACAGACCAAATCATCGGTCGCCTGGAAAAAAATATTTCTCCGGAAATGGACTCTATTGTTTACCCGTCAACGTATATAGAACAATTCAAGAAAGTTGGAGCTGTTTTCCAACTTGGAAAAGACGTCGTGTGCTATGACTGGAAGGAAGCGGTTGAATGAGTATTGAATAAAAAAAGATCTTGACATTTTCCCTTGAAACTAACAAAACCATTAAGTAACTAGAAGCAAAAGAGGGAATGCGCTCCTTTGAGGAGAACTGTTTTACCGTTGTGATGCAGGAAAACACCTTCCTGGGCATAGACTCGGGAAGTCACCAAGTGATATGGATCCAGTTTTTGTACTAGTTGGTGTGAATTTTACAAGACTGATTTGAATGATATTGACAAGTTACTGACTGCATATTATGGAGAAAATTGGCATCAAGTGGAGACTTGGAACTTTTTTCAAGAAAATTATGGAACAAAACAGTTCATGTGCACCAGATGAAGATTATCTAAATTATAATTATGCTGATGAGTCAATGGATGACATCAATATTTGAATTTAAGGCAAGTATAAGTTCTTTGTACGACTGCTTTTCTTCTTGCTCGTTTCTGTATACTTCTCGTACATATTTTGCATTCTTCTAATAAAAATGTGTACTTTATGTGTGTCTGCTACAAATATAAAGTGTTTAATAGTAATATGAAATTTATATTTTCAATCTCTGTCTTTCATTTTTCTTAAAATACCAAACATTTGCAAATTAGGATATTTGGATAATATCCAAAATAAAAAACCAGCTAATTGCACAGAAGAGCAGCAAAACTATCTAATTACGTTTTTTATATCAAATTACAAACAATTCCTTTAGTAAACCTCTTCCATATTCACGATTTATGTTCTTTATATATCCATAGATTAAGGTAACCACAGTGTAACCCAAACAATTGTGTGAAATATTCTTACGTTTCGATTTATTTATCTCAAAATAATGTTCAGTTCAATTAGCTTGTTTTAAAATGGAAAACTCAAATATTATGTTTCGTGATGTTGCATTAAACTCTAACGTTGTCGCATGTAAATTTTTTCTCCAGTGGAAAATCGCTTTTGGCAGCAGCCGTTAACATACATGCTCAAGTGGAATCGCTCAGGTAAATATTCCCTCTTAACATCTTAAGTGCCTTCAGGAATATGTATTTCTCCGTAATGAGAATTTCTCTGAACCAATGTTACGTGAGCTGAGACATAAATTCCATAATGTCTAGTTACAAATGTTCACTTATACTTATAGTGCGCCGAGTCAATTACTGTGGGGGAATCTGTCGCCTATGGTTAAACCTTCTAGTATCCCGACCTCCATCCTGCATGGGCTCAAATCTATGGGATTCCTCTTCTGAAATTTGGAATGTAGGAACTCAGTGAACTATATCAAAGAATCAACCATTCGAAGTCCATATAAGAGAAGGGGGCAGGCGCATTTCAGTCCCTGATGTTATGTGGCGATCTCTGAAGGTATATAACTTATTTGGTACAGCTTTAATGATCCAAGCGATTATGTGGGAAACCTGAAAAATATATTCGTGGTAATAAATAGCCTTTCAATGTCCTAAAGAGTTTAAGTACCCTTTTGTTGAATTTCAAGTTATGGCTATTGTTAGAATCTATATGCCAAGGCCTACAACCTATTAAAGGCCCTACGCTCTAAATATGAATCAGTGAGTGTTTCACTGTCTCAGTCAGATAACAGTACCTGGCTGATTCAACAGTTACTTCAGTGAATTTAACTGATGAATTAGTAAAAAAAACCAGTTTTGATTCACTTATTAATTCCGAGTCACTTTCTACTGAATCATGAGCAATTTTATTCACTGATTTTCAATGATTTGTTTTTTGACTGATGGATCAGTTAAACAGTGTGTAAAACTGGCCGTCAAACTACGTGTAAAAATGACCGTTAAACAACGTGTATCGAATGAAATAGCAACGCATAAACAAATACAACTAATACTAAATTCTTTCTAAAATGTGAGTTTCGAAATTTCATATCACCATTTTACAAGGTAACGCGAACATTTAGTTTTTAAGGTATAAACTGCATTTAATGTTGTGAAATGAGTGCACTTATAATACATAGTATTAGTTTTAACAATCCTTACGTTACCAATTAAACTAAAAAAGAAAATAAAGGGCATATAATTGGCCGCCACTTATTCAATCAGTAAAATTCTTTCACTGAACAACCCGTGGTTTTCCACTGATTTAAGTGGAGCCATTTTCAATAATTTAAGTATGTAGCTGAATTTCACTGTGAATCAGTGGTTTACCACTAATTAAAATTTAGAGTGTATGTTCATACGTTGCTCTTGTAGTTGCTAAGGACGACGATAGATTATGCACATTATATATGCCACGAGGTCGAGCGTATATTCTTAACCTACTTTCCTTTTATAAAAGTAGGCTTCTGAAATTAAACGAATGCCTACCTGTCTGTATGTAACTCTCTAATCACTGAAGAGATTGCAATAAAATTGTGTAGAATAATGTTGCCACGAACGCCTATCACGACGCAACCTTTTATAAAAATGCATCTTTTATAGTCTAATTATAAAACTCTGTGAGTGCAAACTTCTGAGTGTAAATTTATCAATACGAGAGGGAGGTATTCTTCCGCCGTGTGTGCGCCCGACGGACATTGCGCAAGCTTGTTCCTTCACGCTCGCTTCTGTAGCCAGTCACGGATCGGCAAGTACCGAGTGATAACTGAAAGGTCTGGCAACCGTGAGATAACTACTTCTTCCCTCCCTCCTGCGCGAGCGTCATCCCTCATTCCCTTTCTTTGCCAGGGGGAATCGTGCCGGACGATGCGGCTGGTTGGATGGTATTCTCGGGGATCTCCCGTTTCCCCCGCTCTTCCATTCTTGTGCTGCTGCATTCTCACCTTATTTAACCTCATCGTCTCTTAAGACCTCCTTGTTAAGAGCTGCTCAAATCTCTCAACTAAACTCATTCCTTCCCTCCCTTCTGCCCACCTTTTCCCTGATTACAAACAGTAATTTAAGATAAAGGGGGATGTAAGTGCGGTAGTTACCAACACATGATTGTAATGACTTACACCAATTATAGTTATTATGCAGTTGTACTGCACGCACTATTAGGTACAGTATTTCAGATACATAAACACATATATTGAAAACATTTGCAGATCAAGTTATTTCATGCACCATTGTGCTTACGTACAGGTATATGCAAGAGACAAACCACGGAAATTTTGCGCATTTCTGCGATAAATCATAAGGCTGTTTTCATATCTTGCCTACTTCTGTTCGTTTGCACATTTAGTTGACATAAATATTATGGTACTAACGTAATGCACTATGTCAATTAACTTTGTTTACTCGCTGATATTATATTTCTTCTGAACGATGACCAGCTCAAATATGGGCATCATTCTATACAATTCTATACTTACATTATGTATTTGTCCAGAGTTTAGGAAACCAGTCTAATTGAATTGTTTTGCAAATAGAAGAACACGTGAGCAAGAATACTACGTAATATGTGTGATATGTTTCTAGAGTATCCATCATTATAAGAAATCAAAAAACGTAATAGCTGTAAAGCTATATTGGTTATTTATCCAAAGTATGGTACAGGCCTTGTTAGCGTAACTAATAGCGCGTCCATCTAGAAACGAATGTGTATTGGGTACAAATCCTGATCAGTACAATTATTATATTTCATGGAGCTAAAATTTATTTCAGTTGCATATTATTATACCATACGTATTATGTTGAATAAAGTGTATTTATTTTAACGACTTCGCTAAATATTAAATACACCATGATGGATTGTTAATGATACGATATAATAGCTATTTTATTACGAACATTTATATTTGTATACAGAGTCTCTTTTCTCTACCATTCTGTAGAATAGTGCCACATAAATAAAAAATTTATGTAATATCTCGGGAAACAATTAACCTACCCCAACCAATTTCCTGCCACATATTATAGGCACTAATTTAGAAGTTCAACTAAATTTCTGTGAATTGAGGGGGTAGTCATATATTATATGTATAATAACCCCGTAGATATTTAAGGTTATTACATCGTTATGTTAGAAAATAATTTGACACAAATAGTTTATACCGGCAGTATTAATGACAAAAATAGATCTTATTTGTTCACCATTTATGAAAATAGCACAGCGTGATAAAATTGGGATTTTATGCTATATCTCGGGAACCAAACAACCTATTTTCATTAAATTTTGCACAAAAGTAGTATTACAGAGGGTAATGTAAACTAACATGATTTAAGTGACTCGCATACTTGATTTTAAAAATGACTAGCCTCTACATATGTCAGGTTAGTAAACCTTGTCTTCCAAAATGTTAGACTGATTACAACTGAAATTGATACTCGTATTCTTAATCCTACGTCTGTAATGTAGTTGGTTGCATGCCAGCTTTCAGTACGAGGTGATCTGGTTTAGAGTCCTGGTTAAAGCACATGTGTATATGTAATTGTCTCATTAGTGTTGCGTATGTTTCTCGTTCCATCTCTAGTCATATCTCTGTCAACTAGAAGCCAGTCTTTGTTTTTAAGAAATTCATGAAATCTGTTTGAATACATGAAGAGGAATGTAAGGTAGGCTCAATAGCTATAACGGTATCTTCTTGTTATCAATGTTACACCATTTTTATTTACCCTGCGGTCATTATCGTGCTGTTTATAAGGATTTTTCTACATAGGGAAGAGAAAACGCGTCTCTCTAAATACTATGCTTCAACGGATCTGAAATATGTTATGAACACACAAGAGAAAATTCTCTATGTTATGAACATCATAGATGAAAGTGATTTCTTCAATTTCAAGGAGACCGGTGACAGGTTTCTGCTCACATCTGTGTTGAATATATCGAAAGCACAATGTAAGGCACAGCGTAATGTCTGAGATGTCTGGTATCGTCCAAGTCAGACAAACTTTTATTGAAGTGGAACATTGACGAGAACATTCCATTTCTCAAGGAAGTGGCAGCAGAAGACATCGTCATTGTGCCACTTCCTGTGTTGACTTGTACGTAGAAAATTGTTGAAGATAAAAATAACATATTAAGGATGTGATTCCATTCCTACACAAGCAAAAACATTGGCAGTTGTATAAAAAATTAACAACGAAGTGGACCATTAAGGCAGTGGCGGAGTTGAAAGGCGTATTTCATGCAAAGAAAACAATAATTAGAGACCTGCAAAATTCGCGTTTATATTTGAGGACACGTTGAACTTCAAAAGCATATACCTTTGCAGTATTCTTTGACACAAGCTGGGTAACTCTGCGCCAATAAATGAAGACTTCAAAATGGCGTGCCCCAACCACGTTCAGTTCAGTCAGAATGAGAGTGACTTCATATGCATGCATCAACCAATGGAGAAACGACGCCGATTCGAGTGTATACAGTACTGTAAAAAGTTAGTCTGGTGCAAAATAATAAAGCAAATTTTGCAAGTCCCTGCCAATAATATTATTCCGTATATTGTCAATGGTAGACATAGTACGGTTATATAGTTATACTCAGTATGACGCACTTAATTTATTATTTAAGTTTCTGTTAGAAATAATTGCACTTTGTTCCTAAACCACTTACTTTTCATCATTACATACATTTGTTAANAAATAATAAAGCAAATTTTGCAAGTCCCTGCCAATAATATTATTCCGTATATTGTCAATGGTAGACATAGTACGGTTTCGGTTATATAGTTATACTCAGTATGACGCACTTAATTTATTATTTAAGTTTATGTTAGAAATAATTGCACTTTGTTCCTAAACCACTTACTTTTCATCATTACATACATTTGTTAATGGGACACGTTTAGACGAAGGCATTTACAACTATATTTTTATTGCGACTTTTAAAGCATATAGTTTCTGAATGTATGTAACTCAAGCCGTGACATGAAGCTGAAACTAGTTTCGTCGTAGACAAAGCCAACGTCTTATGTGGTTTTGTGTGATTTAAAATTGTCTAAAAAATTGCTATAATTTTTTTTGAGAGGTATATGTCGATCAAGATGGTAGCCCCAAGTCAAGGTCAAGTTCGCATGATGTTATTCAAGGTCAAGGTCAAGCTTGATGTTACTGTTCCTGCTATTGTGAGTAGGGTAAATGGATTTTATCAAAGGGTTCCCATGTTTTTTACATACAACTTATGGCTTTTTTCTCCTTCATTCCTAGTGTAGATGTCGTCCAAGAGGGTGTCCAAAGGCCAACGTCATGGTCACTTGACATCAAAGTTCCTGCTATTGCGAGTGGGGCAATTGGGATTTCTCATAGTGATCGCATGTATTTTATCAATCCCTAAAAATAAAATAAGTACAGGTATGTAATATTTAAAAATAAATAAATGTTTACCTTGCCCTGTATAACTGAATTCTTCTTGTAAAGGGAAGTGCATGTGTGACTTGACTGGTCTTGAACCATAGAGTCTTAGATAACGACCTGCAGAATGAAAGGTTTAAGTATGGCATTTCAATGCAAACTCTGCCAGAAGTAGTATACTCTGAGTGTTATTTTGAAGTGAATTTCTGAATCTTATGGCACTGGAAATATTGCGAGATTGATTGGAAGATTGCGGAGTTGATTGTGGAGCTGATTGCGGATCTGATTGCGGAGCGTGCGGAGCTGGCTGTGGAGCATGTGGAGCTGATCGATCGATGGATTGGTATTTATCGAAGTATTTGGATTGTGGAGGATTGATAAGGATTAAGAAGCATTGCAGAGGATTGGTGTGTGAATTGAAGTGGATTGGTGTGGGGATTGATGTGGATTGGTGTGGATTGGTGTGCACATTGAGCTGATTGAGGTGCATATGGTGTTGATTGTGGTGCATGTGGTGCTGATTGCGGCATGTGTGGTGCTGATTGTGATGCAAGTGGTGTTGATTGTGGTGTGTGTGGTGTTGATTATGGTGTGTGTGGTGGTGATTGTGGTGTGTGTGGTGCTGATTGTGGTGTGTGTGGTGCTGATTGTGGTGTGCATAGTGCTGATTGTGGTATGTGTGGTGCTGGTTATGTATGGTGTGTGTGGTGCTGGTTATGTATGGTGTGTGTGGTGCTGATTGTGTTGCATGTGTGCTGATCGTGGTGCATGTGGGTCATTTAAGATTAATTTAGGCATCATTCGGGATTATTATGGGGCATTTAGGGGTCATTTAGCGGTCATTTACGGAGCAGGAGGTGTCAGTCTTGTGAGGAGTCGGTCTGGTAGTAGTCAGTTGTCTGCTTCAAGTGTGACGATGGGTTCAAGCTGAACAAAGAACTTGTCTGGAAGAAACTATAGAATATATAACTGCATGGTAATGCGATCAAGGAACTAAACTAAAGTATTATTGAATGGAGGCATGAGAATGCTTTAATCTCACTGATGAAATGTGTTTTTAAGAATGTTTATATTAAAAGAGAGAGAGAAATAGGAAGGCTGAGTAGATTGACATGTTGCCACTGTGGAAATGACTTCAGTTTTTCATGAAGATAGTGGAAGCCAATGACTGTATGAAGTTTACTGTAGAGCTTACCTCTATGAATGTACCTTCTTCAACTGCCGGAAAAATACATGGAAAATAGTGTTACTACAGTGGAAATATCTTCAGAAAAACCTATCTTGCTCGAAGACGTGAAAAAATATGTGGTTCAAAAGGACCTACCTCCAAATCACTATCATGTACCAACTGTGGTACAACATTTTGTAGAAGCGTAACATGCCTTTTTTTTTTACTCGAGACAGCAAGTGTTGACTTCGTTATCTCCGGTTAATTAACTACANAGGACCTACCTCCAAATCACTATCATGTACCAACTGTGGTACAACATTTTGTAGAAGCGTAACATGCCTTTTTTTTTACTCGAGACAGCAAGTGTTGACTTCGTTATCTCCGGTTAATTAACTACAAAAAATGTTCTTAGACGGAGAGGGAACTCGCACGTTGAAATGTTACGACAATGGGCATATGTAGTTATGCATGGTAATACTTTGGAGAACCACATAAATAACTCCAAGGATTCGTCTTTTGAGAGCCAGCAAGTGTTTTCGGGAATACTTCTTGCATCATCGGTGGGTACTGATTAGTCAAGAGTATATGACGAGATAGTTAATGCTAATGGCGCAATGAGAGACCTACGAGGCGTGGTAGAGAGGGTGGTGAGTTATTGGGAGGGGGCGGTGCTAGAGCCGGGTGGTGTGTTGGTGGCTTGCGTAGAATTTGGTGGCGGCTGAGCGAGCTATGGTAAGTAAATGGCGAGGTAATTGTAGCGACTATACGTGTGATGGCCTGTGGCATGGGTGGAGGTGAGATGTAGGATGTGTGTAATGTAAAGTCAGTAATTCGCTTTGTGGATCGGAAGATTGATAGGCTATACCGCCAATGAAATATATAGGTGGGGTTCAGTCGGCTGCTGATTGTCATACTATGTAGTGGCTGTACTCTGTCATCTTTACGAGAATGAAAGCCTTCGTGTAACTCACATACAACTAGGTTGTTGTAATATGTATGTAATATTTTCCTCGATAATTTTTTTAAAATTTTAAAAATGTTTGGTGAATTTTTCTTGATTTTTCAAGTTGAAGGTCAATTGGGTCAAGGTTACGGCCACCAGCATTCAACATGGGTGCTACAGTCAGTGATGCAATATGGTCCTAAACTTTTATAAGTTTATTTCAATTTTTACAATGTTTTCTAGATTTTTAGTTCTCTAGATTGTTGGTGTCAATGTCAAGGCCGTCAACAACCAACATGGTGGTCAGTGGTCATCAATATAAGGCTTTACTAGATTTTCACGATTAAATTTTTTTCGTTGGAATGTGGGCAAGTATGGGTAGGGGTTGTTGTTTAGCGTGATGTGGTTGAGCCATGAGGAGTGGGGGGGGGAGTGTGAGGTAACATTATAAGTTCCTACATTTTTAGCATTTCGCTGCGAGTTTTTAGATTTTATAATAATGCTAGGGGTGGGTTAGGAGAGGTGTAAGGTGTGTGTGGTGTGATGAGTGTGAGGTTAACATTATATGTTCTTCGGTTTTTATAATAAATTTTCGTTTTCTCTTAATTATGAAATAATTACCAAGAGGTTGGTGTGGTGAGGGGTAGTGGTAAAGGTGGTGGGAATGATGAAGGGGTAGGGTGGGTAACATTATATATTCCTCGATTTTTTAAATAATTTTTTTTGCATTTTTTCGATTAATTTTGAATTTTTATTTTATTTTATTTATTTCTAAGGAATGGTTGTGGTGAGGAGAGGGGGTCAGGTGAGTGTGGTGGGATGACTGTGACTGTTAGGTTAACTTTATATGTTGTTCGAATTTTAGAATGAATTTATTGAATTTTGCGATTATTCTCGAATTTTTATGACCTGGTGGATTTAGCTGAGGGGGTAGGAGGTTGGTTAGGGTGTACGGGTGAGTGTGAGGTAAATATAAAACTATTCTTGGTTTCTTAGAATATGTTTTTCAAATAATAATTGCCAGGGGGTTAGGGGTATGAAGAGGGGTGAGGTGAGTGTGGTGGGATTAGCAAGTCGTAGGATAGTGTAACGTTATATGTTCTTAGATTTTTTCGGTTTTTTTCGACTTTTGCAATTTTTTATAATAATTTCGAGGGACTGGTTGTGAAGGGGGTGAGGTGAGTGTGTAGAAGTGTCGGAGGAGGGGTGGGTGTAGAGGGTTTGGAATGTGTTAGGTATATACAGGAGGTCGGGGGAGGGGACCATGTCCGCTGATCCTCCCGGCTCGCCGGACCTGGCTCGCAGGCTCTAATCCTCTTTTACTGATCTGAGTAACAAGTGGCTCGTTCTGATATGAGCCTCGAATCATCTTGTTCACCTGAGGACTTTTGGTTCTTGCTTCGGAAAGCTTCGGATACTCTTTCCTATTTTAAAATTTTTTTGGGAAATTTTTTGGTGTAAAAAGTGATTTTTTGTTAAAATAGTTTATTTGTGAAGTGATTTTTTTGGGTTAAACAGGCAATTGTGTGTTAAAATGTTCGTGCCTATCAATTCTACGTGTTGACTTGTATGTGGCATGAATAAAGTGAGACGGTCAATTGTTCAGTTAATTTTACATGTGGTAGAAATGAAACAGAAACCGTAGATCTCAAGCAGGAATTTCAAAAATACTCAATTAACCGAGAACAGCCTGTAAACCATGTTATGTATTAGAAAGCTGCCCCTTGGTGTTATGCTCCCTCACGCAGACAGTGTGGAGTGTATTACGGATGGTGTCTCGATTACCGCAGTGTGGTTGCAGGGGCGGAACTTCTTCCACCGGAGGGTGTCGTTCATTTCGCTCTCTCTGGAAGTGCACTCACGCACCCTTCATCACCGGCAGGGTGCAGGGGGAGGCCATTAACCTTGACCCGTAAAGCCTGGATCGGAGAGAAGAGGCGGTGAAAAGGATGGAATAGGAGGGAGCTGGCTCGCTGGTGTTTTTGTCGACTGCTCTCGCATCAGACAACCCTTTCTTCCCATGGCGACGCGGTGGTGCGATGGCTACGGGGTGTGAAATAAGACCTCCGCGGCCACGGCCCGCACACATGGTTACGAGCAGGCACGCCACTACAGCTATAACCGTCTTCACGCGAGGGCACAACAACGATAATGTTGCACCACATAAACCTGGCATTGTTATCAAGGGGAAAAATAACATCCAGAGCGTAAACCCAGTTGTCTAGAAGCAATTCCTTATAAAGTCGGCCGAAAGCACACGGTGCATTTTACTACAAGGTAACCAAAAGACAAAAGTTTCTTGCACATTAAGCAACATTACAACGACACCAAGCAAAATGTATTGTTATTTTATTTGGACACTACGAGCAAACGTACGAGTAAAATTAGTTATTATTTAAGTACTGTCTGTTGTTTTGGTTTCAACGAAATACGTATTATTATAGCTGATATAGCCTATTCGCAGTTTCTTCGCATTTTTTTAATCAAACATTTGAAAATCCACCTTATGTATGATGTATCTGGTTANTGTCTCTGGTTGTTTCCGATATATGCCATGTATCACAGGCGTTTTATTCTTGTGTTGACATAAAACTACCATATTTTTGGTTAAATTTAATTTGTATTTTACTTACATCATCTAATACTACATTTGTAATTAATTCGAAAAAAAACTGTGACAAATTGGCTGTGTTGGTAATGCCTGGAACAAAATAGTTCTTATGCAAATTATAATTACACTGAGTGCGCACGAATGCGGTGCGCTGTCGTTCGGTGTAATTTTTCTAGAGTTGGTTAAGCTTGGTTTGCATGAAGTGGAGGAATATCCTGAAAATAGAAAATCAGTGGGCCTTCAGAAAAGTCGGAAGTAATCGTGAGTGGACTATATCAAATTTATTTATTACAAATAATAACATTTTAAATATTTGAAAAAAACTTACATGTAAACCAGGTATTAGATGATCAACCAAAACCTTTCCTTTTAACACATAATTTGAAATTAATGCATGGACTAATTAGTGGAAATACATAAGACCACACTACATAACGTAGATATTAAAAAGTGTAATTCTTGTTATAGTTTTCCAAATTTAATACTGTTTTTTTGACAAAATATATTTTACACACTAAAATTTTAACAAACATCATATACACAAATAAAAGTTACTGACTGAACTACATTCCCCGGAAGGTACTGGTAGAAAATTCCTACCAAACTTGGCAAAAAAGTAGTAATGCAGACTATGTTAAGTGGTGTCATTTAAACATGTCAGACTCTTATTTTCAAACTGGCGGCAATATAGCCATTTTAGCTTAGAATGCTATATCGTCAAAACTGTGTAATCAATTACGACATAACTTTGTATACTGGCAGAACTCATTACAACTACCAACTGTATCTATATTGAGCAAATTTTGTCCACCATTTTGTAAGATAGTTATATGCAAATAAAATGTTTTTATTTACATGGAAATAATTGATAAATTCATATAAAATCTGGCAAACAAGTAGTGCTGTGGTAGATTATGTCTAGTGGTACGTTTTAAGCATGCCAGACATTTGTTTTCTATATGGTGGCCATAAAGCAATTTTTAGCCTAGAATGCTATATCGTCGAAACTGTGTAATAAATTTCAACTTAACTTTGTAGACGTGCAGTAGATATTACAAATATCAACTGTATGTTCATAGAGCATAATTTGTCAGCCATTTTATAAAATAGCGCCATACGAGAAAATTTAGTTTTTGGTCATACCTTGGGAAATTATTGAGAGATTACTTCCAGATTTGGCAAACAAATAACTCTGCAGCAGGTGCTGCAAACTGGTATGTTTTATGTAGGTCAGTCTTTTATATTTAAAATGATAGCTATATAAATATTTTAGCTTAGTATAAATTATTGACAAAACCAATTCCAACTTAATTTAAGGTGCTGGCAGTACTTATTACAACAATCAAATTTGTCTATGCAGAGCCTCATTTATTTGGCATTTTGTAAGATAGCCTTGCTAATAAAAAATAATGATTTTATTTCGTATCTCGGTAAACAATCCACCCGATCTTACAAAATTTGGCGAAAAAGTTGCACTGTGGTAGGCCATAATAATAAATATACATTTTTTTTTTAAGTAGAACAAACTGAATTTTTAGAATGACAGCAATAAAATCATTTTAGTTTTGTGGACGATAGATACGAAACTATGCAATCTATTTTAAGTTAATGTTATATATTGGCAGTATACAATCATCGAAATGGCTACTATATTACATTTTGTCCTCTAGTTATGAAGATCGCCTTATGAAAATGATAGAGGGTTTATGCCATGTCCCGAGGACCAATTAACTGATTCCCACCAAATGTTACACTGGAACATTTCAACTAATTTGTACCAAATTGTGCACACTATAAATGCTACAGAAGGCCATGTAAACTTTCATGATTTAAGTAGGTTAGAAATGATGTTCAAAACGACTGCTTCATAAATCATTTAGATATGTTTGACATAACAATTTAACCAAATACAACCAAAATTGGTACGAATCGGGTAGGCATACATTAGGAGAATCGTATAAAAAGAATTTTCTTGTGGAAATTTAGTAAAATAGCATTAAAAAGGAAAATAATTTTTTCATATCATATGGACCAAACAACCGATTGCCTTTTAATTCTTCTCACAATCAACGCTAAGGTAGGCCATGTAAACTTACATGTTTTATGTGCCTTAGACACTTATTTTCAAAATAAATGCCCTGTTAATATTTTATATTAGTAAACCCCATCATTCGAAAAATTTTACAAAATTAATCAGAAGTTGATGCTCCAAAACCGACCTCAGTATTGCAGTAGATTGCACGCTAGCTTAAAGTACGAAGTTTTCTGGGCTCAACTCCCGGGTAAGGTATGTGTGTATTTGTAATTGTCTCACTACTGTTGCATAAGTTTCTGGTTTCATTTCTAAAGTTATCGCTTACGAAGAGAAGTCACCTCCTTCCAACCAACTCAGCTTTTAAGAAATTATTTAAATATTAATTTCACCCGTGTTGAGGAAAGTAGGCTCATGAGTAACATATATCAGTAACTTCTTTTTTTGTCCGAGGAAGAAACTTGAATAGGTAGAGAGCAGCTTGTCGCTTTTTTTTTAGTGTATGAGTTTTGCAGTGCTAGTAGCTCAAAAATTATTCATGTCTCAATTGCTCAATATTTAATACTTAATACTTAATACAGCATATATAATAATGTTTGTATTTATGTTTCAAAAAGAAGCAAAAGTTGTATTTCTTGGTACTTATTATAATATTTCTACGTGATGGCGGAAAGGTTACACATTACAAGTTGGCAGAAGTGGCGTCATGACATAGCGTGTTACATTTGGTGAACCAAGTGACAAATGTCCTTTCTGCGAAAAATACGTAAAATTACCAAATTAAGTTTGTACATATTGTGTTTTTTCAACTTACCTAGGCACGCTACGAGGTCGTGATAAATCTGTGATTCCAAGGCAGAAATAAATATNTATTGTGTTTTTTCAACTTACCTAGGCACGCTACGAGGTCGTGATAAATCTGTGATTCCAAGGCAGAAATAAATATACTGTAACGTGTGTCTTCTCGGGTGCGAGTTACGTTTGTGAAATGGAAATGTCCTTTGTGGCGTTTGCGACGTGACAGTTATGTTGGGCTTGTGCGTGTGACAGCATGTATTGGACGTGCGAGAATCATACGTTTTAACTGTAAACTGTTTTAATGACTAAATAAATTATTTTAAAGTCACATCTTTCTATAACTTTGTAATTTTACCCTAGGTGTTTGAAACATAATCGTGCTTACGTTTCAGTGAATTGAACGTTTGCCATAATCCCAAGAAATGGCTAAGTCCCAGCCAGGAAATATGAAATGAATATATTAACAAACATAGTGAATACTAAGTACGAAAATAAATATAAGCGGACTAAAAGTTACTATATGCCTATTATGTGCATGTTCGCCAATATCATTGTCGCTGCTATGTACCAAAAGTAAGCGAGTCGAGATGCGTGCTTGAGTTTACTGTGTTTTTGTTGGACTGGATTGTCTTCCGTTTTAATATTTATTCCAACTGCGGCATTCCTTTTAATGAAATAACCAAACACACATGAATAACAAGAGGTTAAATACTGCAANTATTTATTCCAACTGCGGCATTCCTTTTAATGAAATAACCAAACACACATGAATAACAAGAGGTTAAATACTGCAATCACCTAATCCCTAAGTTGTATGAGAGTCAAACACAGTCGCGGCAAAATATTTACGTATATTATGTGTATTGTGCTATATCGTGAATACCACAAATAAGTTATTAATATGTTAATAATAATCATAAGAACTACATCAATACGTTGTTAAAAAGTTATAATGCTGGACAAAATACGGTTACAACCCTAAGTTTTTATCAATATATTATACTTAATGCTTTTCTAAATATGCCAGCTTCCTTTAAACAGCTGAAAACAGCAAACAATACATTTGATAGTAAAAAAGGAGAATTCACATGGCAGTGATTTTGTTAACCTTGAATGGACATAATGACAAGCTGCAAAACATCAGGAATGCTTATTGAATCATGCAAACATCAAGCACAGAACTTCCTGAACAGCGTTCATTGACGTATTAGCTAGGAGAGTTGGGCAANATTGAATCATGCAAACATCAAGCACAGAACTTCCTGAACAGCGTTCATTGACGTATTAGCTAGGAGAGTTGGGCAAAAAAAAAGCTCCTGAACGGGCTCGTTATTGTCAACAAGTTACTTAATAACAATATAGTACATAAACGTGGAAGAAGTGCTTTGTGTAATATATAGGCTGTTTACAGTAAAGTGAGCACTTTTTATGGCCCTGTTAAATTTCTCCTTTTGCAAAATTTATATCTTTCCGCTACTTGCTAATATAAGCATTGCCATGTGATTAATAAACAAAGTGTGTANTCCTTTTGCAAAATTTATATCTTTCCGCTACTTGCTAATATAAGCATTGCCATGTGATTAATAAACAAAGTGTGTAATTTTTACCTATATAAAAAGTTAGAATCTAAGGCTGGAATAAAATACAGTTATTAGCGGTTTATATCTGTTGAAAGAGCCTTCAAAAATGCTCACTTAACTGTGAACAGCCTGTATAGAATACATGCCAGCAAAATTCATTTCAGCTATAAATCTTGAAGTGTAAATATTTTTACAGTACCGTTTGGTACCAGTACCTCATTAGACTACGTGGAAAATAATCTATGTTCACCTGTGAATTCTTATTTTTATGCGAGCTGCGATAGTTTAGCGTGTGATTTAACAGTTCTAAAAATAAATCATTTGTGACTTTTTAAGAGAGAAAGTAGCTATGTTTAAAGGATGAATCCCTAATAGCATCAACTAGTTGTAACGCAAAGCACTGCTACTTCCTCTTACCCGCCTCCACTCAGAGCTCTAGTAAGCTCCACCAGTTTTCTCTCGTTTACTTTTACTCCGGCATTTTCTCACATCTGACAAAGAAAGACATTCCCTGCTGTTGTCGATATTGCTTCTCCTTCTGCAGCGAAACTTCGTTTTGTGAGGTGAGGGTTTAACAAGTCCACGTTTAGAAAATTACTTCCTTCTCTTCTTTTTTTAAATTTTTGTACAGCGTTTGTGATTGAGATGCTTGCTCGGACGGAGAAGAAATTAGGTAGAGCCAGCAATATTAACCAGCTGTTAGTGACAAATTTCACTTTCCCTTTGAAGCAAATGCAGTCCTGTGTTTCTCATGTGATCCAGCTTAACGATTCGAGGGCGTTTTGTCTACGGTGTAAAACTAACAAAGTGGGATGCGAACTGCTCTCTATTCAAATTCCTTGCGAAACAGCGAAACACTGACAGGTATCCGGTCAGCGGGCTTCTGTAAGCAGTGTTAACTTTCTTTATTTCAATATGGTTCAATTATATCTTAATAATTCAGATAAAAATGTCATGTTTTTCTTCCATAAAATANATATGGTTCAATTATATCTTAATAATTCAGATAAAAATGTCATGTTTTTCTTCCATAAAATAAATTGAAGATGTTATACATAAATTTGTTAGTGATTGTAAGTGGCATCTATAACGCAAAATGTCACGACTTTGGTCAGCGTAAAAATATTCTGATTAAAACCTGTTTTACAATAATACATTTTCATGTCGTCGGAATCAAGATACTGCAAAATCACCTAACTGACAATTTTGTTCATATTGCGTTATCACACAAATATTGGCTCTTACGATTTAATGCCACTAGTTTTTTGAGTATACCGCTCAGAAATAATTAATAAACTTACCATTTTCGTGGGTACTACGACTAGCAATAAGCATCAGTAAAGGGACAATGCGGAATTGTTAAAAATGTTATGAGGTTTCCATTACGCCAGTTCTCATTTTACTGTGAATGCTCCTCCCTCCTCACTAAAATTGCTCTCAGTTAAAACAACGTACCTTAATAACAGGTTAATACTTACAATTATATGTCCTATTCCATAGCCAATATTATCGCATATAGACCAGCAACAGTTTACGTTGATATATTTGCAGTTGCATGTAATGGTATTGTGAAAATATATTACAATAGCGTTCAATTAATGGTGAACGGGCACTTATGTAGCGGGCAAAATCATGTCGTTTAGTAATTGCACAGAAAGGTATTCATTATGTCAAAACATGATCAATTTAAACTAGATGAATGGATGGTAAAACATTGTCATATATACATATATCTAAGATCCGTGAAAAGGCTTAAGCTATCCCCGGTTTTCCAGACCATTACATTCGCCGCGGTATATTATTGGGAGCGGCTAATTAATCAGCTCATTTATANTTCCAGACCATTACATTCGCCGCGGTATATTATTGGGAGCGGCTAATTAATCAGCTCATTTATAAACGCCTCCAACAGTTCGTGGATGGTGCTCTAGCTCCAGCTTCACCGATAGAAACCAGCTCTACTCGTCCCCCAAACAATCTTGTTGAGAGCGGTTCATCCCAACAACAAAGCGTGCATGAGTTCATGAAGCGTGATGGCTTAAAGCTAATACGATAAATAAATAATACCGTTGATAGGTACTTAACATATGGGAGATATTGNTATTTATTCCAACTGCGGCATTCCTTTTAATGAAATAACCAAACACACATGAATAACAAGAGGTTAAATACTGCAACCACCTAATCCCTAAGTTGTATGAGAGTCAAACACAGTCGCGGCAAAATATTTACGTATATTATGTGTATTGTGCTATCTCGTGAATACCACAAATAAGTTATTAATATGTTAATAATAATCATAAGAACTACATCAATACGTTGTTAAAAAGTTATAATGCTGGCCAAAATACGGTTACAACCCTAAGTTTTTATCACTATATTATACTTAATGCTTTTCTAAATATGCCAGCTTCCTTTAAACAGCTGAAAACAGCAAACAATACATTTGATAGTAAAAAAGGAGAATTCACATGGCAGTGATTTTGTTAACCTTGAATGGACATAATGACAAGATGCAAAAAATCAGGAATGCTGATTGAATCATGCAAACATCAAGCACAGAACTTCCTGAACAGCGTTCATTGACGTATTAGCTAGGAGAGTCGGGCAAAAAAAAAGCTCCTGAACGGGCTCGTTATTGTCAACAAGTTACTTAATAACAATATAGTACATAAACGTGGAAGAAGTGCTTTGTGTAATATATAGGCTGTTTACAGTAAAGTGAGCACTTTTTATGGCCCTGTTAAATTTCTCCTTTTGCAAAATTTATATCTTTCCGCTACTTGCTAATATAAGCATTGCCATGTGATTAATAAACAAAGTGTGTACTTTTCACCAATATGAAAAGTTAGAATCTAAGGCTGGAATAAATTACAGTTATTAGCGGTTTATATCTGTTGAAAGAGCCTTCAAAAATGCTCACTTAACTGTGAACAGCCTGTATAGAATACTTGCCAGCAAAATTCATTTCAGCTATAAATCTTGAAGTGTAAATATTTTTACAGTACCGTTTGGTACCAGTACCTTATTAGACTACGTGGAAAATAATCTATGTTCACCTGTGAATTCTTATTTTTATGCGAGCTGCGATAGTTTAGTGTGTGATTTAACAGTTCTAAAAATAAATAATTTGTGACTTTTTAAGAGAGGAAGTAGCTTTGTTTAAAGGATGAATCCCTAATTGCATCAACTAGTTCTAACGCAAAGCACTGCTACTTCCTCTTACCCGCCTCCACTCAGAGCTCTAGTAAGCTCCACCACTTTTCTCTCGTTTACTTTTACTCCGGCATTTTCTCACATCTGACAAAGAAAGACATTCCCTGCTGTTGTCGATATTGCTTCTCCTTCTGCAGCGAAACTTCGTTTTGTGAGGTGAGGGTTTAACAAGTCCACGTTTAGAATATTACTTCCTTCTCTTCTTTTTTTAAATTTTTGTACAGCGTTTGTCATTGAGATGCTTGCTCGGACGGAGAAGAAATAAGGTAGAGCCAGCAATATTAACCAGCCGTTAGTGACAAATTTCACTTTCCCTTTGAAGCAAATGCAGTCCTGTGTTTCTCTTGTGATCCAGCTTAACGATTCGCGGGCGTTTTGTCTACGGTGTAAAACTAACAAAGTGGGATGCGAACTGCTCTCTATTCAAGTTCCTTGCGAAACAGCGAAACACTGACAGGTATCCGGCCAGCGGGCTTCTGTAAGCACTGTAAGGNTCCGGTCAGCGGGCTTCTGTAAGCAGTGTTAACTTTCTTTATTTCAATATGGTTCAATTATATCTTAATAATTCAGATAAAAATGTCATGTTTTTCTTCCATAAAATAAATTGAAGATGTTAAACATAAATTTGTTAGTGATTGTAAGTGGCATCTATAACGCAAAATGTCACGACTTTGGTCAGCGTAAAAATATTCTGATTAAAACCTGTTTTAAAATAATACATTTTCATGTCGTCGGAATCAAGATACTGCAAAATCACCTAACTGACAATTTTGTTCATATTGCGTTATTACACAAATATTGGCTCTTACGATTTAATGCCACTAGTTTTTTGAGTATACCGCTCAGAAATAATTAATAAACTTACCATTTTCGTGGGTACTACGACTAGCAATAAGCATCAGTAAAGGGACAATGCGGAATTGTTAAAAATGTTATGAGGTTTCTATTACGCCAGTTCTCATTTTACTGTGAATGCTCCTCCCTCCTCACTAAAATTGCTCTCAGTTAAAACAACGTACCTTAATAACAGGTTAATACTTAGAATTATATGTCCTATTCCATAGCCAATATTATCGCATATAGACCAGCAACAGTTTACGTTGATATATTTGCAGTTGCATGTAATGGTATTGTGAAAATATATTACAATAGCGTTCAATTAATGGTGAACGGGCACTTATGTAGCGGGCAAAATCATGTCGTTTAGTAATTGCACAGAAAGGTATTCATAATGTCAAAACATGATCAATTTAAACTAAATGAATGGATGGTAAAACATTGTCATATATACATATATCTAAGATCCGTGAAAAGGCTTAAGTTATCCCCGGTTTTCCAGACCATTACATTCGCCGCGGTATATTATTGGGAGCGGCTAATTAATCAGCTCATTTATAAACGCCTCCAACTGTTCGTGGCTGGTGCTCTAGCTCCAGCTTCACCGATAGAAACCAGCCTTACTCGTCCCCCGAACAATCTTGTTGAGAGCGGTTCATCCCAACAACAAAGCGTGCATGAGTTCACGAAGCGTGATGGCTTAAAGCTAATACGATAAATAAATAATACCGTTGATAGGTACTTAACATATGGGAGATATTGNCGAAGCGTGATGGCTTAAAGCTAATACGATAAATAAATAATACCGTTGATAGGTACTTAACATATGGGAGATATTGCATGAGTTTTCCTACGATTTTCAACTATAGTGGTTGTCGCGTGCCGGTTAAGGGATTATAGCACGACATTGGCTCACATCCATCACCCCCTCACACCACCAACACCTCGCGCACTTCGCTGGTGCCTACGAGACGGCACGTGGAACCACAGGCAGGTGGAAAATTTCGGGACACGTGGAGCTGAAGCGTAGGCCTTCCCCTCCCACCCCCCTTCATCTTCGTACGCCCCTACCCGCCGGGAGATCTGTTGAGAGTGCAGGGCTTTCTTGATTCATCAGCAAATAATCCGGTGTAGTTCGCCTGAACGCAGTAAATACGCACCACGGAAGTATCGCTGACGACAGTAGGTATTATCC